>VUYV01000527.1:254080-338824 GCA_008711295.1 Anarhynchus alexandrinus
GGAGCGGCTTTATGAATTAATCGAGTTAGCGAGGCTGCCTCCTCGGGCCGAATAATGACCATCTGCGCAAAGCACGGTGCTTTTCTTAACCTTGCGTCGCTGCACTGGCCTTTTTTCCAGCCCGGCTCCGCGACCAATTGCATTAACACTATTGAAGAGATGGCAAACTGCAGCGCAGGGGCAAGGACGAGGTGCCAGGGCTCGGCTGCCGGGGAAAAGATTAGTGGCACAACACCCTGCTTATACCGAACCTGCTACGACCATCTGATTCTCACTGCTTGTTTCTTTGTGTCTTCCACACTCAGAACGGCTGATTACTCTTCCTTCTGACTCCGTGACCTGAGATTACCTCGGAGATGATGGCTGGCTGGCTCTGAAAAATGTAGATTGTCCTTAAGCTAAATAATTACGGACACTTTTGTGGTGTGGACTTTGGGCCGTGAGAGTCCAGGACAGGCGCTCCCCTTGTTTCCCATGGGAGGTGGTGGATCCTCAGCACTTTTCAAAGCCCGGCCGCCAGTCTCTCTCCTGCGGACGGTGCGAGCAGGCATGGACCAATCCTGCACCCCGGCCCTTCCTGGCAGCGCTGGCTCCAGTGCTGGGAATGAGCCGCCGGCGGGTGCGTGGCCGGGGTGGGGGGGGACCGACCGGCCCCTTCCTGGCCGTTCCTCTGGTCAGGAAGGGCAGGGCTGTTTCTCTCACTATTTACAGCATGCTTGACAAGTGCAAGTAAATGTGCTGTCGACAAGAGCAAACAGCGTGTAATTGAGGGATGATTGAAACCAGGGCCGGCGTGGGGGTGCGGGGAGGGCTCGGCGGAGGGCTGCCGCGGCGGAGGGGCGGCCGCGCTCCCCCGTGCGCCGGTCCCAGCGTGGGGAAGGGTGAGTGTGGGTGACCCCTCTCCTGTCCCCTTCCTTGCCCCGAGCACCCTGGGGTGCCCCAGGCACCCACCTGGCTGTGCATCCAGTGTAATCCCTGTTCCCCAACACCTCGCTGCCTCCAGCGCCACCCTTTCTCTTTGCACTGGGTCGTCTCCCATTTGGATGGTGGCCACGAACACCCTTGAGCTGGCACAGCCAAGGGGCCGCTGGCGTTGGGGTGGCCGTGACAAGCACTTGGGTTGGGGACAAGTGGGGTGAACCTCTCTCTCTGATCCATTCATGGGGTGCTTCGCTCAGCGGGAGCGTAGTCAGAGCACGATTGGCTGTTTGATGGGGAAGGAGGGGAGGAATTTGCACCTTCTCGCTCTGTTTTTGGCCCAAAGTCCTTCCATTTTGGGCTGGGAACCCGCTGCCCTGTCTGTGCCGGCTCTGCTCCAGAGGGTCCTTCTCACCTGCTGCCGTGGGGCAGGTCTGGCAGGGCACGGCCAAGGGTGCGGGAAACCTGGAGCTTCATCAGAGCCTGCTTTTCCTCCACGATGCCAACGTGCGAGGCTGGGCAGGGCTCAGCACATCACAGCAGCACCCGGAGGGTCAGCCCGACCCTGGCCACACACTCCCCCAGCATCTCCCTCCTGCGGTCAGGGTGCTCCAGCAGAGGAGAAAACCCTGAGGTTTGTTCTGCCACGATAAGGGTTAAAACATCAGCCGGCAGAACTTACTGGCCAGGTTACAGAAGTAAAGCAAATAAGTGTGTTGTTCCACGCCAGTGAGCACAGCCCGTCCTGGGCTGGAAAAACTCCTTACAGAGGAGGGCCAAAGGCTGGTTCAGTAATGCTGTGGGTTCGGAGGCTGCAGGACCAGAGATGCTGTCCCTGCTGTGAGTCAGGCTCCGGTTCAGCTTTGTCCACTTAAATATCTGGAGGTCCCTGTCCCTGCCATAGGTCCCTGTGCCATCACAGCAAATGGGACCCTCAAATCCATGTTGGCGACCTCGATGCATGGTGACACATGGATCTCACCTTCAGCAACTCCAAGAGAAGGACAGTGCGTTGACTTTAATTCAGCTGAGACAGGAGTTGAACAGATAGCAGTAGGAGTGAAGCAGGCTGCGAACATGAAAGAAATAGATGCAGTTGGAGCTACCCCAGGTTGATCCATCCTGAGCCATATTCTTACTGGGTTTGTAGCCCTCTTCCATGGGAACAAGCCCCAGATGCAACGAGGGCATCGGCGGCTATGTGGGGGGATTTTACAGCTCCCTGTGAGGCTTCAAACCGTGTCCCAAATGTCCCTTTATGAGTTTAAGGACACTCTTATGCTGACTGTTAATTCCCTGCAGTGCAGGTGAGCCTGGGTGAGCGCTGAGGGATCCTGGGGCTCATCTTTCCCCTCGTCATTCCCCTCTTGCACAGCAGTTGGCTTCCAGCCCTAAGGGCGCAAAGCCCAGGGAGGGCTGGGATTCGCCTGGCCATTCGCATGGGGCTGGATGGGATGCTGGGTTGGGCTACTGGGCTTTTTAACATCTCCCCGAGCACCGAGCCCTGGCTCCATCAAGCTTGGGCTCCAGCCCTGCCGGCTCTTGCTGCTGGCCCGGGTGGCATGGAGGTGCTGGGGGCTGCCGGCCCAGGACAGCCGCTTGCTCGGCCCCAGTGCCACTGGCTCACGGGCTCCCAAGGCACGTGTGTGCCGGGAGCGAGCGGGGAGGGACGACGGAGCAGATGGACCAGCTGAGAGCCGCAGCTCCGGCTTTATTTGTTCGTTTGCTTAGCTGGACTCCAAAGCCATTAGGAAAGCAGATGTCTCCCCTCTGGCAAACACCGGCTCCTGTTTCTCTGGCGCTGTGTGATGTTCTCCCGGCCACGTCCAGCAGCACCGATGGTCCTTCCCGCATCCCCCCCGAGCAGAAAGGCACGGTGGCGTAGCGGGGGCACGAGCAGCCGCCGGCACTTTCATCACGGCCGGAGACATTTTTAAAGCCTTGAAGGTCTGTTTCTCGTGAATCCCCAGAAGGGCTGGTAAGAGCGAGCGTGCCGGCAGGAGTGGCGCCGGCAGCCCGGGGGGGTTGAGCCGCGTTGAGATCATTTGCACGGGGTGGTCGAAGGCACAGACTAAGTGGTTTAAGCCAGCGCTGCTGTGATTTAATGAAGGCGCTGGAAGTGCTTTGGCGCAGTGCTGCCTGCGAAGGGGGGACGCTGCCTGTGCCAGGCAGGGCTGGACCGTCCGCTCAGCTGGAGCGCTCCTCTCCTGTCCCCAAACCACTCCTGTTTCGGGTAATTGCTGACGCTCTTCCCTTCTAGCGTGGTGTGGGGGGCTGCGAGCGTGTGGTTGGGCAGACTCTGAAGCCAAGTGCGAGTAACTCCTTGCAAAAGTTGCTCCAACCCTGATGTCTTTGCAAAGCCAAAGGATGTGTTTGAAATGCCGGGGAGGGGGGGCTCTGGGTGGTGATGCCCGGAGCGGTGTGGGATTGGGAGGCATGGCTTCGTCCTGCCCTATGATGGGCACCTTCCTGGTGGAGTGGCTGGGCAAGGCTCGACAGCACGATTGCAGGAGGGTTGTGTTTGGCTTTGGAGCCACTAGTGTTGTTTATGGTACTATTTGGGATTCCTCAGTTCTGTGTGTGCCTCTGGCCACGGCCCTCTTGGTGCCCGTTGCAGGCGGAGCTGCTCTGCCAGGTCCTCTTCTCTCGGTGGTTGTTTCCTTACTGTGATCTGTGCCAGCAGCAGCAACAGGTTCTAGCGCCGACCTCATGGTCCTGTTGCAAGTGGTGTTGGGATAATCCTTCACAATGGCTCTGCAGTGGCTGAATGCACCAGCTCAGGCTCCTGCTGTCACCTCCTCATCCTGCACAGGGGACAGTGCTCTGCCCCGGCAGATGATGCTGCAGAGAGGTTCCCCCACTGATCAGCACTGGGTCACCCCCGGCAGGGAAAGGGTGCTGAGGGTTGCGGGCTGAATGCCAATGACAGGATCCTCTCCTTCCTCCCCCTTTCCCACCCCTCTGCTTTTTTACTGCCAGGGATATTTGTGCCCCAGACATCATCTCAGTAGCCTCTGGCACCGCGTCCCGCCGCGCTCACCCTGCGGGGGCCGGTTACCCGGGTTGACGAGGCTGCAGGCAGCAGCTGGTGCTTGGCTTGGTCAAACTGGAGCTGTAGCCCCAAAACGCTGGACACGATGCGGTGGGTGTGTGCAGGTTTGGATGGTGGCTGGGTTCCTTCCTGGCTGAAAGGGGACGGGGACCCTGGGCCGGGGGTGCTCTGAGCATCAGACCTGCGCAGAGTGTCACAGACCTGCAGCCAGGCAGGTGGCCCCGTGGAGACACCAGGCAAAAACCCGCCGGGCTCAGCTCCCTTCGCCAGCGCGGGCAGGACAGGCGCTGACCACCGCTGCCGGGGCGGCCGTGCCGTGTTGCTGCTGTGGGTGATGGCATCGTGTCGCTGAGCTCAGCTCCGCGTCCAGTGAGACCGAGCGAGGGAGCTTTTACGTTTCCTGTACCGCTGCCAAGCTGTGGCCACCCGCGAGGAAGAGGAGGCAGCACGTTTCCCCTGCTCCATCCCAGGAGCACCCACGAGCCTGCAGCTGGCGGGGAGCAGGGGGACACGTGTGTGCCCCAAGTCCATGCTGGAGGAGAGCCGAGCACAGCTTGTCACTAGCATCAGCAAACGGTGGCCACGGTGCAGATAACCACTGGCAAATGGCCATGACAACGGCTGTACCCTACTGGGCCATCTCTCTGTAGCCATCAGGGCAACTTGACCGTCTCGGTCAGTAAAGTGTAATGCCGGGAGGAAAAACGTCCAGCCAAGGCAGTCGGTCCCCAGCCCAGTGTGTGCGGGGCTGTCATCAAAGGGTGCTGGCCCTTGCAGGAGAGAAGGGGCAGATGGTCATGCATGGGCTGTCCCCTGGGTGGAGACCGTACACCCTTCTGTGGGGTTTTTCCCCCTGTCCCTGCCCGTTTGGGCAGAGCCGCTCGTAGGGGATCGCAGTGCAGAGGGCAAAGCGCTGCGCTGCAGAGCAGCTCCCGCTTCAGAGCTGTCCCTTTTCCGTAGAAAGCAGTTTGGGAAAAAACCCAACTGTGAACCCGCAGCAGAGTTTTGTTTAGCGGGAAGCACCGGAATCGGTCTGCTTCGGGGGACAGGACAGGGCAGGAGAGGGGGAGCTGCGAAAGCGAATGTGGCGGGTTTTGGAGTGATCCATAGCTCTTCCTCAAGGCAGGGCCATCATCCACCCCGGTACCTCCGGGGACTGCCAGCAGAGCCGTAAATAGCACGAGGGAGCGGTGTCTGGGAGAGGCTGGGGCGGCTTCAGCTGCCGCTCGACACGGACATTAATAACGGCAGAGGCAGAGCCGAGCGCTGCGCCAGCGTCTGCCGAGCCGCGGCTGCGGGCACACGTCGGGGCGGGGGCCGCCGGAGGGAGACGCCGCTCGCTCGGCCCGTGCGGCTGGGATGCAACTGGGAACCCGGATTTGGTAGGTTTTGCTTTCAAAGATTGCAACTTGGGGGCCGTACCCTTCCCCGGGCAGGATCCGGCTGCGGATCCGGCGCAGCGCTGTCGGGAGCGCTGATGTCCTTTTTAGATCAAAGGCGTCTGCTCCGCGCCGGTCCCGCTGCACCCCTGCGCTGGGCCGGTCCCTGCTGTCTCCTGGGGAACCCACGGCTCCTGCCCGGCTCCGTTTGCTGCCAAGCTGGGTTTGTAGGGTCGGTAATGAGCAGCATGGTGGGGAAAGAGGGGGCATTTGTAGCGACAGGGGCTTTTTGATGTTCCCTTGGAAATTTGGGCTGCGTACGGCCGTGCCATCTGCGTCGGCTGGCTCTCGCCGCGGGAGCGGCATTGCAGCGTGCCGGCGACCTGGGCTGTCTGCTGCGGGACTTTTACAGCCTTTTGGATACTCTCCGTTTACTGGCACCGGGGACCAACCAGCAAATTCAGCCCTTACCGCTGAAATCAGAGCTGTGCGCGTGCCCGCAGCCTCAGGGGGACGGAGGGCATCGGGCAGGGGACGCGTTGGGGTCCGGAGCTGGGGCTGCCGGGGGCGGCTGCGGTTCGGGGCTGGCAGCTCGGTGCTGTGGCGGTGGCAGTTCTGCGTGAACTCAGCTGCTCGGCTGAGGTACGTGTGGTGTGGGGAGGTTTTGTCCCGGGTTGTTTGCTGACACCTTCGGCAGCTGATCCCAAAATGCGGGGTGCAAGCTGTGCCTGCAGACCGGGCTCCCTCCTGCGCACCCTCTGCTATGGGTATAGCTGTTGCCCTCCATGAAGCCTCGATTACTGCTCACCGCTGGGTTGTAGGGAGCAGAGCGGTTCTGGGGAGAGGCACAGAGTGCGGCCGCTGCGGCGTCGGGGCTGGGTGATGCCCCAGTCGGGTCCCCATTACGGAGCAATCAACGGGGGGTGACAGTAATGGGGTAATGGGATTAGCGCAGGCGGCTGCCACAGGATCATTTCCTCCCACAGAAGAGGACTTCTCCTTCCAGGGCTCTGAGGCGTTTCAAGCCCAGGGTTTTTTGGGTGGTATGAACATTCACACCCCCGCAGGTGTCCCACCGGAGGCACGTATCCACCCTCACCGTGCTGCCCCGGCACGCTGTTGGATCCTCCTGTTTGGGTTTATACAGCTGCACTTGCTTTTGCTGTTACACTAATTGCTCTGTATCAATTATTCATCCGTTCAGTGATGAAGCAGGCAATGGGTAGAAAGCCCTGCTGTGCTGAGCCCCGGGCTCCGGCCGGCCCCGCAGGGCCACCGCGGCTCAAGGAGGGCAGGGAGCGGAGCTGCTCCGGGGATGCTCCTTGTGAGCGCTTTCAAAATGACTCCCGTGAAAATTTTCTCAAGCTTTGGTAGTTCTGCTTTGCGTTTCTGGCTTCGCTTTCTTCCTCTCAGCCCTTGTGCTGTGTATTAGACGCTGCTTCCTGTAGCCGGGTGATTATTTGGCTCTTAGTGGTCACTTTTTAAGTCTAGAGGTGCTCATCATCAATGGTTTTGGTAGTGTTTCACAGGGCCGGGTAGAAGTTTCTGATCTGATGGATCTGGGCACAGTTTGTCCCATGCTAAGAATTGAAATCATAATTTTTTTTTCACTTTAGGAAAAAGCTTACTTTGGAAATGTTGATATTTCCCTGGGTCATGTAGGTGCTCTTTTCCCCTCATCCCATGTGCCCTGGGTAGGGCTGTTACCTCCGCACAGGGAACGCACTGCCAGCGGCGAAGCTGGCTGCATCCTCCCCGAAATCCCCCTGGAGAGGGACTTGGTCTCATTCCTATGGAGTTAAATGCTTTTGGGGACAGGTGAGGCACCTTTGGGCAAAGGTAGATTTAAGGGCAGCAGGAACCAGGGAGGTTCCTCCATGGGAAGCACCCATGACAGCCCATGACAGCAGCCCAGGCTGTGTCTCGGGAGGTCCATTAAATCCTCCTGGGGTGAGAGCACCGTCGGAGCGGGCGTCCTTTGCTCTCCTGCTCATCTCGATGTCCGACAGTCTGTTACCTGCAGGGACTTCCCTGCTTTGCCAATCCCTGATTTTGGCTGAGGAGCCGCCTGGGTGCAGGGCAGTTCTCCCAGGCGCGTTTAGCCTCCTCTTCCCCAGGATCACTGCAGGAGAAAGATGCGCATTGCAAAACCTGCGCATCCATGCCAGGAGCCAGGAAAGGCTGAATTCAATTTTCTCGTGTCCAGGCGTTACTTGAGCCACGGCGGCTCCGTGACTGCGAGGAGCGGAGGTTTTGAAATAAGAAGCTGAGTGCCTCAAAAAAAAAAAATCCCTGACCTCCCAGAGCTGGGGATTTAAGGGAATGCCACATATTGCGGCACTTCTGGCAGCATGAGAGCTGGCGGCACTGGGGGAAGGCCACTGCAGGCTTCAGCTCACAGCTGTGCCGTCTCTGTGGCCGGTGTTTTCCCAGCTGGAAGGTGGCCGTGGGCCACCAGAAAGGGCACGTTATTTAAAGAAATGCTGGAGAAGTCGAGGCCGCGCTGACAAACCCACATCTGTTCTCTGAAATTTGCTTTGCTGGTGTCAGAGCAGCAGCAGTCAGAAAAAAATGATCAAATTACAGCAGAGGGTTTAAAGTACTCCTCCGTCTTGGTTTCAAGAAAACTTCTGAGTCAGTGAGTGATGCCCAAAGGCAGAGGGAGTCCGGGCAGCGGGTTACAGGTGCAGAGATTGAGGATGCTGGAGCAGGCAGGGCAACGTTTGGCTTTTTTGGGGTGTGTTGAGGCTTGTTCAATGGGGAAATGGATATTAGGGACCGTGCTGTTGTTGCTCTGATCTCAGACCAATTATCCTCCTCCTCTAAAATCACCCCTGATAGCGGCCCTGGGCCTTGGAGGCGGCTCGCTCTTCTACTTTCTCTTCCCCTTCTTGGGATGTGCTGCCTTGGCCGCTTAGTTTGAGATAGAAACTGAAACAGTGAAGTCCTCCGGGGAGGATGCAGTAAAGCCCCTAGAGCTTGCCAGCTCAGGACCGGGAAGACCAATGTGGTCAGGACGGGGGGACCCAGATGTTGAGGATGGGAAGATGCAGATGCTGAGAACAGGGAAACCTGCATATTGAGGACAGGAACACCCAGATGTTGAGGGCAAGAAGACACAGATGTTGGGGGTGTGGAGATCCAGATGTTGGCCACTGGCTCCTGAGCCACTGCTGCTGGCCAAGGGCATGCTGCAGTGGGATGTTTTGAATGAGTCCTTGAGGTGGAAGGACAGATATCCCCTTCACCTCCCTGTTCGGACAGCATCAGCACTGCCTTCTCCAGCAGCCCCGTGGCCGCAATGATGGTGAGAAGGAAACGTGGTTGCATCCCTGTCCTTGCTGGCCCACACCAGCTTTGCACAGCAAGGTCGCCCTTGGCTTCATGCTGATGAAGTCTCTGGTGCCTCCAGCCACAGTTGGGCTTGTTGGCTCGCCATGATGGCATGACTGCCACTTTCCTTCCCTGTCTTCCCCCCACCATCAGGTGATGTTTAGCAGAGCTCAGCCATGGTCCTTTCTGCCAGGACAGGATTTCACAGCCCTGGTGATGCTTTCAACCCGAGATGGAAACCTCGCTCGGTGGCAAGGCTCCTGCTCATATCCTCCATGCCACTGAAGAGCAGCAGAGTCTCTGATTGAATTAGCGCAGGGATTTAATTTAATCCCCAAATGTCTCTCATTTTGAAGGAGCCTGTTCATTTCCTTCTAGGGCCTTATCTGATGTGGGCAACCAGCAATATTAAGCAGAAGGACTGGACAGATAGGGAGCTGTTGGGGAGGGGGAGGGCTTTGCAGGGAGTCAATTGAGGGCTGTGTGGGTTTTTCCTCTAATTATTTCATGAAATAATGATGACAGTGATTGCAATACAAATAAGACATAAACAACATCATTAAAACACACGCTGGTGCAAATGGCATCCTTGCACGGCAAATCTGCAAACACTGCCTTTTTACAAGAGACTACCACGGGGGGAGTGAAACAGCCCCGAGGATGGGGTAAACCGAGCGTTCGTTCTGTGCCTCCCACCAAAGCCAGCTGTTTCGGGGATGGGGCAGACGTCGCAGATGGGGCTGAGGACATGGTGGTCTCCAAATTTTAGTCTTCAGACTCACTGGGGCAGTTCAGGTGATGCTAAATGGCTGCCTGTGGTGAGTCGGGCTGGAAGGGGGCAGAGCGGGTCTTCTCCACGCTCGGAAGTGTAGAGTGGGCCCTTTTGGCATGATAAAAAGGGACGAGGCACAGGTGGACACGGGCGGGCTCCCCTGCGGGCTGCCCGGGAGGCAGCTGAACCCGAGCATCTTTTTGGAAATCTGGCCCGCTTCTTGGACCCGTTGGCTCAGGCGGGTGCTGCCGGGTGCCGCGCGGTCTCTGTGCCATCCCCTCTCTGCAGAGCAGGTACTGCCGAAGCGGGGGCTTAAACACCTCCGGGGTATTCCCTGGGGATGACGGCAGGTTTTGCAGCCTGACCTCTGCATGCAGCTCCCTGGTGACATCCCGTAGTGGGTTGTAACCCCCCGTGCACCGGCTCTGCAGGGCGAGGAGGTGTTTAGCAGCAGGTTGGCTGTCCCAGGGGATGGCTTGCAGGGGTTTGGTGGCATGATCCCGGACCACCGTGGGGACACAGCCTCCATCCGCCCCGTGGATGCCTCTTCCCAACGGGATGTGAGGCTGGATGGGCTGATTCCCGGGGCTGCTGCTCTTTTTGAAGCTGAAGTCAACCTAATTTGTACAGGGGTAGTGGCTTTGTTAACTCCGGCTTTCTGGTTGCCGTCGGGCTTGTGAAAATTCTTGGGTCTTAATTGGGGATACAGTGACGTTTTTTCGGAGTGACTTCCTTGTGGCTGGTCCTGTACCAAACCCCTGCCCCAGCCCCACGGGGTCTGCGTAGGTGGGAATTGCTTCCTGGAGGGAGGATTTTTCTCTGCTTGGGTTTTTCTTCCCTGCTGAGCTGGTTTTTCCCCTTCGGCTCAGACGGGCTCTGTGCAAAGGGACAATCACACGGAAGAGAGGACCCGGCTCTGGCAGGAGGGGCTCGTCGCAGGCTTCCCCTGCTCACGAAAAAACCTTGGAGGGTTTTCCCTTCGGGCTGCTCCTGGCTTTTCCCTTTGAAAGGCCTTTCCCAGCTGCGGAGGAAAGATGGCAAAACCCAGCGAGGAGGGCTTAAAAAACTGAAAGGGGCTGGTAGGAGCGGTTGTGGTTTCGCAGGGCCACGTCTGCGCAGGGCACGGCGGGGCGGCCACGGGGAGCCCCACAGCCCGGGCCACCGGGTCAGGGAGGCTGAGCCGCTGGTGGCCGCGGCCGGGCTGAGTGAGCTTGGGCAATCCGCAGATGAGCAGAGCCCGGCGCTTCCCCTCTGCGTTTAATAATACGGTGCAGGAGGGGCCAGAGCTGCCGGACGAGAGCCGCTGGTTTTCTCTGCCGACCTCGGGAAGATCTCTGCAGGGCTGAGCCCCCCCAGCAGCTCCCAGGGGGACGGCGGAGCCATCAGGGTAGGGATGATGTTACCGGCTCTGTCTGCAGCCGCAGCGGAGCCCGTCTGTGCCGGCTGTGCTGCCGGGATGAGCCACCCGCCACCAGCCCCCCCGGTTTCCTCCAAACCCACCGGTGCTGCCGGGTGCTGGAGGCAGGAGCTGGGTGGCCCCATCCCACTCCTGCCCTGTAGCCACCGGCTCACTGCCGGTGGGAGAGCCTGGTGCTTCAGGGATCAGGACCAGGACGGGGCGCTGTGGGAGTGATGGGTGACCTGCCACTACCTGGGAACGTGGGGACAATGCCGTCCCACCCCACCGGAGCACTGATAGGGTTGTACAAATTGGTGCCAGCCTTGTGGTTGGGGTGTTNTCACCCCACCGGAGCACCAATTGGTGCCAGCCTTGTGGTTGGGGTGTTAGGAGCGGAAAGGCTCCCCAGGAAGGTGACCAGTGGGAGATTTGGGGTGCTTCTGCCTTCATCCTTCTTTATCTTCTCTTCTGGGCAGATGCTGGAGACGGACGCTGAGAAGCCGGGGCAGATGCACCCGGAGGACAGGAAGGCAGCAGTGGGTGATGCTCCTCCAGCTGCAGAGGCACCAGCTCCAGCCAAGTCCCGGGAAGCTCTGGGAGCCACCCAGGGTCCTCTTCTGGCAGAAGAGCAGCCGGTGGCCTCTGAGAAGGGAGAGGAGCAGCCCAGCTCCCTGCCAGCCTTCATCATCCCTGAGTTGCGGCTCGACAGCACCTTCAGCCAGAGCGCGGCGGGCATGGCGGGCAGCACCACGGACGGCGAGGACGAGGAGGAAGATGATGATGATGAAGACGAGGATGAGGAGGATGATGAGGAGGACAGCGATGAGCACTACTTGGAGAGGAACGAGGCGAAGCGCAGCAGCATGATCGAGACGTCGGGCTGTCAGCCCGTCTACACGCTGAGCGTGCAGAGCTCCCTGCGGCGCCGGACCCACAGCGAGGGCAGCCTGCTGCAGGAGGCCAAGAGCCACTGCTTCACCTCCGACACCACCCTCAACTGCTCGGACAGCCAGGGCACCAAGGGCCACTGGGCCCTGCCCTCCCCCAGGACCCTCAAGAAAGAACTCGCCAAAAACGGCGGCTCCATCCACCAGCTCACCCTGCTGTTTTCGGGGCACAGGAAGGTACGTGAGCCGGCGCTGGCTCCGCGGGGCGGCCGGCTCCTGCTCGGCTGTGGCGATGGGGGAGCTTCTGGGGTGGAGGTGTCCCGGCGTGTGGCCTCTCTCTCCATGGCCGCAGCAAAGGTGGCATCTAAGGGGCCAGGAAGGTCCCTGCCACTGGCAGTCAGGTCTGGGAGATGCTCAGCACCCAGGGAATGTCACCCAGAGCTGGTGTGCTGGTGCTGTGGGTGGGCGTCTCCCACCAATGCATCCAGATCCTACAGGATCCCATGTCCTGGAGAGCTGTGGTCTGCTGAAGCTGGTGGAGGGAGAGGTGCACCCGGGTGTCTGCACTTGCAGAGAGCTGCTTGCAGTGGTGGGGACAGGGAAGAGCCTCTGGTGACAAAGAGTCCTCACTGTGCTCAGGGATGCCAGGAGCAGCGTGGCTTTCTGCCCCGGCCAGCATCTTGCAGGGCTTTGAATGTTGCAGAGGGCCCACCTCAGAAAAAGGTTGAGGTCAGCAGCGATTTCTGACCCTGATGTGCAGAAAGGAGGAGCGGAGGGCCAAGCAGCAGGAGCTCAGCACTGGGCTGGATCGTGCTCATGGGGCGGCTGCCTGGGGTGCTCCCCGTGCCTCACCGGAGCAGAGCTGGCCTTGGCTGTGCTTTTGCATAACAAATATTTACAGGAAACAACGTGCCAATGCAGAGATTGTGTGTGAGAAGTGTTGCTTGCCCCATTCCGCCCGGGTGAAGCCTTCCTGTGGCGCTGGCCCAGCACCCTGCTCTGCCCGGCCGTGCCCACGCCAGCCTGATCTCTGCCAGCGGCTGTGGGCACTGCTCTGCCCGGGGCTGCGTTGCCTGGCTCGGGACCACCGTGCGGTGCTCAGGGTCATGTTGTGCAGCTCAGGACCATGTTAGGTGGCTCAGGACCATGCTGTGCTGCTCGGGACCACCTTGCAGAGCGCAGGACCGCATTGCGTGCTGCTCCACGGTGGCTGGCTGCTCGGCAGGAGAGGCTGGTACAGAGCCCTACGTGCCACCAGGCAGGGCAGCACGATGGGGTTAAACCCTCTCCCTGCCAGGCTCTTGCTGCTTCAAAAGCTACCTCTGATATTGTCTCCTGGAGCACTTTTTGGGCTCAGAGTCCCCAGCCAGCTGGTGAGAGCTCTTACGAGTCTGGCAGGCCGGTCAGATGGGGCTGCTGTGTGAAAGGGTGGCCCAAACTCTCTTGGAGGTTGATGCCAGCAGTTGTGGGCTGGGGGGGCTTCAGACCCCCTCCCAGATCCTATCAAGGAGGGACACCTTTGTGGTAGGGACGTGCAGATGCAAGGGAGGTGGTGGCAGCGTCAGTGCCTGGTGAGTGTCCCATTAGGGCTGGCAGTGACGAGTCTCCTGGAAAGAGGTTTCACAGTGCCGCTGTGCGTGCAGCCTGGGAGCGCGCAGCTCTGCGGCCGGAGGCTGCTGCAGCGCTGGCTGGGAGCGGGCAGGCTGCATGCTCGCTGCCGGGGGGGACCTGGGGAACATACCCTGCTCCTGCCCCGGCTTGTCCCCAGCTGCATTTTCTGGGCAGATGTTTTTCAGCAGGGGCAAACGGAGCTCCTCCTGGATTAAACCGCTCTGCTGCCATGAGACTGGGTTTTTTTTGGAGCAGGGACTGGGGCAGCCCGTGCCGGCGGTGAGGGCAGTGTGGCTGCCGGACCTCCTGGTGCTCCCACTGCCAGCCCTACCACAGCTCGGTCTGGCTTGGTACAGCCGGTGCCTTAACCCCCTGCCATGTGCCCTCCTGGGGCACCCCGTGCCTGCTCCCGTTGCCCGGCCGAGGGACCAACCTGCCTGCGGGCCGCAGCGGCCACGGGAGCTGGGCACGGTGACGGGCCACCGTCTGCATGGGGGTCTGGGCTACTGCCATCCCCCTGCCTACGCTTTGGAGGGACTTCTGTCAGGCTGTGCCTTTTGGGAAGTTCGATGAAGGTTTCTGGAGGAGGGCACTGATGTGCAATTCCCGCATGGATCCCCTCCAGCAGCAGCACCAAGCACTGGTGATGCTTGCACCCGGTGGCCTTGGAGGCAGGACTGCAGCATCCGTCAAGATGCTGTTTTGATTTCCCCTCAGGGAACATTTCAGAGGGGTTCATTTTTGTTGGCCCTTTTTAACGCCGTCGTGCCCAGCGTGCCTCCCTGCTCCCCTCCTTCCCGCGCTCGGGGCTGGGAGGTGGTTGTTTTAAGAGCGTATTGTGACCGGGAGCGCTGGGACTCCTCGGGCGAGCTCCGCTGCTGCCTTTTGTCCCCGAGTGCGGCGGAGCCTCTCCGGACAATGGCAGGAAACGTGCTCCGGCTGCGTGTCGCCCCGGCCAGCCCGCCCGCCGGGGCCCTATCTGCCTGGGGAAGGTGCTTTGCAAGGGCTGCATTGTTTGGGGCCGATAAACTCCGGAAACCCGAGTGCAGAATGGAAGGAAGTGTCAAAAGCGTCGAGCCCGGGGCTGCGGGGCTGTGCAGCGGGTTCCCACGGCACGGCCGTGGGGCGGCGATCCTGGAAAGCGCCCTGCAGCCCCCGGCAGCGCGGGGCTGAGCTCGGTGCAGGGTCGAGCTGGATGCGGGGCCGGCTGCGAGCATCTTCCAGTCTCCTTCAGTAATGGATGAGCCCCCTGAGCTATGGTGGTCCCAGGGGTCCCCACACCCGGCCCCAGGCTTTGTGGCTCGGGGGCTGCGCTGGTGCTGCCCCGAGCTCGCGGTGCATCTGAGGTCCCCTTGGTTTGCCCAGGCTGGCCCAGGGTGATGGTTGGGGAGTGGAGCCCTCTGGGTGCTCCTTGGACTTGAAAGCTGCCATGATATGATTTAATTATGGCTGAACTGCTCTATTTTTTCCTGACTGGGGACTGCCGGGGGACCCCTGAGTGATTTTGGGTGCCCAGCCTGGTTCTGGGAGGACAAGGTGCTCTGTGGGCTGGGGAGGAGTCCCTGTGCCCACTCAAGACAGCAGGAATAGGAGCATCAGGAATGGGGACACGAGTGTCCTCCCCATAGGAGGTACCACTGTCAGCACCTTGAACCTGGAGGGTTACCTGGAGGGTTACCTGGGCCACCGGCCATGGTGTCTCCTCAGGTGCTCCAGGAACACCTGGAAGGTGACATAGGAGGGGCGAGGGGAGGCATCTTCCCATGCCAGAGTGGAGAGGACCTGATCCCATTGCTTTGCGGCAGCCAGCTGTGGTTGTGGGGAAGGAGCCCCACGGATGCCGTGGCTCTGTGTGGGCGTGGGGACCACGGGGGGTGCTGGCAATGCTGGTTGGTGACACTTGGAGTGCCACTGTGGGCATGCACGGCCATGATGACGCAGACGCTGTTTCTCTTCCCCCCCCAGCTGAGTGGAGCTGACCCCGAATGCAGCTGTGACGAAGGGGACGAGACCTCCCGCAAGAAACGGAGCAGGAACCTGTAAGTGTCACATCGTGGTGGCATCAGAGCGTACCAGGGCTGTTTGCCGTGATCAAACACCTTGGCCGAGCTGCACTGGTCCAGGCAGCCCTTAGGGTCCCCCTGTCTTGTTCCCCCAAGCTTTTTGGGGAGGAAAGTGGCAAAGACATGCATGAACTAAGGTCTCGCTTCAGGGAGGGAGTTGTGATTTTCAGGGAGGATGGCGGGAGGCGCGCGGGGAGCATCGCACAGCCCGGCTGGGAGCAGCCCCCCGTTAGCCTTGCTTTGGCAGACGGGGTGAAGGAGCCGGCTCTTGCTGGTGGCACTGGGAAAGCAGCTTCCCCGGTGCGGGCAGAGCTCCTCTCCAGCGGCGCTGGGTTCAGGGAGAGGACATGCAAGCGGTGAAACATGAGCTGGGGGCCTCCTTCCCGCTGGCCCCATGCCGGGAGGAGGAATGGGGAGGTTTCCCACCGCCGGACGGGCTCCAGCCCTTGCGGCACATCGTGGTGGGAGCACCGAGGGAACGCGCGCAGCCCCTCCGCCTCTCCCGGTAAGGCTTTGGGGCTGCCAAAAAGCGGGTCCGGGCAAGGACGAGGTAGCCATGGCCTTCGCTTCCCGTGAGCGCAGCTGCAGCTGGGTGGGGGGCAAGCGCGCTGGCGGGGCCGAGCCAGCGCGTTTCAGAACGAACCGCCTCCGGTTTTGCAACGCGGGATGCGGCCGGGTGTCACGGCCGCAGGGATGCCCGGGGCTGGGTCTGTCCCCGCTCCACGTGGCTCGGGGCAGGTGGAGGAGTCGCACGTGGTTTGAGTGTGGCTTCGCCGCGTGTGCCGCCTGCCAGCGAGCGGCACTGTTGTCCCGCGCGCTTCCCAGCTGCGGCTGGCTATTTTTAGCTCTTTTTTATTATTTCCCCCCCCCCGCCACCACCTCCAACACTTGAAATTAAAATGAGTCCCTCGCGGTCTGCAGCAGGGACGTCCCCCCCCATCCGCGTGTCCCTGCCGCGGCGCAGAGCCGCGGGAATGGGGCTGGCGCAGGGAGGGGGGGCTCAGCCACCCCCGGCTCAGCGGGGTCAGGGGCGGTTGCGGAGAGGGTTTTCTCCTCACCTTGAGACGGCGGCGGATGCGCTGGGGAGCCCCTCGGCATCGCACCGGCCGGCTATTGGCTGCTCAGCCCGGTTGCCAGCCGTCCGCGGAGAGTATTTATGGTGCAAGTGGCTGGGGTCTGGCACTCGCCTCCCCTCCCGGCACCGGCACGCTCTGCCGGCCCTCCTCGCTCGCCGGCACTCCCTCATGTACCACGCGATGGTGGACTTTTCGGAAAAATACCTGGAAAGGTAGGACTCGAGCTTCCTGCGGGCAAAGGCGATGCGCTTTGCAGGGGGTGGCGTGTAAGCGCCGCAGGGCGATGGGGCTGGAGGTGGCCTGGCGGCCGTGCCGGGGCACTGGGCGCGCATCGCTTTGTACGGGGGACTCCGGTCAGAAAGCAGCGCTTTCTTATGAAACGTAATTCTCGCCGTGGCATTATATACTGCGGATCGGCCGCAGCGGGGGGCTGTGCGTGGCTGCGGCTGCCGCAGCCTGCTTTCCTGCCGCTTGCTATTTATTTACAAGCGCGTGCAGGAGAAGCAGCGGATTTTGAGTTGGGGAACTTCCTCAGGTGACGCGTGCTGGTGTGTGACAGCGAGCCCCAGAGCCTGGCGTGGGGCAGGGCTGCCCGCTGCCGCTGGTTGTGCCGGGGGCTGCCCGCTGCCGCTGGTTGTGCCGGGGGCTGTGCGGGTGGAGGCGGCCCACGAGTGCTGGAGACACACACACAAGGGCTTTTCAGAGCTTCGAAAGCCCCGCCGGGCGCCGAGCTGCGGCGGCTGCCTTGCTAAACTGGGAACACTGCTAAAATTGTTGCTCGGGGCTGTGTGGGATGGCCCGTCCCGTGTGGCGGCCGGTCCCGGGCTGGCGGCGTCGCTGGCAGCAGGGTAATGGGAGGCAGATGGTGTTTGCAGTGTGAGGCTCCGTGTTTGGATCCGCTTTTCCCACGTTAGCGCCGAGCCGGTGCCTGGCAGCCGGCAGCAGCGGGACGCGTGTCCTACTGGGACCACAGCCCCGATGGTGCGAAGGCAGCGAAACCGTCCGTGTCCCCCACCAGGGCACAGGCAGCACCGGGGACTAAGTGGGGGGTGATTGCCCTCTAAAATCATTCCCTGGCTCAGGATGCTCAGCACCTTGCAGGACTGAGCCCTGGGGCTGTTGCAGCTGATTTTTTTTCCCAGTGGATTGCTGTGTTTTACGCCTCTGGGATGGGGAGAGCTGTGGGTCCAGACAGCATCACTCGGGGTGGGGTACACCCTTGCCTTGAATCCCTCCTGTGCCCCTCGTGTCCCCAGCCCTGCGCATGGCTTGGCCAGGCAGAGGTGGCTCCTCCGAGCGTCCTCGTGTAGACCCACCGGTGTGGGGGCAATGAGGGGTTGCAGGGGGTGGCCTTGGCCATGCCACCCCAGGGGCCCATCTGCCCTGGTGGCACCACCAGCCGTGGTGCAGGGAGAGCATCCCATGCCACCCCGCGTGTCCCCTGCACCCCTCCGTGCTGCGGTGTCATGTAGGGGCTGTGCCACGAGGGGACAGCATCGTCCACGCCTGTCCTCCCCCATCACCTCTCCTCCCTCCCACTCCCCCCCTGCCCCGGGCAGCCCTGGCAGGGCCAGGCTGGGGCCAGGCTGGGGTCCCACTGCGCCTTTCCCATGGCACTTCCCAAAACTCTTTGTCCCGCTGTGTCCTGGTGGCGGTTCCTTGGGGGAACCGGGAGCCCCGTGTCGGGGTGCGCATCAGTCTGTCTGTCCAGGGACGGCGGAGCGGGGACCCGTGTGGGGTGGCAGTGCTGGGTGTCTGTGCCCCAGCGCCCCTCGGTGCCACGCGCTGGCAGTCCCAACCACCCCCTTATGGAGATGTCCCCACGGCCATGCCTGCCCCGGGATGGCACTGCAGAGGTGTGAGCACCACCGTGTCACGCGTGGGCTCCCAGCCCCGTCCCCGCAGGGGGGGACACAGTGAAGCGCTGTTGTCCCCGCTCTGCTCCTAACCCCGCTCAGCCCCACCGCCGGCCCCGCTGCCTTCCCCGGGACGCCTGTGCTCTATAAATAGCCCTCGTAAATCCCAGCTGTGATTATTTTCCCCGCCGTCTCTTGAAAGGCCCCACTATCCGCCCTCGGCGCTGATTTTTCCACCTTTCCTCGAGTTTCCCCAGCAACGGCAGAGCCGTCCCAAATAGCGGCGGGGCTGACACAGCCCTTACTCACGCGCGCCTTGTTCGCCCCACGCCGGATTTAAAGCTCCTCGGAGCTGAGCCCTCCCACTTCCGCGCTGGCCGCACCGGGCGGGAGCGCGGCACGGAGCTGGCGTCAGAACGCCCGAGCGTCTGGTCGCGCCGGTCGCGCCAGGAGCCGCTGCACGGGCCGTCCCAGCAGCCATGCCCTTTTTCCGTGACCTTTCCAAGCCCCAGCCCCTGGAGTTTCACGCGGAGATGCTGCTGGGCGTGCAGAGACCCCACAACGGCAGCCTGCAGCGCCGGCACACCATGAAGGAGTAGGTGGCGGGCGCGGGGGGCGATGGGCGACGCGTGGGACGAGGCTGCCGGCGGGTCCCCGGGGTGCTGGGTGTCCCCCCCAAACCCCTCGCCCGCCTGCTAAAACTTGCTCTTCCCTCTAGAGCCAAGGACATGAAGAACCGGCTGGGGATTTTTCGGCGGCGAAACGAGTCCCCCGGGGCCAACCCCTCCGGCAAGCTGGACAAAGTGCTCAAATCCCTCAAGTAGGTGCTGCGAGCGGGTGGCGCGGGGACTGGGGGCTGCGGGGGCTTGGGGACGAGCTGCGGTGGGGCTGAGCACCACCTCCCGGGAGGTTGGGGTCACCCTGTTTGGGGAAAGCTGTGGACAAACAGTTTTTGTTATCCAGAGGAGCATTAAAAACATTTGTTGGCTGAAAAGCTCCCCCGAGGCGGGTGGGAGGTCTGTGCCCGGGAGGCGGCACAGCGGCGGCGCGGGCTGGAATTTTCCCTGCTCGCTGCTTTCTCCCAGTGCCTATATGTGAAACTTTAACCGGCCGGAGGACGGTTTGAAAAACCACTTTGCTCTGGAGATGCTCCAGCAGCCGGAGACGAGCCCTCCCCGCTCTCGCGCCCGGCGGCTTCTCCGGCTGCTTGAACGTGGTGCCTGAAATTCCGACCGCCCCGCAGCCTCCTGGGCATTGCCCGGAGCTTTTCCAGTTCTTGCTCAGACACCCCCAGCGGCACGGCTGCTCGCACAGAACTCCTTATATCGGATTTTCTTCCTGCCACTCCTAAAGGCAGAGGTGTCCTTCCCGCAGAGCCGCGGCGGTGCTGCCTGGTGCTCTGCCCGCAAACGCTCCGGCAGTGCTGGTGCTGATTTGGGAGCGGGGACCGGTCCCGCTGGGGCACACGGCGTTGCTTTATCGGCTGGAAATGTTTCGCTCGCGCTGCGTCGCGGCGGACGGCGGATGCGGCTTTCGTGGCTTCGCTTTGCCAACGCGCTGTCCTTCTCCCGCAGGCCCACTCCCGAGGAAGCTCTCAAGTGGGGGGACTCCCTGGAGAAGCTGCTGCTGCACAAATGTGAGTGTTTGCCCGTCTCTTCCACCTCCGTTTGCTGCCGGGGGAATATCCAGACACGTGCATGGATAAAGCTGGGATTTCCTCTGTTAATTCCTTCCGGTGTTTGGGGGTAGACAAAGAGAAATGAGGCTGCCCCTTGCCTGCGCCCCTTCTGCTCCTGCCTGGCCCAGGGGGAATTTGGAGAGAGGGGCCGGGGGGAGCCGTGACGTGGGGCTGCAGCCCCCCTCCAGCTTGGGGAGGAAAAGGCAGCGATTTGTGTGTGTGCCCAATTCGGAGCTGTGCAGTGCGTCCGTGAAACAGGAGCTGCTTTAGGCCATTCCCCTTCTCGCCTGTCACAGCCGGGGCGCCCCACATCGTGGTCATAGGGGCGGCCAGGGGGTCCTCTCCCCGTTGCTGCCCCCGCTCCAAGCCCAGCCCCCCTCTCTCGGCTCTCCACGCGTGCAGCCGGGCTGAGGACTGTGGATTCAGCACACGGATGGCTGGCGCTGCCGTGCTTCGGCTGGCAGTGCCCTCGCTGCCCGCTTCGCACGAGGGCTCACAAGGGGGTTTTGGGGGACGGTGCGGGGGGGGTAGTTTAGGTTGCACCTTTGCCAGGTTGCTGGGCTGAGGGTCTCACGGGGCCGTTCCCCACCTGCGAGCCGGGAGTAGAGACGTGTCTCTGTCCCCACAGACGGACTCGCTGCCTTCAGGGCCTTCCTGCGCACCGAGTTCAGCGAGGAGAACCTGGAGTTCTGGCTGGCCTGCGAGGAGTTCAAGAAGATCAAATCCCAGTCCAAGATGGTCTCCAAGGCCAAGAAGATCTTCGCCGAGTACATCGCCATCCAGTCCTGCAAGGAGGTGAGGGCTGGCTCCCGCGCTGGCGCGTGGCTCCGCGGCACGGCAGCTGCCCGGGGAGCTGCTCACCAGCGCTGCTCTCTCTGCCCGCAGGTCAACCTGGACTCCTACACGCGGGAGCACACCAAGGAGAACCTGCAGAACATCACCCGCAGCTGCTTCGACCTCGCGCAGAAGAGGATTTACGGGCTCATGGAGAAGGACTCCTACCCCCGCTTCCTCCGCTCTGACTTGTACTTAGACATAATTAACCAGAAGAAAGCCAGCTCCCCACTGTAGACCCAAGGACTCTCTCGGGGCAGGCTGGGAGCTGTGTGTTTACAAGAAATTGGGTGGCAGAGGCCTTCCTGGGGGACGGCGGGAGCGTGCCTTCCCGCTGCCGTTCGTGCCCCCAAAGCCATATTCCTGCAGCGGACGGGTGTGGGGCAGCAGAAGGCACCGAGCATGAGGCCGAGGGGACCAACAAGCCAAGCAGTCTGGTACTGCTCCATCGCCCCGTCTCACCATCGCTGGTACGACGCCTTCGGGGTGACTCCGGCATGGATTTTAGCCAGGAGGGAAGCTCCCACAAGACTACTGTGAAGCACGCGCCCGAGCTGTGAGTGTGGCTGGAAGGCGACGAGTGATCCCGACTCGGCGAGAAGGAGGAGGAGGAGGAGGAGGACTTTTGTGCACGGCTCCGGCAAGGGAACAACAGCACCGACGTGAACATCTTCCCCGGATAAAAGACTTCTGAACTGGACCAGCCCCACGATGCTGCTGTGCTTCCCCGTGCCGGCCATGCCTCCCGGCTCCCCCGAAGCAGCTATCTCGCAGGAGCCCGGCGCTTCCTTCGCTCGTGGCGGGTCCCCCCGGGAGCAGCGAAAGCCGGGTCCTTCCCCTGCGCTGGAGGCGTGCAAGCCAACCGCCTCCCGCTCCCACCCCTGGTTTATTTATTGACCTCCTATAGCCGGACGCGTTGCTGTGTAATAGGAAATCCTCGTGTCCTTTCCCATTCTGAAATTACAAGTGCAATATTTGTGTGTGTTGCGGCGGAGTTCTCCGGTGGAGTGGATGCCTTTTTTTTTTTTTTTTTTCTGAGTGCGTACAAACATTTTCTAAGTTAGCAGGTTTTATCTGACAAAACGCGTTCCCTGGCAGCGGGCCGCTGGGGGAGCCTGGGTGTATATATCATGCCCTGACGACGGAGGGTTTGGTGATGGAGAAAAGCAGCTCCGTGCACCAGACGCTCTCCTTACTCTGGATAACAATACTGTGTTTTGAGAAGCAGGGGTGATTGCTGAACCTGGCAGAGCTGGACGGACTGCCTGCCTCCAGGCGCCCAGTTTACAGTGCGAAGCATCTCTGCAGCTAGCAAAAATACATTGTCATGGTCATAGGTAAATAAAAGGAGAATATAATTTCTTGTAGCTGCCTTTTCTTCGTGGCGTGTTTCTCAGCGCTGGCGGAGCCGGGCGTCCCCTGCTTCGCCGAGGAGCGTAAAATCCTGTTACTGCATGGCTAAAGATGGGAAAAATCTGGTTGCGTGAATTTCTGAGCTGTTTTTTATGTCGGAGCAGCTGCCAGCTGCTCCTGAGGGCAGCCCCGCGTGTAGCCCTGCAGGAACACAGAAAGTTTTGCCCAAAATGAGACTGTTCCCAGGGACAGCGTTCACTGTTTAAACACGACGGGGCACGAACCTCGGAACGTGGAAATGCCCAGAAACATAAGTGACCTAGTGTAGCTCCAGGTCCCTCTCGGGACACACCAAAAGAAGCAATGAAAAGCCCGACAGCGCTATTTCAGGTCGCGGCTGCACGCCTCCGCGGGGCTGCTTCTCCCCCGGCAAAGGCCGCGCTTCGACAGCTCTGGTGTACAATGGAAGTGTTTTGTAAAGGCCGTTCGTGGTGCGTTCGGTAGCTGAGATGTCTCGAGCCCGTCACCTGCTTGCAGTTGGCCTCGGATGGTTCAGAGATGTGCTTACGCTGTCGCGGGGCTGTGCCGTGCCATGGGCTGGCACGACACCACGGAGGGGCTGCTGGCGATGCCCTGGGATGGAGGTGGTGTGGCTGCCCCGGCAATCCCACCGGGCACAGCCTTCCCCGGCAGATATGGTGCCTTCTGGGAAACTGTCTGTGTTTCCCTCCTTAAACAACCAGGAGGTGGTGGCCAGGTGGGGAAACTGAGGCAGGCGTGAGGGGAGCCCTCAGGGGTTGGCTGGAGGCAGCGGGGATGGTGGGACACCTGCGTGGCTCTCCTGGGGATGCTTTTGGGACCTCGGGGTCGAGGCCCGTTAGCTGGTGTCCCAGCTGTGACCTGATCACCAGCACCAGAACTGCCGGGACGCGGTGGGTCGGTGCAGCCTCCCTGCGAGTGCTGCCACGGTCACCCCGTCTGGCTCCTCCGAGCCAGACCCTCCTCTTCCTCCCAGCGTTGCTGAGAGCCTTCACCTCCTCTCCTCCCCAGCTGGGAGGGTTTCCCTTCACATCTGGCCTCGACACAGATTTTCCTGTCCTTTTCCCCCTCTCTCCATCACCCACGTACTCCTGACTTCCCCCTCGCTCTGTCCCAAGCCATTGCTGTTAGGAAACTGTTGTTGCAGGGTCACTTCACCGCCCCCCCCTTCTCCGTGCTCCCAGGGGCAGCGTGCAGGGGGACTCAGCTCAGGGGGCTTTGTGGGTACCGGGCAGTGCGGTACCTGCCGTTACCTTCTCTCTGCCCAGCGAGTCCTCCCGTGGCTGTCGGTGGTGCCCGGGAGCATCCAACCACACAACCACACGTGGTTTCCAGCCGATAACCTGCCTTGCGTCTGTAAGTTACCCGAGCCCGTCCGGCGGGGTGGGCAGCCGGGGCCGGAGCTGCCGTGGGACACGCGGTGCGGGAATCTGGTGCGCGACTTTGACTAAACACCACTGACCTGCCTGCAGGCAGCCCCGGCAGGGGACGGGGACACCGGTGCGTGAAAAAAGGAGAGAAATGGGGGCCTGGGGTGAATCCCTGGAGAAAATGGAAATAGCCCTGCGTGAGCGATAGAAGTTTGGTTATTGCTGTAAGAGAATTTATTGCCATCAGGCCAGGTTAGCGTGAGTCACTCCGCAAACACCATCCCCGCGTGCTTGGGAGGCGCTTGATTTCTAGGAGAGGCAGGGCTGGGGTGGGAGGTGAAAATGCCGGCTGCTTGTCCCGTGTTTTCCCAGGACAGGTCTCATCGTGGACCCTGTTGTGACACCAAAGCCACAGCTTTGTCCCCTCCGTGCCATCTTCTCCCAAACTTTGTGCCACAGAGCGAAGGGTATGGGAGACGGAGCATCTGGATGGGAACTGGATGGGGGATGTCAGCTCATGGAGGGGGTTTGTTCTGTGGGGACGTCGGTCAGGATGGAGACACAGCCCCACCACCCCAAGCAGCTCCTTTCACAGAGGGGATTAGGGCACGGGGGGCTGCTGAGGCTGTTATGGGGGCACTGAATTTACAACACTAGCAGGAGGCGGACAGAAATGTCCTTATTTAGCACAAAATAAGATGTCCAGGACAAAATCCAACCGGGCTGCAAGGGACGCAAAGAGAAGAAATTCTTGAGTTGTCAAAGCCAATGCGAAGAGCCTGGGCAATGAAAATGGGAATTGGGTACTCCTCATTTGAGGCACAACCTCAAACCAACCGGAGGGATGTTCCCGGGGCAGCAACGCTGAAATCACGGGGGGTCGCCTGGTTGGGGATGGCCCTGGGGAGCTGTGCCCAAGCCACCGCCACCGAAGCTGTGAAGGTGGTGGGTGGCACAGGGTGGGTGGCACGAGGCGGCGGCTGCCTGTCTTGGGCTCATCCCAAAGTCTCTGTGTGTGTGTGTGTGTGTGTGTGCAGGCAGGGCAGCTGCCTGTGGACATCACTGCCGCCGCGCTGCCGTTTCACACAGCGGCTGAAGGCAATTTCCCAATGCGGAAACCGGTACCTTCCCAAACGGGGAGGATGCTGTAGCGGGCCGGGCATTATCTCAGCAGATAACGAGGATTTATCTCGGGGCTAAAAATTAGTGGTTGCTCAGTTGCGAGCAGTAACAACTCAGCTGTGTTTGTCATGTGCAAACAGGGTAAAGTCCACCGAGGGGCCGGGGCACTCGGTTCGTTCGCAGGACAAAGCTCACCGAGCTGAAGGCAGCCGCAAGGCAAAGCACCCCGGGGAAAGGATTAAATGGGAGAATGGGAATAATCACCAGGGAGTGCTGAATGCTTTGTTAGGTTCAAAAAATGCCGTGACCCCAAAGGTGAGAAAGGTTAAGACTGTTGGGAAACATGTCCTAAGGTCATGCGTTTAACATCACGGTTTCCTCACACCCTCAGGGAGGAGGAGGTTGGGATGAACCAAAAGGTCTTGTTGAGGCTGGTAAATCCCTGACCTGTCCCAGGTGATGGGCCTCGACCCTTCAAGTGTCCCTCAGCTCAGTATTTCTGCAGCTTCCTAACGCAGCAGCCCGAGTGTTGGGGTCATCTGTGATTTACAAAGGCAAATGAAGTTCTGAGAACAGCAGCTACAGGAAACTACAGTTCAAGTTGCCGATCACATCTCAGATGGAGACCCACTGGGAGAAGCTAATGAGCAATGTGGGTGTCCCACGCCGGGGTTTTGCCCCCTCGGCCAGCGCTGGTCCTCTCCTGCACACAGATGAGCGGCCGCAGCATCCGAGCAGCACTCAGGTTGCGAGGGGGGTCTCATTTCAGAGCTAGCTGACAGCCGTGAGTGTAACACCTTTCTCTTATTTCTGCAAAAAATGAAAAATTTGTCATTTTTACAGGTGTGCACCATGCCCCGAGACACTCCAGCAGTGCACAGCCTTTACTGGGCTTTTCCGAGGCACCCATCCTGGAGCGTACACTTATCCAAATAAACATAACTTTCTACTGAGCAAAATAATTCCTTGGACCCCTCATTAGACAAATATTCTCAGAATAGAAACAAGGCTACTTTATAGCCATAGACTAAACATAGCTCAACAGCGAGATATTGAAACTGCAGACACAAGAATTCCCCTGCCCCGGTGAAAGAGCCGACTTGCTGTGCGAGTCGCTTAACCCCGCTCAGAAAGTTACTGAGGCTTATCAGGAGCAGAGCGAACTCTCCTTTGGGCAGCCGGGATGCCCAGAAGCCGGCCGGAGATCCGCCGCGGGAACACCCGGTCTTTGGTCGTCTGCACGGCGGGGCTGGAAATCGGGGTTGGTCTGGGGTTGTTTGGGGACTTCTGCTTCCATTGGGTTTGATAAGGGCCCGGGAGGGGGGGAAAGATGCATTTGAGGGCTCGTGTCCTTCCCCACGGTGACCCTGGGGCCGGGCTCCGAAAAGCCGTATGGGGCAGTTGAGGGGGGTCTCTGCAGCGTGACGGGGGGTACCCGGCTCAGCACTGTCCTGTGCGGGGTTTCATCCTGCCCAGGGGCGCTGCCAACAGCACTGCCCTTCAGGTGCATCCTTGAGTTGAGGCTCTAAGGACAAGTGCCACCAACCTTTGTGGCTGGCATGAGCGATGTCACTCCTAAACAATCCAAGGGAGCAAAGAAGGAGAAAATAGAGCGCTTCTGAAGTAAAAATAAAAACAGTCAGGCTCAGATGCTGTGTGTCAAGGAAATAAAATAAGCTCAGCTGGGCTGCTGCCAGCACAGGAAATCCAGCGGCAGTAAGAGTCCCCTGGGTGCCGCTAACTCATTCGGGAAGCATTGTTATGACCCTCTCATTGCTCATTTTGTGATTCTTCTCTGCATTAGGTCATTTTTACAAAGCTCATCCAGCTCACACATTCCCCGGTGCTGGGGAAGGAAGGCAAATAATGCCGCCTCTCAGCCAGCCTTGAGGCACCGGGGAAGGATGGAGAAAAGGACGGTGAAAAATACTTTCCTTTGTCGCTGAGCAGACCTGCGGGGCAGTGACACGGGAGGAGGACGAGGAGGAGCTTCTCCCCAGGGTGACCCACCACCAGCATCCCTCACCCCGCTTTGGTGAGCTGGGCACGGGGCACGGGGCATGGGCAGAGCCGGAGGTGATGAACTGGATTCTCACCTTGGAAAGATGCAGGACCCCCGCTCTTCCCTGCCTTCATCCTTTAGCAGAGGGTGAGGAAGAGGGAGGTGGGCCAGAGGGGGAAGAGCCAAGCAGGAGCAGGTGGGGACTGGGGATGGGGTATTTGCAGAGGAGCCATTTGCAAGTAATTTCTTGTCCCTTCCTGAACTAATAGGGCAATTATTTCAGGAGGACACACGTGTTTCTCATGGAAAGTTCCACCCAGCCTGTGCGTCAGTTCATCGGTGTGGCAGTCCTGTTCTCTCTAACGCAATCCCGGTGTTTCTAGACAAAGACAAGTGGGTGAAACCTCCTGCTCCTGGGACTGGGGATGGCAGTGACCGGTCACAGAGCTCCAGACAAACCTCCTCGTCCAGAGCAAATCAACAGCTCAGCAGCAAATGGGCTCACGTGAGGAAGGAGATCCCAAAGCCAAACAAACACCACTCTGCTCTTTGATGTAGCTCCTGTGCTTGACACTAGATGTTTGGATGAGCGCATCTGATTTTGTACCCTTTTCCCTCCAACCAGTTCAAGAGGGATGTGGAGAAAATGGAGGGGGTCCTGCAGAGGCTACTGAGGTGCTGATGGACCTCAGACACAGGACCTGTGTGGAGGGATGGGGTCTAACAGCATCCTACAACTTTGGGAAGGAGAGCTACAAAGGTGATGGAGCCAAACTCTTCTTGGTGGCACCAGGTAACAAAATAAGGGGCAACAGCCACAATGTGTGACAACCTTTAGACTTTCAGCTTGGACAACAGGAAAAACATTTTCATTGTAAGGCTGATATAGTAGAAAAACAGGCCCACAGAAATGTAGGGGGTCTCCATCGTTGGAAGTGGTCAAGAGCTGGCCAGACAAAGTCATGGCTGACCTGGTCGGATGCTGGCAATATTCCTGGTCTGAGGGAGGGTCGGACAAGAGACCCTCGGGAGGCACCCCTGGCACACCGAGGAGCCTGCCCCTCGCTTTGCTGGTGGACATGGGTAACGTCTTCCAGGACACAGGCACTGAGCCCACAGGAGATGTGCAACAGAGGGGCAGCAGGCTGAAGTCCACCAGAGGCAGTGGGGATGAGTCCTGCGTTTTTCTACAAGAAAAAGAATAATTTCTGTGGCTTGGGGATGGGCCCGTTGTGTTAATGTTGGAGCTGAGGGAAGAGCTCCTTCCTTTTGCCCTCTGATCAGCTCTGAAGCTGTTCGGTTCTGGGTAAAAGAGTAGAGCTGAGTGCCAAAAATTGGGCTGGGTTGGGCTGTGGGATGGTGATGTGGAGCTCAGGGTGATGTCTCTGCTGTCTCTAGCTGCCCTGTCCCCTGATAGGGCAAGATCATCTCCCTAAATGATAAGACCATAAAATTTTGATCTCCAGATTAGTGTGTTTTTCAGTACTACTTTTTATAATCTTTTTTTGGCCCCACAAACATGCCACCCACCCAACGCCTGAGCAGCACCCTGATAACTGTGCAGGCATCGGATGTGGGATGGGGATACTGGATGCCTCTTGCAGCTATTGCCCAACATATTTCATTTAATTTGCCATTTGAATGCAAACAATTGACTTAATTAACTAGATGATCTTTCAGGGAATCAAAGTGTTGTTGCGGGTAGGAAGTCTGATAAGTTAATACCGCCAATCTTTCCTTTTCTAAAATAAATACAGAGGAAGGAAGTAGGATGGGAGTCCTCGCAAATCACGTTTTAACATAGTGTCAACTTTTATGGCTGAGCCATAAAGTAGTAGTTCCTGAAGCACTGGCACAGCATTAATTAGATGAGAATTATGGACATGCTCATTACTGCAGCTTCATTACAGCCCAGGAATTGACTCTGGCGACGAGCGTAGCGGGTTCTGCTGTGCCTGCACTCATTTGCTGCCAGGTGTCCGTGTGTCGAGGAAGTTATCTCCCGGGAGCGCTCACCACTGCTCTATGTGTGCTTCCCACCAGCTGAGGGTCCAGCCAGGCTGACCACAGGGTCCTGGACAATGTTCTGGGTCCATGTGGACTTTTTTGGAATGCACGGCCCTGCAGACCCAGTGTGAGGACTTTGAGTGCAGTTGCAGACTGATCTCACACAAGGCAATCCCTCTGTCTGTCCTCTTTCTCCCCCATGAAGTGAGGAGCCTGAGGAACAGCTTTAGGGCCACCTCCTGAAGATCCACAGAGGTCCCAGGTTGGACCTGCTGATCCATTGCTGCAGCCAAAAAGGCTTCAAGGGCACTGGACCCTCTGCAGAGGAGCGTCTTAGAGGGATGAATGTTTGCTGGGAAATCTGGTGGCCCTTACTGGCTCCTCACTGAGACACACTCCCGTTGTCCAGAGTGTGCAGGTCTCCATCTGAGTGGGTCAACCAGAGACCTCTGTGGTCTGCTGAGAGAAACATACCCCACGAGAGTGTTATTTAGTTGATGTCCTTCAGGCACCTATGTAAGAGGAGGAGACTAATGTCCTCGTGTGCTGCTTCGTCCCCATAGACCAGGACAAGAGCTTCGAGTTCTTGTGGACCTGGAGAGGCAAAGTCCCTCGTGGAAGGTGGGAAGATACTTTTCTGCTTGTGTTACTGGCGACACAGGTCTGTGAGGTGACTGCATTACCTGTCAACCAGCCTGAGCACTGTGGAGGGTGTCAGACACTGCAGATATTTTCCAGGCTCTGAAGACCACTCGTGGTTGGTCTGCTTTCTGGGTCTGCCCTCTTGCTCTGTTCATCTCCTCCATTTCTGGGGATGGCTGAACCTCCCACTTGCCGTCTTGGGAAATTTAGCTGTTTTTTAACCCTCGGTGTCCTGTCTCCCCTCCGCCATGCTTTCATTTCTTGGGTGGGGTTTTTGAAACCATAGTCATAGTGCTTGGCTTGAAATCCCCCAGCTTATGACCCCAGAGGAGGTGCTCCCTGCCAGGAGTTGCCTTGCTCACCCAGGGTCCACCAACTGACTCAGTCCCCAGGGAGCTGAACCAAAGGTGTCCTCTGAAAAACAACCCTTTCCCACACAGCCAGGCGGGACAGTCCCCACCTGAGACCTGGACTGGGACCAGACCAGTGATCTTTATTCTGCAGCCTCGTAGTTGGTCCCTGCCTGACGCCACATCCCTGAGGAGTGATTTTAAAGCATTTATTTTCCCCAGCAATATCCCTGCTGGTTTTCTAAGGCAGGTGGGCAGTTGTCCGTGTGGCATCACGTTGTCTCCCCGTGTCTGAGCCTCCAGGCCGACAGCCAGACCCATGCTGGGGCTCCTTGCCTGTGTCTGACTGCTCTGCACAGAGGGTCTGGCTGCCATGTGGTCCCTGGGGTTTCTCCTCCTCTCCCTCCTCACCCTGCCCAGCACACCCTGGTGCCCCTGCCCGCCTCCTCCTCCATCTCTGCCCACACACGTGAGCTCTGAGCCTCCAAGCCACCTATGATAAAAGCAAGAGCTGGCAAATCCAGGCCTTACCGTGCGAGATGTGGGGTCTTTCTTCTCACGCTGGCAATGCTGCAAGGACCTCCCAGCGTGGCTTTGCATCTGGCAGACACATCTGGGCTGTCCGGGGACATTGCTGGGGGTGTGCCACAAGCTTTGCTCCTGATGAGGTTTGTCTTAGCTCTCATTACAGCCAAATTTCACAGAATCACAGAATCACAGAATAGTCAGGGTTGGAAGGGACCTCTGGAGATCATCTAGTCCAACCCCCCCCACCAGAGCAGGGTCACCTACAACAGGTTGCACAGGACAGCGTCCAGGCGGGTTTTGAATGTCTCCAGAGTGGGAGACTCCACAACCTCTCTGGGCAGCCTGTATTAAGTGGGGCTCAGGCAAAACAACAAGCGCCTGGGTCCTGGTCTGAGGCCAATGCCCCCCCACAGTGCTTTCCCCAAACACCCCAAATTTGAAGCCCTTTGCTGTCGGGCGCCCCATTTGCTCTGCTCTGAGACCCTCCTCCTCCTGCTCCCCACCTCTCCACAGCTGCACGGAGTCATTAACAAACACGTCAGACTCCTCCATCGCGAGGAGCCAGCGATGGAAACCCCCGGGTTGGGAAGGAATGGCGCAGAGCCCCGCCGGGCTCCCCTGCTGCTCCCGTTATTTCCAGCTGCGGCTTTTGGAAACCTTTGGTGCATTTGCCACTTTTAGCTCTGGCAGCCCAGTAACCGCTCCTGGCGGGGCCGCCGCTCCTCATTTTCTGGAAAAACCTTAAAATGCTCCAGAGTGTCAGAAGAACAGCCAGCTAAGGCAAAACAAAAAAACAGGAAAACAAACCCCAGTCTTTTTCCAATCGAGCTACAACATTGTGTTTTTTTCCTTAAAAAAAACCATATCTACTTTTTTTTCCTGGAGCAGTCTGGCCCCTACAAATGCACTCCCCATTGTGCCGAGCTCCTAAAATAACTGCCGTCGTTAATGGAAATAAAGCCCTGGGAGAATCACTGGTTCCCCTCTCACCATCCAGCCCGCCAGACGCGCTGCAGACCCTGCGCCGGGCTACACAGCTCTGCTGTGGCAGTTCCTGTGAAGGGCCATCCCAAGACGCTTATCCTCAAAGTCTGCCATAAATCAAAGGCAGCAGAAGGATGGCAAACGCCGGCTGGCTGGGTTTGTCGGTGTGTCCCAGCAGCGTTTAACCTCTTCGTCTGTGGGGTCAGCAGTGGGACAGACAGTGCCCGAGCCCGCGCCAGGGCGTTACACATCCCGGGGGCTACACTCGGGTGTCAGGGATTTGCCGGGCTCCAACCCATCCTGCCATGAGCATCATGGGGAAATACAGCCCTTGGTTAAGCCAGCAATGCCTGGACTAATCTGTTTGGACATGAGAGTGCTGAAGATCTGTTCCAGGTCAGGAAAATGAACAGTCACAGCACTCGTTCATCTGTTTGAAACCCCTCAAATAATTGTTTGTTGTTTTTTTTTTTTTAATTACTTTTCACAAATCTTTTCCTAACCTCCTCCTGTCTCCCCAGAGAGGTGACTTGCAAGCCCGGGGGCTGCAAGGCTGGGAGGGGGCATGGACCCACCTCCGGGTGTTGGAGTGGGGACAGGCAGAGCCAGGACCGATGGCTCCAGAGGTCCGGTCTGCAGTGGAGGTACCAGGATTCCTGCCGAGATACCTCCCTGAGAGAGGAGGGAAAAGGGAGTGTCATCCCACTGATGGATGGTGAAAGTGCCCTTCTGCCTTGTGCTGACCCTCCTGGGAAAGGGCACAGGTCTGCCGTCTGTTCTCTGGGGATGTGCCCCATGAGCAGAGCTTTTTTCTGCTTTTCTGCTCCATCCGAGCACCACTCCGAGCACAGCTCGCTGTGTGGATCCATCCCAAAGGGCTGGGGGAGCCCTGCCCACAGCTGCCTGTGGTATTTCAGGGGCTTTTGGGGTCTTTCCCACAGAGCTGTGGCCTCATCTCACAGTGTCAGTGAGTGTGTCGGGGCTCTGCTCACACCCCGGCTCCTGACCTGTCCGTGTGGGACCCCCAGGCACTGAGCAGGGGATGGCTCAAACCCTGACCTTCTCCAGGGGTGGCCCCGCTCCCTGCTCTCGCACAGGCACAGGCACCTTTACCGGGTGCTATTTTAGACCTCTTTTTCAATAAACTACAGAAATCCTCCAAAAATGCAGAGTCAAGGCCAGCAAACTCCCCGGGGAGGATGCCCGGTTTGAGGCCAGAGTGGCTCCGGGGCACAGCTCTGGTCTCCCGTGAATCGAGGCTGTTCTGCCAGGGCTTTTGCAACCGGACTCGGCCACCGGGAGCCGGGGCCGGTCCGGGCTGACATCAATCACAGAGCGATGGCATGTTCCACCACGTTTCTGCCTCCTGCTCCCACAGCCTTATCAGTGTTTGCTCTTCCTCCCATCTCAGCTCGTCCCGTCCTCCATCCCACAGCCTCCCTTCCCCGCAAGATGGGAGGGCAGCTCAGCACAGTGCAAGCTTTGGGGGAAGCACGGTCCATGGGTGGAGGGGTTGGGGTCAAGTGTTGCCCCCCCTCAGGTCTTCGAAAGGCAGGGGTGCAGCTCCCCAGAGCATCAAATTGCTGAGTTGTCTGGAAGGGCTGTTTTCACTTTAGTTTGAGGGTTTATGGGTCACCTTTTCCAACACTTTCTGATAACCCAGGTGACTGGGGACCCAGCACGTGGGTGGGAATGGACACAACTGCTCCAAATGCTGGGGAAACCCACAAAAGTGCTGGGAGGTGGCACAGAGAGATGCAGCGTTGTCCCAAGATGATGAAGCTTGGGTGGGATGCATTGTCATGGTGCGTTTTGACTCCCGAGTGAGGTGAAAGCCAAGGACAGACCTGTCCACAGGCTGTGTTGTGGCATGTGCCACCATCCTGTTCCATGGGCACCAGCAGGGTCTTCACACCTTGCCCTGGAGTGGTGGGACTGGCCCTTTCCTGGTGGACTGGTGTGATGTGTTTAGAAGTTCTTGAGCCCGAGTGACTCAAACCCAGAGGTCTCATCACGGCCAGTGCTGAGGCCTTGAACACATGTCCTCCGCGAGCAGGTTTTGTGCAGGCCACCCATGTCTTTTCTTGTTCTCCAGCCAAGGTATTTGGGAGAATAAGATGTATGGCCAAGGGCTGGAGCCGCTCCTGGGGTGCGCGTGGCCAAGGGCTGGAGAGCTCACTGTGGACCTGTAGGAGCAGCTTCTGGTGATTTCAGTTCTCTTACAGTTGTATTTTTCAACATAAGGGGTAGAAAAAACAGCTGTGGAGAGAGCAGGGGTGGCTGTTTTCAGCACAGCTGCCCCTCTTTCGAGGGTGGCCACAGGGAGGAGGAGACATGGGTGGCTCTGTCGCCCATGCAAGCCCAGCAGCGCAAGGACGTGGCTCCCCTACCCCTCCATTCATGCCTTGACCCTTCTGAAATAGTCGTGGTCCTCCCGGGAGCAGTTTCTAGTTTGGGACTGGATCCAGTTTGTTGCAGTGTGTTTCTTAGAAATCGCCCCAGCTTCTGTTTTAGTCATTTCCCCGCTGCATCGCTCCTGCCTCCCAGCTCATCGCCTGCCGCCGGGGCTGTGTCCACTTCACGCACTCTCATTTCTGTGGTCCGGAATCTCTTCTGCACCTACAACGGCCACGTCGAGGGTTGGGGTGTGTGTGTGGGAAAACAACAGCGAGGGGGCATTCAGTGGGAATGCATGGGGGTAAAGGGCCGAACCCGCTGGGTCACCCTGCGCTCCTGTCCCCTGCTGACGAGGCTCCTCCTGGACATGATCGAGGGTGACGTCACTCTAAATGCCCAAACCCTTCCTATCCTTTGGCCGTGCCCTTGGGGTGGCTGGCATGCAGCAGGATTCCTCCAACAGTGGAAAAAAGCACAGGTCAATATAGGTGTGAGGTGTAGCTGCTATCATCCAGGGCTGGGTGGGGAAGGGAGCGGCAGTCCTATCAGGTCCTACGTAGTGACACTGTGGGATGAGTCACAAGTGGCCCAGGTTCACGGGGATCTGGTGATTCAGCTCCAAGAGCCTCTATTTGCACTGCCTCCTGCCACATGACCAGGTGCTGGGACATGACATGGAAGTGTCCCTTGACCTGCAGAAGACCGTCAGCAAAACCACAGCCAGACCGACATGGTGGAGCCTGCAAGGATGGGCATTGGCCAGGGCTGAGGGCAGGGACATGCACCAGGCTCCCAGCAAGGATGCTGATAACTCCCAGGTGAATCTTATTGGAGGTCATCTGCTGACCACCCTTCAATGGAAAGCACCGATTGGGTGCCATTTTGCCTTGAAATGATGGGCTATAAATTGGGGTGATGGCTGGCAGCAAGGTAATGCAGGGGCTGAGGCCAAGGTCAGTGGTGTTGAGTGAACCTCAGCCCCCTGACAGCCTACATGAGGACGTGGTGTCCCACTGGGTCTGTCCTGAGCAGGGCTTTGCTGTGCCAGTGCCTTTCCCCAGGGCATGGCTGAGGGGAGCCTCTTTTGATCAGCACGGGGGGGCACTTGGTGAGATTTGGAAGATCACGTCCTCACCTGGTTGAGGAGGCTTTGTGGACCATGCACAGGACAGCACCTTGGCTGGTAGGTTGGAAGGAAAGGGGATGGGGCTTTCTCGGCTGTATGTTGAACCACCGAGAGCCTGAGGGAGCCTCGTGGTTACAGCAGGGAGAGGTCAGTTCTGGACCCTGCTCCCAGGACTTCCAGTGTCTTGTGTGCAGCCCTGACTGGAAAGCGTTTGCAGTGTGCCGGCCCACATCTGTACAAGGGGATGCACTGCATGTCCTCCTCCATGGCCCTGTGCTCCAGCAGGAGCAGCTGAAAGGGGCCACTCCAAACACAGGTGACCGCCATTTGATCCAGCGGTACGGGCAGGAGATGGTGCTGTGTGTTGCAAATGCCCCCTCACGTTGGACCTGCACTAGACTGATCTGATAAGTCCGAAAGTTGCGGCCAGTGCTGGGATCCACATGTGGTGTAATCCCAGAGGACCCCTTCCAAACACCAGTGAAGCAGTAGGACATGGTAACGCTGTAAGCTGTGCCGTGGTGCAGACATGGCTCCAGAGCAATTCCCACTTAGACCCATTAGCCCGAGTGAGACCTGAGCCCATCTCTGGTGACAACCTGCTCCTACTACCATCCCTCCATCTGCCCTCTCCTCCACCTTCCACTTGCTGCTGGGTGCGCTGCTGCCTCTGTCCGCTCTAATACCTCGACTGCAGTCCATGGCCGCCTTGTCCCAGGGTTGTTCCTGTGGACTGCTCAGTTTCTTGGCTTTTTCTAGAAACGCGAGCCAGGCTGGTGGCTTCCAGGGGGTTTCTGCAGAGTGCAGGCGTCATCGCATCGTTTTCTCATGTTCTGCTGATGGCAAGTCTCAAAGCCTTTGGAGGTGAGGTTTGTGTTTGGATGTTACCAAAGCAACCCCCGGCAGGCTGAGGAGCATTGCTTGTCTGTGGCCACATCTGTCTGACATCTGTTTCCAGGCAGTCTGTACCTGCAAGCTTGGTCTCTGCCGAACTGCGGGGCTCTGCTCTGCAGGGTCCCCTTTGGGGGGACGGTACCTGGGTGGGAAGCCAAGAAACGGCTCTTGCATCTGATTCTCTGTCTGCCTCAAGGATTGGACCAGATTCTGGAAAGTGAATTTACAGAAGGCGGCTGAACTCGGCGTAGCTAAGCTAGGTACAGGCAAAGGGAGTGGGACCGTGCTGGCCTCAGAGAGCCAGGTTCAAACAACAGGCTCTGCAACAGCAGAGCTGCTGCCGCCCAGAAATTACATGCAATCAGCTCAGTGACTTGTACCAGACTTCTGGGTTTCCATGTCAATCCTTTCTTGGGCCCTTGAAGCTCCCTTTGCAGCCCTTTCCAAAAGAAATAACCTTGAGCTTTGCAGCTAAGCTCCAGCTAGGCACGAAATGAAAGTCGCGCTTGGGCAAGAGGCCAGCACAAGGCTCCAGAGCATCCTCTGATGCTAACCCAACGCATGCATGGGAGATGACTGGGAAAGAGCCCTGGGAGTTTGGGTCTGTTTGTGGCTGGGACCTTGTGGGAAAGTTCCCCATAGTTGCTTGACTCACAGCAGTTTTCCAAGAGAGCCTGCAAGCAGCACGTGCCAGTGTGCGCATGCAAGGACCAAATAAAGCCTGGTCCTGTGTCTGCAGGGGAGGAAACAGCCCCATTCCTCTCGCTGTTTCAGTTCCCAACAGTATGGAAGTGATTGAAAGCACATGCCACCAGCTGCCGAAGCCGACTGCCGTGGGAGCTGGGGTTTGCTGTGCTCCTGCATCCAGGCAGGGCTGTCCGTGCCTCGACGGGCGCCCGCGCAGGCTGACAGGCAGAGTCTCTGTATATGGGGTGAGGTGGTCCCCTTTGCCCCATGGCAGAGCCTGCAAGTGGGGGGTGCCAGGGTGGGACTGGCCTTGCCAAGCTTCACATGCCTCCTGCAAATAGAGTCCTCTCTGGTGGCCCCACTGCTCTGGGCTCTTCTCAGGACTGCAGCGGCCGGGCTGGTTGTATGGTGAGATGCGTCTCCACCCTGGGAGATGGAGCTGGTTCCTGGCTTGCCAGAGCAAACAGGGAAGTGTAATCCCTGTTGGGCAGGTGAGAAATTTTCTGTGGGCTGGATGTCTTTGTGCCGCATCACCCAGAGGAGTGGCAGGCAGGAGGAGGAGGAGGACTTAGCTGCCTGCCCTGCCTGCCCAATCCCACCTCGCTGGGGCTACTCCAGAGAAATGTGGTGTTCGGTCATGTTGGTTCCCTGAGATATGGTCACCCTTCATGCTGGCTTTGAGAGAGCAATATTTCTGGTGGCGAGCAGGTCTTCAGCTATGTCAACATGCCCTGGATCACAAATTGGATTTACTGCGAGGGGTGCAGAGGAAAGGACTTCTAACGATGGATGCCTGAGGAGGCACGAATGTGTTATTCACAGTCACTTTCAGAGGAGGATTCCTCAGATACTTCATAAGGGTGGAAATTTTCTAATAGCTACATTTCAAAGAGGTGCTTGTATACGATGTGAGCCTGTGTTTGAACTGGAGCAGGAGAACCACTGCAAAGGAACAATTACAAATTTTTAACACCAGAAACTCAGAGGATGGAAAAAAAAATTACCCTCAATTTCTTTGGGCTCCATCCCAACTCATGAGGATTCACTGGAACCAGCCAGGACAATTAATTCTGCATTTATCCTGAACACACTGGATGTTCCCTTCTTCCGCAGAGACTGCAGAAGATAAGAGCCGTGACCTGGCACCGGCTCTGGGAGCTGAGGAATTTCTAACCTCATTTTCTGATAAGAGCCCTGACAAAGCCTTCCCTGGGATGGTTTGAAACAGTCTGTTTTCATGGGCACTATGCAAGGTCAAGTCGTTTAGCAAGGACCACCCCACACTTATGCTGAACAGACCGAAATAACAACGGGAAAGAAGGCATTGGTGTTGCAGACCCCACAGCTCACGGCAGGGAAGGGGCTGCCTCCGTGCAGGTTAAGCAACACGCAGGTCCTGCTCACCCAGGAGAAGCAGAGGGACGAAGGGTGTTTGGAGATGTAGAACTGCTGAATGAAACATGCACATTGTCCCTCTGCAAGGGGGAGGGACCCATGGGCTGGTGTCACTCACCCTGGCCAGCAGAAATTGGCTCCCATGTGTCTGGAGTAGAGCAATGTTTGCTGGTTCTAGGCTTGATTGGAACCTGGAAACTGCAAACTAACAGTCCATCCCCCCAAAATTTCATGAGCGAATCCAACATTTGCATCTTCACAAGGGGGACCATCCTGCCCCCCTGAGCAGGGTGGGCAATGGGGAGTTATCTGGCTGAGCTGCGTGCCATCTGCTGCAGATCGATATCCCAGTTTCCATCTCCAGCCTCCCATGCGTGCTGCATCAGTGCTAGCGTGGTCCAGCTCAGTCCAGCAAACCGACTACATTACTTAATCCTTAAAAGAGCATCTTCAGAGATGTGCTTTCTGCACACAGCTCTGTCGCAGAGCCGAGCTGTCTGCTCTGTGCTCTCTCTGTCGGGTCTCTTGGGGCAGGAGCAGTGCAATGACCCTGATGTTAGGACAAGTCGCATGTGCTCCAGGTGTATGCCGAGTGGCAAGAGATGCCTGGGCTGGATGTGAGGGGAAAATCCTTCCTGCTGCAAGATAAAGAAGGGAGAAGCCAGAGCAGGCAGGAGCAGCAGGACACGTCAGGGTCACGCGTTGTCCCCTGTGCTGTGGTGCCACTGAAAGGTGGAAAAACATCTCTGGTTCAGCAGCCAGGTCTGTTACATCCAGGAAAGCGTGTTTTCCACCCATTTGTACCTGCCCATCCAGCTGAAAAAAGTCTTTGCATCTCCAGAGAAATGGCCGTTTGGTGGGAACTTATGCAGAAGAGGACAGGGAGTCACCCCCCTTCCAAAGCCCCCCGGTGTGTGTGTGAAAGGGGCGAGAGGAGAACATATGTGCCTTGACCGGCTAAACAAACAGGCATCCCCATGAGAGGCTGTGAAGACTGTGTCCCACCCTGCTGCGCGCTGGCTGATGACAACTGCGAGGAGCAGAATGCCGCAGAGCACCTGGGTCTGCAGGAGCGGGACCCTGCGGGGGCTGCGAAAGGGGCTTTGGCACTGGCGGTGCTTTCTGCTGCACGCAGGCTGCTTATTTAGGAGCTGATCCAGTAAAACACTGGAGCACAGAGGTATCATTGAGTTCAGAGGGACGGTGCACCTCCTTGAAGGAGGTACTTGTGTGTCTGAGGCTATGGATCCATGTAAGTTTGTTGGATCGGGGGCTTAGGGTGTAACACAGACGGCAGGATACCGAAATGCTTCAGGGCTGAGATCACTCTTGGCCCCGTGAAATGACTGCGGAAGATTTATTGACATTTATCTTCATTGCTGCAGAAAAACGAGTGGTGTGTTTGGGCCAGAAAGCAAAAATCAGGCTCTTGGAAAAGCAACGCAAAGTGTTTCCAAAGCTGCTGTGCACTTTAACGAAGAGTTTCCCCCCGCTTCACCTCGACCCATGCAATGCTCCTGCAATAACGTCCCAGCTGCGCAGCTGGGGGTGGGCGAGCAGGACTGCAGGAGCCGTGTCTGGAGTCAGGGCTGCCCAGAGGGGCCAAGGCTGGGTCTGATGTGTCGCTTCCATGGGGGCTGCCGTGGGGCATGGAGGTCTGGTGAGACCCTTCCCCTGCAGAGGAGGGGCCAGGAGACCCCAGGGAAGGGGGAGTCACACTTGGCTTTCCAGATTGCTATGAAGACTTCACGTCTTGCCCTTCTGGGGGAGGACCTGGGCAGAGCATCACCAGCACCATGTCCTGGGCAACCTCTGCCCTCCAATGCCAGGGTTCAGAGCAGCTCAGAGGCTTTTGGCCATGGGAAGTTATGACCTTAAATTATATGCAGTTAAATAGTGTAAAGGAACAGCTAGGAAAATTTGAGCAGGGGTAGGGGGGAGCACGCTGGTGGAGAGTGGTCCACAGGGCTTTGGTTGATGGGAGGCCACAACTGTCATGTGTGGTATTTGTAGGATGCTCCCTGGACTTGGAGAGGGAGTGAAGGGTACCTCTGAGACCTGCCTGGGCATGGCTGATGCTGACCTGGCTCCTTGTTCTCCCTCCTGCCAGGTATGGAGCATGGCTGTGGAGCAGGGCTGGCACCCACTCCCCACACCATGGGTGTTGGGACGGCTGAGGGCTGGTGGTGAGGTTGGACTGGTGGTGAGGAAATGCTGGACCTCATGCTAGGAGGCTCTCTGGGGAGCAGAGAGGTCCCCAAGGTTGGGGTGCTGTGGTGGGTCATGACAGAATGGTCAGGGTTGGAAGGAACCTCTGGAGATCATCTAGTTCAACCCCCCTGCCAGAGCAGGGTCACCTACAGCAGGTTGCACAGGACAGCGTTGGAAGGGACCTTTAAAGGCCATCTGGTCCAACTCCCCTGCCATGACCAGGGACATCTTCAACTAGACCAGGTTTCTCAGAGCCCCATCCAACCTGATCTTGGATGTTTCCAGAGATGGGGCATCTCCCACCTCTCTGGGCAACCTGGGCCAGTGTCTCACCACCCTCGTTGTAAAAAAATTCTTCCTTATATCTAGTCTAAATCTACCCTCTTTTATTTTAAAACCATTACCCCTTGTCCTACCGCAGCAGGCCCTGATAAAATGGAGGAGGCAGTTACAAGGAGGGTGGCTGTGTGTGTCCTCTGTGTGTGTCCTACTTGGCCACTTTGAGCCTCCAAGGGCCCATCCTGCATCTCAGCAGCAGAAAAACCATCTGGGTTATTTAGAAGGCACAAACGTTTTGTCTGAGTGCTCTGGGATAGCCAACTAAACCAGAGTGGCAGATGCAGCCTGCTTGGCTGGAGGTTGTTCCTACCATGTTGCCCGGTCTCCTTGGGCTGCCCTCCCTGCCTGCAGGGGGGTCTGAACAACCCCCAAAACATGAGATCCCACCCTAGAGACCACTAAATACTGGGCTCTGAGGAGAGCCCGTGCTGACCCCTGGTAGAAAGCCCTGCGGTGCCTGTCCGTGCCTGCCCTCCGCTCTGCACCATCTGTGGCTTTTGCAAGGGAAACCCTTTGGGGAGCTGAAATGTGCTGCTGAGGGTGGGGGTCTGTCCCCCCGAGCTGAGGGGGCAAAGGGGACTTTTCTCCACAGACACGCCACCCCGGGTGGTGCATCCTTAGCAAACATCTGGAGATGCTCTTGTGGTCTGTTGCTTCTGCGTGTCTGAGCGCTTTGCTAATGCCCTTCGCTGCTCTTGCGACGTCTCGTTGCCGCTCGCTCCGAGGCGTATTTTTAGCACGGCGCTGCGTCTGCTCCGGCCGCGGCTCTCCTTGTGAGTCCTCCAGCGCAGATAAGGAAGCAGAGAGGAAACAATCGTGGCCTCAGCTATTTTTGGCTATGAGAAGATCCTTATTAACAGCATGACTTTTTAATAAACAAAATACCCCTTCACTCAAGGCAAAGGGGAAACAATCGGTCCATTTATCCCCTGCGCTAACGAGGCTGCAGAAAAGGAGCTAATGGGAGCTCAGTTGACTGAGCAGACAAGGGGCTGCAGAACAACAGAGCTATTCTGGGAAGGGCAGGAAAGGCTTACGGGATGGGAGGCTGAGTTTCCTCTCCGTCCCGGGGCCTGTTCCCGTCCTCCGGTGCTGCCTCCGTGGCCAACAGGGAGAAGGCAGAGCCACGGATGCCTGCAGGTTGGAGCCCACCCACCCCATACAGTGATTTGTTGCTCTAAGTGTTGTGGGGGATGTGCAGCCCCTCTGGGTCTCTTCCCCACCCTGGCACAGCGTGGGCTGGAGGCTGGGGCCACCAGCACTGCTGCTGATGGCCGTGTGGGTCTGCAGGGATCTCCCTGCACTGGGGGGGTCTCAGCCATCCTGTGCTTTGTTTGGGACTGTCTGTTGGCATGGAGAGCCCCTTGGAGCTCCCAGTACACCCCACAGACTGGGAATGAGTGACCTGCCCATGCGGTCAAGCAGAGCTTGTCTCTGACCTCTGCAGCTCTACCCTGGCTTGGCTGGACCTCACTCCCTGCCCCTGGGTCTAGACGCTTGTCCCTTGGGATGTCTTGCAGCAACCTGTGGTGGGAGGCAAAAGGACCCGAAATGCAGGAAGGGCCCAACGCCCAAGCCTGGTGCTGAGCCAGAAGTGGACAGTGCTTTTTTGGAGACTGGAGAGCACAAACCGTTCCTCTGCGGTCCCACAAGTGCTACAGGAGGTGTAGGTACCCTGGACCCGACTGGTGGGACCTGTCAGGGCTTTCTTGGTCCCTCTAAACCAAGGATCCCACCATGTCTGTGCTGGGGAGCTGGAATTTGGAGCCCCTTGGGTTCTCCTTTTCTTGCCGATGATTCCCTGAGCAGAGCTCTGTGGGCATGGTGGCACAGGCGCTGGCAAAGGGAGCTGGGGGTGCCCTCTGGTGACAGCACACCATGTTGGGGACCGGCACCTGGAGCGGGGTGAGGGAGCTGTGGCTGCAATGCCAGCCAGCGGTGAAGAAGTGACTGGAGGGGTGGCAGGTTGGGTCTCTGCAGCTTGCTGCTGCCTTGGACCTGGTCTGTTTTTTCAGACCGATGTGCATGCACTGATGTGAACCCTGTGGGCTGGCACAGGGGGCAGAGAAGCCGTTCCCATGTCCCCCTTCCCACCTATGCCCCAAGGGGCTTAGAGCACAGACCCAGACCTTCCCTGAGCCCCTCTGCCAGGTGGGACTGCCCCATCCCATGCTGGCTGCTGTAGCCTCCTCGTAGGGCAGCAGAGACCTGACTCTTGTGCAGCACTGCTGAAGTCCCCCTGGATATGATTTGGGGAGATTTAGGCTCTGCAGTAAGAGGAGCCAAAGGAGGCTGGGTGGCTGCTGTGGGGGGCACAGGGATGTTGACCAGGAAAGGGGTGACTGAGGACAGGACCTCCTATGCCACTGCCTCCCATGGGGGCTGCTCAGCCCCCAACGCTTGTCATGCCCTTAAACACTGGGGCAGCTGAAAATTATTTTCTGGCACTTCCGTGAAAGCAGAGTGGATTCTGGAAAGCAAGAGTGCAGCCAAGCTCAGGGCAGGCAAAATCACTGTATCGCTGTGCCTGCTTGCCTTCGTTATCGGGAGATTTTAGGATACCCTGTGGTTTTCTTTTTCTGTGCTCCACAAGGGAGGTTGGCGCACTGGGAATGGCTCATGAAGGAAATGCAAGATGAGGACATCTGATAAATGTGTTTAATGGTGAGGAACGGCAGTTCTGAGACTAGGCTGCGTGGTCCTTGTTAAAGGACCTCAGGAGATGCCTTTTTGTCAGTCCTGACTCAAGACGTCACAGGGCATTGGCTCTTTGCCCCAGGAGCCAGAGCAGCAGGCGATGGGGTCTCTGCTCCCAGCATCATGCTCAGGTCTCTGCTGAGCTGCTCGGCTCTTTCCTGTGCAGTTGGCCAGTGTTAAAAGAGGAATAAAGTCTCCTTTGGAGAGATAATGGCAGGCTTGTTTATAAACATTTTCAAGTGCTCTGAGCTCTGCAGATGAAAGGGGCTGTTAAAGTGCATNATCCCAGAGGACCCCTTCCAAACACCAGTGAAGCAGTAGGACATGGTAACGCTGTAAGCTGTGCCGTGGTGCAGACATGGCTCCAGAGCAATTCCCAATTAGACCCATTAGCCCGAGTGAGACCTGAGCCCATCTCTGGTGACAACCTGCTCCTACTACCATCCCTCCATCTGCCCTCTCCTCCACCTTCCACTTGCTGCTGGGTGCGCTGCTGCCTCTGTCCGCTCTAATACCTCGACTGCAGTCCATGGCCGCCTTGTCCCAGGGTTGTTCCTGTGGACTGCTCAGTTTCTTGGCTTTTTCTGGAAACGCGAGCCAGGCTGGTGGCTTCCAGGGGGTTTCTGCAGAGTGCAGGCGTCATCGCATCGTTTTCTCATGTTCTGCTGATGGCAAGTCTCAAAGCCTTTGGAGGTGAGGTTTGTGTTTGGATGTTACCAAAGCAACCCCCGGCAGGCTGAGGAGCATTGCTTGTCTGTGGCCACATCTGTCTGACATCTGTTTCCAGGCAGTCTGTACCTGCAAGCTTGGTCTCTGCCGAACTGCGGGGCTCTGCTCTGCAGGGTCCCCTTTGGGGGGACAGTACCTGGGTGGGAAGCCAAGAAACGGCTCTTGCATCTGATTCTCTGTCTGCCTCAAGGATTGGACCAGATTCTGGAAAGTGAATTTACAGAAGGCGGCTGAACTCGGCGTAGCTAAGCTAGGTACAGGCAAAGGGAGTGGGACCGTGCTGGCCTCAGAGAGCCAGGTTCAAACAACAGGCTCTGCAACAGCAGAGCTGCTGCCGCCCAGAAATTACATGCAATCAGCTCAGTGACTTGTACCAGACTTCTGGGTTTCCGTGTCAATCCTTTCTTGGGCCCTTGAAGCTCCCTTTGCAGCCCTTTCCAAAAGAAATAACCTTGAGCTTTGCAGCTAAGCTCCAGCTAGGCACGAAATGAAAGTCGCGCTTGGGCAAGAGGCCAGCACAAGGCTCCAGAGCATCCTCTGATGCTAACCCAACGCATGCATGGGAGATGACTGGGAAAGAGCCCTGGGAGTTTGGGTCTGTTTGTGGCTGGGACCTTGTGGGAAAGTTCCCCATAGTTGCTTGACTCACAGCAGTTTTCCAAGAGAGCCTGCAAGCAGCACGTGCCAGTGTGCGCATGCAAGGACCAAATAAAGCCTGGTCCTGTGTCTGCAGGGGAGGAAACAGCCCCATTCCTCTCGCTGTTTCAGTTCCCAACAGTATGGAAGTGATTGAAAGCACATGCCACCAGCTGCCGAAGCCGACTGCCGTGGGAGCTGGGGTTTGCTGTGCTCCTGCATCCAGGCAGGGCTGTCCGTGCCTCGACGGGCGCCCGCGCAGGCTGACAGGCAGAGTCTCTGTATATGGGGCGAGGTGGTCCCCTTTGCCCCATGGCAGAGCCTGCAAGTGGGGGGTGCCAGGGTGGGACTGGCCTTGCCAAGCTTCACATGCCTCCTGCAAATAGAGTCCTCTCTGGTGGCCCCACTGCTCTGGGCTCTTCTCAGGACTGCAGCGGCCGGGCTGGTTGTATGGTGAGATGCGTCTCCACCCTGGGAGATGGAGCTGGTTCCTGGCTTGCCAGAGCAAACAGGGAAGTGTAATCCCTGTTGGGCAGGTGAGAAATTTTCTGTGGGCTGGATGTCTTTGTGCCGCATCACCCAGAGGAGTGGCAGGCAGGAGAAGGAGGAGGACTTAGCTGCCTGCCCTGCCTGCCCAATCCCACCTCGCTGGGGCTACTCCAGAGAAATGTGGTGTTCGGTCATGTTGGTTCCCTGAGATATGGTCACCCTTCATGCTGGCTTTGAGAGAGCAATATTTCTGGTGGCGAGCAGGTCTTCAGCTATGTCAACATGCCCTGGATCACAAATTGGATTTACTGCGAGGGGTGCAGAGGAAAGGACTTCTAACGATGGATGCCTGAGGAGGCACGAATGTGTTATTCACAGTCACTTTCAGAGGAGGATTCCTCAGATACTTCATAAGGGTGGAAATTTTCTAATAGCTACATTTCAAAGAGGTGCTTGTATACGATGTGAGCCTGTGTTTGAACTGGAGCAGGAGAACCACTGCAAAGGAACAATTACAAATTTTTAACACCAGAAACTCAGAGGATGGAAAAAAAAATTACCCTCAATTTCTTTGGGCTCCATCCCAACTCATGAGGATTCACTGGAACCAGCCAGGACAATTAATTCTGCATTTATCCTGAACACACTGGATGTTCCCTTCTTCCGCAGAGACTGCAGAAGATAAGAGCCGTGACCTGGCACCGGCTCTGGGCGCTGAGGAATTTCTAACCTCATTTTCTGATAAGAGCCCTGACAAAGCCTTCCCTGGGATGGTTTGAAACAGTCTGTTTTCATGGGCACTATGCAAGGTCAAGTCGTTTAGCAAGGACCACCCCACGCTTATGCTGAACAGACCGAAATAACAACGGGAAAGAAGGCATTGGTGTTGCAGACCCCACAGCTCACGGCAGGGAAGGGGCTGCCTCCGTGCAGGTTAAGCAACACGCAGGTCCTGCTCACCCAGGAGAAGCAGAGGGACGAAGGGTGTTTGGAGATGTAGAACTGCTGAATGAAACATGCACGTTGTCCCTCTGCAAGGGGGAGGGACCCATGGGCTGGTGTCACTCACCCTGGCCAGCAGAAATTGGCTCCCATGTGTCTGGAGTAGAGCAATGTTTGCTGGTTCTAGGCTTGATTGGAACCTGGAAACTGCAAACTAACAGTCCTTCCCCCCAAAATTTCATGAGTGAATCCAACATTTGCATCTTCACAAGGGGGACCATCCTGCCCCCCTGAGCAGGGTGGGCAATGGGGAGTTATCTGGCTGAGCTGCGTGCCATCTGCTGCAGATCGATATCCCAGTTTCCATCTCCAGCCTCCCATGCGTGCTGCATCAGTGCTAGCGTGGTCCAGCTCAGTCCGTCAAACCGACTACATTACTTAATCCTTAAAAGAGCATCTTCAAAGATGCGCTTTCTGTACACAGCTCTGTCTGCTCTGTGGTCTCTCTGTTGGGTCTCTTGGGGCAGGTGACTCGTGTAGAGCAGTGCAATGACCCTGATGTTAGGACAAGTCACGTGTGCTCCAGGTGTATGCGAAGTGGCAAGAGATGCCTGGGCTGGATGTCAGGGGAAAATCCTTCCTGCTGCAAGATACAGAAGGGAGAAGCCAGAGCAGGCAGGAGCAGCAGGACACGTCAGGTTCATGCGTTGTCCCCTGTGCTGTGGTGCCACTGAAAGGTGGAAAAACATCTCTGGTTCAGCAGCCAGGTCTGTTGCATCCAGGAAAGCGTGTTTTCCACCCATTTGTACCTGCCCATCCAGCTGAAAAAAGTCTTTGCATCTCCAGAGAAATGGCCGTTTGGTGGGAACTTATGCAGAAGAGGACAGGGAGTCACCCCCCTTCCAAAGCCCCCCGGTGTGTGTGTGAAAGGGGCGAGAGGAGAACATATGTGCCTTGACCGGCTAAACAAACAGGCATCCCCATGAGAGGCTGTGAAGACTGTGTCCCACCCTGCTGCGCGCTGGCTGATGANGCCATCTGCTGCAGATCGATATCCCAGTTTCCATCTCCAGCCTCCCATGCGTGCTGCATCAGTGCTAGCGTGGTCCAGCTCAGTCCAGCAAACCGACTACATTACTTATTCCTTAAAACAGCATCTTCAGAGATGTGCTTTCTGCACACAGCTCTGTCGCAGAGCCGAGCTGTCTGCTCTGTGCTCTCTCTGTCGGGTCTCTTGGGGCAGGAGCAGTGCAATGACCCTGATGTTAGGACAAGTCGCATGTGCTCCAGGTGTATGCCGAGTGGCAAGAGATGCCTGGGCTGGATGTGAGGGGAAAATCCTTCCTGCTGCAAGATAAAGAAGGGAGAAGCCAGAGCAGGCAGGAGCAGCAGGACACGTCAGGGTCACGCGTTGTCCCCTGTGCTGTGGTGCCACTGAAAGGTGGAAAAACATCTCTGGTTCAGCAGCCAGGTCTGTTGCATCCAGGAAAGCGTGTTTTCCACCCATTTGTACCTGCCCATCCAGCTGAAAAAAGTCTTTGCATCTCCAGAGAAATGGCCGTTTGGTGGGAACTTATGCAGAAGAGGACAGGGAGTCACCCCCCTTCCAAAGCCCCCCGGTGTGTGTGTGAAAGGGGCGAGAGGAGAACATATGTGCCTTGACCGGCTAAACAAACAGGCATCCCCATGAGAGGCTGTGAAGAATGTGTCCCACCCTGCTGCGCGCTGGCTGATGACAACTGCGAGGAGCAAAATGCCGCAGAGCACCTGGGTCTGCAGGAGCGGGACCCTGCGGGGGCTGCGAAAGGGGCTTTGGCACTGGCGGTGCTTTCTGCTGCACGCAGGCTGCTTATTTAGGAGCTGATCCAGTAAAACACTGGAGCACAGAGGTATCATTGAGTTCAGAGGGACGGTGCACCTCCTTGAAGGAGGTACTTGTGTGTCTGAGGCTATGGATCCATGTAAGTTTGTTGGATCGGGGGCTTAGGGTGTAACACAGACGGCAGGATACCGAAATGCTTCAGGGCTGAGATCACTCTTGGCCCCGTGAAATGACTGCGGAAGATTTATTGACATTTATCTTCATAGCTGCAGAAAAACGAGTGGTGTGTTTGGGCCAGAAAGCAAAAATCAGGCTCTTGGAAAAGCAACGCAAAGTGTTTCCAAAGCTGCTGTGCACTTTAACGAAGAGTTCCTCCCCCCGCTTCACCTCGACCCATGCAATGCTCCTGCAATAACGTCCCAGCTGCGCAGCTGGGGGTGGGCAAGCAGGACTGCAGGAGCCGTGTCTGGAGTCAGGGCTGCCCAGAGGGGCCAAGGCTGGGTCTGATGTGTCGCTTCCATGGGGGCTGCCGTGGGGCATGGAGGTCTGGTGAGACCCTTCCCCTGCAGAGGAGGGGCCAGGAGACCCCAGGGAAGGGGGAGTCACACTTGGCTTTCCAGATTGCTATGAAGACTTCACGTCTTGCCCTTCTGGGGGAGGACCTGGGCAGAGCATCACCAGCACCATGTCCTGGGCAACCTCTGCCCTCCAATGCCAGGGTTCAGAGCAGCTCAGAGGCTTTTGGCCATGGGAAGTTATGACCTTAAATTATATGCAGTTAAATAGTGTAAAGGAACAGCTAGGAAAATTTGAGCAGGGGTAGGGGGGAGCACGCTGGTGGAGAGTGGTCCACAGGGCTTTGGTTGATGGGAGGCCACAACTGTCATGTGTGGTATTTGTAGGATGCTCCCTGGACTTGGAGAGGGAGTGAAGGGTACCTCTGAGACCTGCCTGGGCATGGCTGATGCTGACCTGGCTCCTTGTTCTCCCTCCTGCCAGGTATGGAGCATGGCTGTGGAGCAGGGCTGGCACCCACTCCCCACACCATGGGTGTTGGGACGGCTGAGGGCTGGTGGTGAGGTTGGACTGGTGGTGAGGAAATGCTGGACCTCATGCTAGGAGGCTCTCTGGGGAGCAGAGAGGTCCCCAAGGTTGGGGTGCTGTGGTGGGTCATGACAGAATGGTCAGGGTTGGAAGGAACCTCTGGAGATCATCTAGTTCAACCCCCCTGCCAGAGCAGGGTCACCTACAGCAGGTTGCACAGGACAGCGTTGGAAGGGACCTTTAAAGGCCATCTGGTCCAACTCCCCTGCCATGACCAGGGACATCTTCAACTAGACCAGGTTTCTCAGAGCCCCATCCAACCTGATCTTGGATGTTTCCAGAGATGGGGCATCTCCCACCTCTCTGGGCAACCTGGGCCAGTGTCTCACCACCCTCGTTGTAAAAAAATTCTTCCTTATATCTAGTCTAAATCTACCCTCTTTTATTTTAAAACCATTACCCCTTGTCCTACCGCAGCAGGCCCTGATAAAATGGAGGAGGCAGTTACAAGGAGGGTGGCTGTGTGTGTCCTCTGTGTGTGTCCTACTTGGCCACTTTGAGCCTCCAAGGGCCCATCCTGCATCTCAGCAGCAGAAAAACCATCTGGGTTATTTAGAAGGCACAAACGTTTTGTCTGAGTGCTCTGGGATAGCCAACTAAACCAGAGTGGCAGATGCAGCCTGCTTGGCTGGAGGTTGTTCCTACCATGTTGCCCGGTCTCCTTGGGCTGCCCTCCCTGCCTGCAGGGGGGTCTGAACAACCCCCGAAACATGAGATCCCACCCTAGAGACCACTAAATACTGGGCTCTGAGGAGAGCCCGTGCTGACCCCTGGTAGAAAGCCCTGCGGTGCCTGTCCGTGCCTGCCCTCCGCTCTGCACCATCTGTGGCTTTTGCAAGGGAAACCCTTTGGGGAGCTGAAATGTGCTGCTGAGGGTGGGGGTCTGTCCCCCCGAGCTGAGGGGGCAAAGGGGACTTTTCTCCACAGACACGCCACCCCGGGTGGTGCATCCTTAGCAAACATCTGGAGATGCTCTTGTGGTCTGTTGCTTCTGCGTGTCTGAGCGCTTTGCTAATGCCCTTCGCTGCTCTTGCGACGTCTCGTTGCCGCTCGCTCCGAGGCGTATTTTTAGCACGGCGCTGCGTCTGCTCCGGCCGCGGCTCTCCTTGTGAGTCCTCCAGCGCAGATAAGGAAGCAGAGAGGAAACAATCGTGGCCTCAGCTATTTTTGGCTATGAGAAGATCCTTATTAACAGCATGACTTTTTAATAAACAAAATACCCCTTCACTCAAGGCAAAGGGGAAACAATCGGTCCATTTATCCCCTGCGCTAACGAGGCTGCAGAAAAGGAGCTAATGGGAGCTCAGTTGACTGAGCAGACAAGGGGCTGCAGAACAACAGAGCTATTCTGGGAAGGGCAGGAAAGGCTTACGGGATGGGAGGCTGAGTTTCCTCTCCGTCCCGGGGCCTGTTCCCGTCCTCCGGTGCTGCCTCCGTGGCCAACAGGGAGAAGGCAGAGCCACGGATGCCTGCAGGTTGGAGCCCACCCACCCCACACAGTGATTTGTTGCTCTAAGTGTTGTGGGGGATGTGCAGCCCCTCTGGGTCTCTTCCCCACCCTGGCACAGCGTGGGCTGGAGGCTGGGGCCACCAGCACTGCTGCTGATGGCCGTGTGGGTCTGCAGGGATCTCCCTGCACTGGGGGGGTCTCAGCCATCCTGTGCTTTGTTTGGGACTGTCTGTTGGCATGGAGAGCCCCTTGGAGCTCCCAGTACACCCCACAGACTGGGAATGAGTGACCTGCCCATGCGGTCAAGCAGAGCTTGTCTCTGACCTCTGCAGCTCTACCCTGGCTTGGCTGGACCTCACTCCCTGCCCCTGGGTCTAGACGCTTGTCCCTTGGGATGTCTTGCAGCAACCTGTGGTGGGAGGCAAAAGGACCCGAAATGCAGGAAGGGCCCAACGCCCAAGCCTGGTGCTGAGCCAGAAGTGGACAGTGCTTTTTTGGAGACTGGAGAGCACAAACCGTTCCTCTGCGGTCCCACAAGTGCTACAGGAGGTGTAGGTACCCTGGACCCGACTGGTGCGACCTGTCAGGGCTTTCTTGGTCCCTCTAAACCAAGGATCCCACCATGTCTGTGCTGGGGAGCTGGAATTTGGAGCCCCTTGGGTTCTCCTTTTCTTGCCGATGATTCCCTGAGCAGAGCTCTGTGGGCATGGTGGCACAGGCGCTGGCAAAGGGAGCTGGGGGTGCCCTCTGGTGACAGCACACCATGTTGGGGACCGGCACCTGGAGCGGGGTGAGGGAGCTGTGGCTGCAATGCCAGCCAGTGGTGAAGAAGTGACTGGAGGGGTGGCAGGTTGGGTCTCTGCAGCTTGCTGCTGCCTTGGACCTGGTCTGTTTTTTCAGACCGATGTGCATGCACTGATGTGAACCCTGTGGGCTGGCACAGGGGGCAGAGAAGCCGTTCCCATGTCCCCCTTCCCACCTATGCCCCAAGGGGCTTAGAGCACAGACCCAGACCTTCCCTGAGCCCCTCTGCCAGGTGGGACTGCCCCATCCCATGCTGGCTGCTGTAGGCTCCTCGTAGGGCAGCAGAGACCTGACTCTTGTGCAGCACTGCTGAAGTCCCCCTGGATATGATTTGGGGAGATTTAGGCTCTGCAGTAAGAGGAGCCAAAGGAGGCTGGGTGGCTGCTGTGGGGGGCACAGGGATGTTGACCAGGAAAGGGGTGACTGAGGACAGGACCTCCTATGCCACTGCCTCCCATGGGGGCTGCTCAGCCCCCAACGCTTGTCATGCCCTTAAACACTGGGGCAGCTGAAAATTATTTTCTGGCACTTCCGTGAAAGCAGAGTGGATTCTGGAAAGCAAGAGTGCAGCCAAGCTCAGGGCAGGCAAAATCACTGTATCGCTGTGCCTGCTTGCCTTCGTTATCGGGAGATTTTAGGATACCCTGTGGTTTTCTTTTTCTGTGCTCCACAAGGGAGGTTGGCGCACTGGGAATGGCTCATGAAGGAAATGCAAGATGAGGACATCTGATAAATGTGTTTAATGGTGAGGAACGGCAGTTCTGAGACTAGGCTGCGTGGTCCTTGTTAAAGGACCTCAGGAGATGCCTTTTTGTCAGTCCTGACTCAAGACGTCACGGGGCATTGGCTCTTTGCCCCAGGAGCCATAGCAGCAGGCGATGGGGTCTCTGCTCCCAGCATCATGCTCAGGTCTCTGCTGAGCTGCTCGGCTCTTTCCTGTGCAGTTGGCCAGTGTTAAAAGAGGAATAAAGTCTCCTTTGGAGAGATAATGGCAGGCTTATTTATAAACATTTTCAAGTGCTCTGAGCTCTGCAGATGAAAGGGGCTGTTAAAGTGCAAAGCATAGTCTTCTCATAGATGCATTAACTGTTTATCTGATATACAGCTCAATTTACCCTGCTACGTGGAGTTTTCCAACTCATTTTTCTTGCTCTGACAGCTGATCGTTGCAGTCGGAAGGACATACGATCCTCTGCAGCAGTAACAATGCACAGCAGCAGCCAACCTCTTCCTTGAGACCTCAGTTCAGTGGCGGTGTCCAGACATGACTGTGTTTCCTGGGAAAGGGTGCACCTTGGAATAAGAAAGGCAGCCCAACAGGATGATTAAGAACAGGTTGTTCTTGTATTTATGCATCAGAAATGGGGTGGGGGGGTCTTTGGGTTGCATGGACTCATGGTCAAGTTGTCTGACCTGGCAAAGGCTTGGCATCCTTTGCTGGAGCAACAGGTCGATCCAAGGTTCACCGACAGGACCCATGGCAGTGCAGGACCACCTCTCAGGACTCCTTAGTTGTGTCATCCAACTTCTTCAGGCATTTTCCATGTGCTGGTAAAGCTGCTCCTGCTGTTTGGGTCAGTGACAGCTCTTCCAGCGGTGACCTCCTCCCACGTGTGTGACATCTCCAGTGAAAGCTGGGGTCTGCCACAGTTGCTGGAGGAACAGGAGAGAGCAACAGAGAATTCAAGTAGGGCCCAAATTGTTATCTGTTTGCATCTACTTAGTCCTGCGCTATTCTGGGAGCCTTAGATGTGGTCAGGGCTCTGGAGGAGGTGGGGAGAGCTGGCAGGCAGACAAGCATGACTGGAGCTCTGGGGATGTAATTTCCAATCAAGTGATCCCCCACAAGCTGGGTAAACATCCTTTGATTTGAGCAATGCTCCAGCAGACAAAGAGATCCTGTCGTTGTGCTGTACTGGCTCAGCAGGTCCCAGCACCACCACGCCGTTGTTCAAGTTCCAGCTCAACCCAATTCCGACCCTCCCAGTACAATCCACAAAAAAACCCCCCGACGGACTCAAAGCTGCTAGGTTAGCTCTAGACGGAAGGGAGGTTTTTCTTGTTTTTCTCCCAAAGGAGTAATGAATGGGGCAATGGCTTTCAGAAATGTGCCTGGTGGTGTGAGGGGCCTGACCCCAGTGGGCTGTGAGACCGCAGCCCCACAGCACAAGCCTCGTGGCCACCCATCCCTGGAAGAGCAGATGTTTCCCATCAGAGGATTGGGATAGTGGCTCCTGTGCTTCTTCAGGACAGTTTTTTCTCCTGGTCCTGGCTGCAGTGTCCCCAGTCTGAAGCCTCTCAGGGTGCTGGGTGGGAGCTGGGGGAAGCCTGACTTCTCCCCCACTCTGGGGCTCTGATTTTGACCGGCTGAGTCCCTGCCTAGAGGTTCCTGACTCAGTCCTGATGGCCAGGCTGTCCAGAGCAACCTCCTGGCTTTTGTAAGGTGACCCATGGCCATGAGGATAAGGACAACCTATATTTCCTGCATTTTGCCTTCAGCTGGGGATATTTGTGCTCGAACGTGCCCTTGTAGCAGACTGTTTCACCCTGTGGATGTTTCTGTTCCTTCTCTCTCAGCTCCCACCGTGCTGGCTGACCTTCAGCTCCAGCTGAGGAGGAAGCTGTGCAGTGTAATGCAAAACACCAGGTGGGAAATAAGACCGGGATAGGAAAAATACCACTGCACTGTCCTTGGGGGAGCAGAGTAACATACTCCTTCCTCTGAGAGCCTGGCAAGAGGCCACCTCTGCAGAAAGAATAATGTACTGTACATCCATGTCCAGGGTGGGACCTAGGGTGATGATACAGCTACTGGAGATCAAACGTCCTGCGGTTAGGGCTAATAGCTCTGGCATCACTCCCCATGTGTGAGGTGAACGCTCTTACAGGAGAGGGTCTTGCCTGGGATCCAAATGACCCATCAACTGGTCCTCCTGCAGCTTCCAGGCCTGAGGACTTCTAGGCCAGGAGGGACCAGCGGTTGCACAGACTGGGCTCTTGCATAGTGAGGCTTCAGTAACTCCTCCCTTGCAGCAGCAAGGACACGTCTGTTAAAAAGACCTTGGTGCTCCAGATGACCACCCTGCATCTGATCTGGTCACTTTAGGTACTGTCCTTGGATATGATCATCTGGGGAGCTGTGTCCAGGTCAGGGTTTAGCTTGTGGCCCTAACACCAGGGCTTAGCATGGGGTTCGTGCACATAAACATTGGCATCTGGTGCCTTCAGAGATGACCTGGATTGTCCTACCCGACTTTCATCTTCAGATCAGATCTGCAGGAGCCCTGGCCTGCGGTCGTGGGTGCTTCAGCTACCCTCATGTGTCTAAAAGAGCACTGGGTGCCCATGTTCAAGCACCTGACATCCCACATCAGGTTGCTGGACTGTGGTGGAAGTTCTCCTGGTTTGGTAACAGGGAAAGCTGGAGAGGTTTTAATCAAGGTAGGTCAGAGTCTGTAGGGTATCTTCAAGGCGGCTTGGTTCCTCCAGTTTGACCTGCCTAAGACAGGAGAGGAAGGTCTCTCCCAGAATGAATGGGCAATAAACTTAAAACAAAGGAGAGGAAATATTTCTTCACTCAGCATGTGCACAGCCTGAGGAATTTACTGCAGAGGGGGGCAGTGATGGATGCTGTCTTTGGATTGGAAAGGAGGTTGGAGACATTAATGATACATTTCTGGTCCCACAGACTCCCAGAGGGTTAATGTGTCTTCTGGCCGTGACTGGGGAAGCCAGATGTCTCTGGGAGCCCTACAGCATTTGATGACTAAATGGGGAGCGAAGCATCATTTCTCTGCAGAGTGAGTGACACGTCAGCTGGTGTCACAGCATCCTTCAAAGGTCAGGTTGAGGGTCCCACTGTCTCCAGAGAGCAGTAGATTGCTGTCATTGCCGGTCTCAGGACAGCATCATAGGAGCCATCTGGATTAGTCCTGTTTACAAGAGTGCACAAAGCGCAGTTGGTGAGTTATGGGTTTTCTATGAAAGGTGCGGAGCAAAATGGGGAAAGGTGTGAGGTGGAGTACGAACATGGTCACTCAGGTGGAGAGGCATATTTCCAACCAGCTTGTTGATATGTCTAGTGAAGAGCGAGAGCAGCCAATAGCCAGATGTGTGGACGTAGGGAGCAGTGCGAGAAACATCTAATTAATTGAGGAAACAAGGTATCCCTTGGGAAAGTGGGTAGATGGTTCCTGGATCTTCATTCAGACTCATCTCGGAGAAGGGAATTTATATAAAGGCAGCGATCTTAGCCCTGGGTCCTGCTCAGCGACCATGAGCTTGAGAGCAGAAAGCTGCGCAGGAGACTTGGCAATGTGCTCAGGCACTGCATGGCCAGTGGATAGTGGAGAGTGAGAGAAGCCTTTGGCTGATCTTGGTAGAGCCAAGCCTGGTTTCCTTTCATTTCTATCTCTCTTTATACCATTTGTGAATGTGTTGCTCCTATTTGACTCTGGAGAATAGATATTTGCTTGCACCATAAGCCTGGTTTATGTTAACGGTAACTTCCCAGCTGGCTGCCAGACTGTGAGTCATTCCATCCCTCCGGGCACAGCAATCCCTAAAATCAGGGCCTGGGCCTCTCCTGCAGCCCCGGCATGCCGACGCTGTCTATTGCGGAGGGGCACAAACCCTGCCCAACCTCCGCTTTGGGAACTGGTGCTGTGCCGAAAGGGTGCTGGGACGGGGGAGCTCCTCGAGGTGCAGCAGCTGAGCGGCAGCACAGGGTGTTTTGGTCTTCTCGGGGTCTTGGATTCCCTCTGTGAAAGCTTTTTGGAAGCATTTTAGCTCAGGTGTGAGCCGGTGGGTGCGAGGGCCAAGTCAGGTTGGGCTGTGGCTGCCACCGCCGTCCCCGTGAGTCACGGCTGCAGTGCTCACAGCGCGTTGCTGCCGTTGCTCACCCTGCCCGGCACCGGGAATGTCGCCGCTTTCAGCTGAGCATCCTATGCGACGCAGAGGCATGTGATGCTGGGCGACCTTCTCAGCTCTGGAGAGCCTGGGGATGTCTCAGCGCAGCACTCAGAGGAGAGGGTCCAGCAAAGGTGATCAGGGGATTGGAGCATCTTTCTGATGAGGAAAGGCTGAGGGACTTGGGGCTTTTTAGTCTGGAGAGGAGAAGATTGAGGGGGGATCTGATCAATGCTTATAAATCCTTAAAGGGAGGGTGCCAGGGGGACGGGAACAGACTTTGTTCAGTGGTGCCCCGTGACAGGACAAGAGGGAATGGGCACAAACGTGACCATAGGAAGTTCCATCTCAACCTGAGGAGGGACTTCTCTCCTGTGCGGGTGGCAGAGCACTGGCACAGGCTGCCCAGAGAGGTGGGGGAGTCTCCCACTCTGGAGCCATTCCAAACCCGCCTGGACGCCGTCCTGTGCCACTGCTGGAGGTGCCCCTGCTCTGGCAGGGGGTGGCACTGGGGGAGCTCCAGAGGGCCCTTCCAATCCTCACCAGTCTGGGATGCTGTGATATGTTCTGCCCATTCATGTTTTCTTCCTGGATCCCATGTGTCCGAATCTTTCTCTGCCATCACAAACCTCTGACGTGGCACCAAACTAAGACTGCCACGCAACAACTTGTCCTCACATTGCTGCCACCTTCTCTGCTTAAAAATGGAGGCACAATGCAAGTAGAGACATGAATGCCAAGGATTCCCCCAGATACTTTAATATCTGTAAAACATTAACACTACTATCCCCAGAAAAGAGTGTGAACGTTGTATATCAAAAGGCACCAATTGTGAGTGTCCTAATGACAACCAGAGGTTTTTCATTCGGCTTTCTGGATGCAATATGGCAGATAAAAACCCCCCAGCAGCGTCGCAGCGGGGTGACAGAGCCAGCTACTGCGAGGGCTGAGTTCAAAGGAAGGGATTTCACTGAGTCCCTGTGCTGGGCTAGAGGTTTGGTAGAGGGTTTGCACTTAAAAACTGTGTGTCTGATACCATACGGTGCCTGGTTCAGCACAGGGATGCCACTTGGCATCCGTTTGTCGTGCAGTTTGTTAGCTCGTATGGCAGCCCCAGGCTTCAAGGCTGTGGTACGAACCTGCCGTCCTTGTCAGGGTATTTTGGATCCAGGTTTGCTCAGCCCTGAGCGTGCGGCTCTCTTGACCCTCCTCAGAACTGAGTTTCCAAGCATGTAACTTCTAATGCACGAAGAAAGTCCCTTTCATATGTCTCTGTTCGCTTACTGCTGCTCTGCCAATTAAAACTAAATGAAAACCATAATGCCATAAAATCTGGGAAACATCCAGAAGAGGAATTATGAAATCATTTCCTCTTGATGTAAGTAAGTAATCAATCTCTCTCAGTGAAACTACTTGTAATTTTTGTATAATTACACTGCTTTTCATGATGCTAACTAACGATCCCCAGCATATTTCCTACCATGACTCCGAGTTATTATTGCTTTTGAAGTGGGAATCTTTTCTATTTCTTTTGAAAACGAGTAAGTATAATTCTATGGTTGGTTTGATATACAGATTCTAAATGTTTATGTATTTCAGCCGCAGTACTTTGTTTTTCCTGAACTTTATATCATTGCAAATCACAACTCCCCACTCATACAGTCCCTGACTCTGTTTCTACACAGGGACGGGCACTTCTGTATTACTTCTTTCCCAGTGACTGGTTCGGAACATGTCTAGCAGCTACTGATAAAGTTGAAATAATAAACAACTAAACTAGTTATTACATTCTAATGCCAAGAAGATTGCATAAGAGCAGCAGTAACACACCAGGACTCCGAATTCAACCCTTGGCCTCTGGGGGGGTTATTTCCTCAAAGTCCTTGGGCAGCAGGTTGTAGGGGAGAAGATGATGAGTGTCTCAGAGACGGGCATCTCTCCCGCTGGCGCGCAGGACGCTGGGCTGGCCGGGGTGTTTCCGCTGACGCGCTGGAAACGCAGGGTGGGAGCTCGGCGCTTTCTGCTTGGACCTTTCGAAACTCAGAGCTGGGTCCGAGAGCGAAGGTAGGGCACTGCAGGGGAGTTCAGTCGGCGTTTCGTATGGTATTTAGCAAGGTGGTGTCCCAGACTGCTGGTAGCATTTACTGCCAATCAATAAATGCAGATTTTTATGCTGCTCTGCTCCCCGGCACCTCTCTCACCCCTGCCTTCCTGGGTGCAATTCATGTCTTTTTTCCACAGCTTTAATTTCAGCCCCTTTTTCTGCTGAGATGAGCCGGAGGCTGAGACAAAGGAGAAAGAGGGAGTTGGTGAGGGAAGAAAGATGGCAAATGGGGGAAATTATAACTTATGTCTCTAGAGCAGAGGCACGGTTGTGCCCTGAGGTCTGGGAGGTGGGGAAAAAAAGAACAAAGAAGCTGAACCTGACCAGAAATTATAACTGTTGATAAACAACAGGAGCCAAAAAAAAGCTTCATGATATTATTATTATTATTATTATTATTATTATTATTATTATTATTATTATTATTTTCCATCAAATCCTGCCAGCCCTAGCTACAAGCACTCTGGCCCTGCAGCTGTGATTGCATCCATCGTGGACTGTGCCAAACAGTGCTCACCCCAAATCTGTACATCTTGTCCTTGAATGGCCCTTGAGAGCAGCCGTGGCCTGGCTTCCAGGTGTGGGGACGGTCCAGCGACATCAGCCCTGAGAGTGCATCCCAGCACTGTGGATCATCTCACACCTGAGTGCTTAACCCTCCGCAGGAAGCTTGGCATTTCTGGGTCCATTTGTGGTGGTCTATTTCTTCCAAGTGCTGGCAGCCCGTCTCCGCTCTTCCTCCAAATGACTCTTACTCTTCATCCTCTTTGCAGTTTATTCCAGGAGATCGGTCTGTGGTTTGGGTTTCTTGTTGACTTACACAAGTCATGCAGTTCAGGAAATCTGCTCTGCTCCAAGCTGGAGAGTAGATGCTCGTGTCCCAAGTCTCTCTGTTTTTCAGGCCAAGATATTATTTTAACCCATAATGATTTTAAGTCAAAAAAGGTGCTTATCTCGCTGTATTCAGTGGTGATGCAACCTCACCTTGAGTACTTTGTGCAGTGCTGGGCCCCACCATTTAAGAAGGATGTGAAGGTCCTTGAATGCATCCAGAGGAGGGCAACAAAGCTGGTGACGGGGCTGGAAGGCATGTCCTGTGAGCAGCATCTGAGGACACTGGGTTTGTCTAGCTTGGAGAAAAGCTGCATCAAAGGAGGCTCAAACTTGACACGAGGAAACATTTCTTTACCGAGAGGGTGGTGAAACATTGGAAAAGGCTCCCTGGAGAGGTGGTCGATGCCCCAAGTCTGTCAGTGTTTAAAAGGCATTTGGACAATGCCTTTAATAATATGCCATATCTTTTGGTCAGCTGGTGGTCAGGCAGTTGGACTAGATGATCATTGTAGGTCCCTTCCAACTGAAATAGTCTATTCTGTGGCTGAGTGAAGTTCTAAATCTGAAGGACAACCCAAAATGTTGGCATTTACCCCAGAACAGATATGATAACAGATTCCCACTTAGTAACAGCGAGTTGTTTCTTTCTGTTAACATCAGAACATAAACATTAATGTAACCAGAAGTCTATTTAGCGTATACCCGGAGCATCAGATTTAATATACTGTTGAGTTAGGACTTTATTATTAAACCATTAATTTAAAACACTGAAATGCATAGCCTATAAATTCAAAATGATACTGCCCTGCCACAATGAGAAATTAGAAATCAGTCATTTCATTTTGGCCTGCTCTTAAGAAAAGTTTTGGTTCTGGTGTGACCACACTCTCCAGCGGGAAACTTTCTCCCAGAACAACTTGACTGCTCTGTGGTGAGGCTTTATCCAGAAACCCATTTTCCCACACGATCCCTTTATCGCTTTGTGGCTCCACCTGAACCTCGGGGAGGGTCTCAGGAGGAGAGGTGGTTCACTCTCTAGTCCTGCAGCCACCTCTGCTAGTGGTGGGGAGACTCCTCAACCCAGACTGGCTTAGCTGCCCTTGAAAGACTTTGTGCATTTTTTTTAATACTTGGCTAAACACCGTGTACCTCCTCTGTAGAGCTTGGCATGTCTTCAGGGTTTAATCAATATTGCGGTCATCTTTCACTGTCTATTGCTTTTCTAGGGTACAACCTGAAAAATGAAGTTTTTCCATGTGGCCATGATCTGTGGAGGAGCAACCTTTGCAGTAAATACTTAAAGCACTTGCCTGCCGCTCCTGGATGACAACCATGTTTATCAGGTACTAAGCTTGGAGGAGTGTTTTATTTCTGTTCCTGTTGTCAGAAGCAACTTTTTCTGCTGGCTGCAGAAGTCACGACTTTCCCCACGCTTTCACCACCCATCCCACCAGTTTGGGGCCAAGATGTGGCAATTCAGCAGTGTGGGCTGGCAGCAGGAGCCATTGCTGCTATGTTCACCATGGAGCAGACCAAGCAAGTGTGGACACTGTAGACCTGCCTCTTCTCTGCTTTGCAAGGGCAGATTAAAGATTGAGTCCCAGGCAAGACAGGGCTTGAAGAAGCTGTTTTTGTAGCAGTTCTGGTTATGGGGAGAAAGATCCTGGACTCAGCACTTGCCTTTGGCGGTGGTGCTCACCAGCTGCTTTGCCAAAGGGCTTGGCTGGTTTGCTGTAAATAACTCCTGGAGCCCGACTGTCGTGTCCAAGCCTGTGACGGCAAAAGATGGTAATTGACTTCTAAGCACATGATCTCACTGGCTCCTGTCCATTGCAAAAATACCTCGTGAAGGATCCATTGATCAAGAACTGCCCTGTACAGTCGGGTCACTTGCAATCTCTAACAGCACACATGCAAGAGCAGCCAGGCATTATCTGGCCACAAAACACTGCTGCTGAGGGATGTTTGGACTCCAGCAGAATCCACATGACCAGGATAATTGAGAACTGAGGCTGGAAGCCTGGCTTCTGCTTCAGCCCCAAGGAGCATCCCAAAGACATGACTTTCAGAGCCTCATGCCAGGCAGAGAACATTGGCCAAGGGTCGCCTTCCCTTGCTCTCTCTGCCTCAAGATCTTTTCTACCTTCTGTAGATCCTTTCTGCCAGGAGGCCCTTAATTCCTTCCCTCTTCCCACAGTGGTCTTACCTCTCACAGCAGTTGTCAGCAGCAATCCTGACTGTGCTCTGTGAGGACTGGTGATAGAGGGAGGTTGCTCTGGTCACTGCTTGTGCTGCTTCTGCCCTCTCTGATCATTTCCATTCTTCATTGTCCCATAGGTTGTTCTCTGGAACTGAGTTGCTGTACAGGCTTGCCAACTACTGACCTCACCAAGACATGCTGGGCAGACAACCTTCTCTCCTTACTTTCTTCCAGGTAGCAGAGAAACATCAAAACACTCTTCTGAAACCACATTCAGCCCACTTCATAGGGGCTTAATGGGGGTGTGTGTCTTTCCTAAGCAAAGGAATGAGAAGGACTAGAGGAAGGACCTTTCTTCTGAATCAACCTCATCTCATCCCCCCATGGCTTAATGTGAGATTCCTTGCTCTGGTTTTTGTCAGCCTAGGGGGAAGCAGTTCTTGAACAGAATCTTAGAGGGTGCCTGCGGGAAGGGGTAACCAGATTTGGAGGATCGGGAGGGCTGTACTCTTCCCCACCTCCCTTTGGTTGCTGAACTTCACATATGCTAGAAAAGTCCACTTGTCTGCAAAGGAGAGCTTGAACAATCTTCTGGAAGTCCTTCATAGGAGCTAACATGTCAGAGATACATGGGTTGGGGGTCTGGAGGAGGAGGACTGATGTGCACTGATGGAGGAGGGGCTGCAGGGGAGGAAGACAGGACAAAAATGGCAGATGGTGCCCAGGGCAGAGTTCGAAGATGCTGATGACTGAGGAGAGAGGGAGTTTCCGTGGTGCAGCCTTGCACTGCACACTGCCTGCACCCAGCCTGTGACATAAATCACTCGCTTTCACCAGCATCAGAAAAAATAGATCCCTCCCCCCCGTGATATAATAATCAGAAAATTCAACAGCTCCCATTTAGCCAGAGCCAAAAACCTCATTCTGGAAATACTGCTCCATTTTTCAAAGTCTTTACGCCTTTGAAACCAGCTCTTGATTTTACTGGGATGACTCTCCCTTCCCAAAGAGCACTCCAGCACTGTCTCTGCAGCCCTTCTCCCAAACCGTATGAATCACTCTGGCCTCGGGGAACTGCCACAAGTCACTTGAGCGGCTAAAAATATCTCAGAGGAAGCGGGACAAAAATACACATATCCGCTGCCGTAATGCCGGGCTCAGGAGGGCACGCGCGGAATTAACATGTTCCCTTTTCTGCTGTTTCACTCCCTGCAGGTTTATTCGTTAGTGAAAGCAGATCTGAACAACCACAGAGGTTCGTAGGAGACTTTTTGGAAAGTTGCTTTTTTTGGGGAGGAGGGGTGGTGGAAAAAACATTTATGTATTTCAAAGGTGGCCCGCAGCTCTGACTTCCAGTGTCTTTCTGGCTCAGGGGTCTGTCATGTGAGGGTTTCCTCCAGAGCGATGAGTGGAGCCTTGCTAAGCCAAGGGAGCTGAAGTGCATCTTCTGAGAACTCTTCTTGGTGGCTGATGGTACTCTTGACGGTCTGCCTTGGTCTTCAGGGCTGGGTGTTAGGAAGCGGCAGCTGTGATCCACCTCCACCGTAGCTGCCTTCCAGGAGCCTGTGTGTTACATGAACTGTTCCTGCCTGGAAGATTTCATCCCAGCAACTTTTAAGTGAGAAGCCACTGGCAACAAGGGGACGGGGGGGGCATGCACAGCCTCTAGCTGTTGTGTGCAACGAGCCACCTTGCAGATGCTTTACCATGGTACGTGGGCCCTGCAATGAGTTTCTTTGTGTGTCTGCGGGCTGATGATGGGTCTGCATAGAGAAGCAGCTGTGGTGATCCCCCAGTCCACCCTGTGCCGTGTGGCCAGGAATGGCCGTGTGGCCATATCTCTGCAGGTCCTAACCAGACAGAAATAAATCAGTCTATCTGGAAAATACACCCTTCTTTTCCTGCAATACTAAATTCCCTTCCCCAGACCGGACTCAACTAGCTTCAGCAACATCCAGTCTTGGAGCAAGAGCACCTTCAGAGTCATCAATGGCTGTAAGCACTTGTGGCTTCTTAAGAGCCATCACACTCAGGCATAGGGGGCATTATGTCACCCAATGTCCACAGACAACCTCCAGCTGAAGGCAGATTTCTCCTGCAATCACTTCTGTTTCATCTTATCCCTTGAATTTACAGCATAGTGCTGGTTTCCTCTCCACTGCCTTTGAAAGGAGCCTGGATGCATAGCTCAGATGGAGACATCTGCATGGGAGATGTTTACAGTCAGACTGACGAGTCTGTCCCCGCACGTCCTCAAGGGAGTCTATGCTGTCAAAAGGAAATATGCCGTCACTCCCAACAATCCCACTTCAGCACTGGGATGCTGCCAGTACAGTGTGAAATCAAGTCCATAGAATCTGGCTGTCCTACATGCTCTGAGAAACGTCACCTAAGCGATGAAAGGTCAACCAGACTCTGAAGTCTGATGCTGCACGTGTAAACACGTTTAAGAAAATGTTTCCAGCAGAGGATGGACGTGGATTGTTGTTGCAGTGGCTATAATGCATGACTACCTATGCCAAAGATAACACATGCTCTCAATGCTGGTTGCTGAATATAGAATACATACTTAGGCTTTATGACAACTTGGAAGAATGTCATGTCCTAAATGGAAACTAGTTACAGTGGAGTAGGTTGGCTGTTCCTCAACTTCTGAAGTAAGAGATGCTGAAATGACAGGGGAAAGACATTTAGGTTGGGAAAAGTATAATAAAAGTTTTGAGTTAGACTGCAAACAAACCAAAGAATAAAAAAAAAAAATTGGAAACAGTCAAATAAACATCCTCCATGATGATATTTCCAGACACTAGATCTATGGTCCAAAGCTGGCCTGGATTTGTTTATGCTGGAAACCGTCATATCTGAGTTGAGAATTATTGCATTCACTTCCAGAAATAGCTAGAGAATACAACCACCAAACATTGTCTCTTGTACAAAGGTTATATCTGCTGGACAAGGCATACCAGAGGTCCCCAGGCAGCTAATGCCCATGGATTGATGTCACGAACATCAGTGTTCTGCTTGACATTGCAGGAACTGAGTACAGCATACCTGGTGTTTATGTAACTTAAAGGAATTTGGGCAAATGATTAAAATAAGACTTAGTTCACTGTGATTTTTAACTGATTCCACACTTCTTCCCTCTTAGTCGCTGGAGTTATTACTTCTCTTCCCCAGGTCCCTTGTTACGAGGTGAGGTCTGAGTACACTGGAGCAGACTGCTCCAGGCTGCTGCATCCTTGTTTTCTAGAAGAAAACATCACCAAAATAGAAAGCAAAGCAAAACAACCCATTTAAGCCCTTTTAACCCGTTAGCATTTGCTTTATTTAGGCAGTTCTTGATTCCCCCTCCCCAAAGGCAGGCGGGAGAGGGGCCAGAGCTGCACATCCCACCGGTGAGCTCGGGGCCAGCTGGTGCCTGCGGGCACATGGCCAAGGAGCCCAGGCACCGGGCTGAGCAAAAAGAAACAAGATGTGCAGGTCCAATCTGTTTGCCCCATGCTGGCCCATGGGAAAGAAGGGCCTTTTTTCTCGGGAAGAACTCATCGGGATCAAGAAAGACATTAATAAGCCAAACGGAGACTGTCTCGCTTCACCGTGCCGCCTGGCTCCCTTCCAGCCCAGGCTGTTATTAAATTACCCAGAAAACAGGAGGAAAGAGCCCCGCACGCCAGCTTTCCTAGCAGCCTTTGTCTCTCATTTGTGCCAATCAGTCCCAAAACAAGAGCCGGGCAGCGGGACACCTCCGTCGAGCTGTAACGTCTCGTGCGGGGATCTCGCTTCGCAGCTCCCCCCGGACCCCGCTCGGTGCCACGATGCCCCACAGCCGTCTGGCCGTCCCCGGCTCCGCAGGCGCCCGCGGGCACTGCCGCCGCCACCGGGGCTTGGACCCCAGGAGCACAAAGGGGACAATTTGGTGCAAATCGGAGAGGAGCGTGTCGGTCGCCTCAAATTCCGGTTTCTTTTCTGTGGTGCAGCCAAGGGGGTCTCGAGCTCATGCACCCAGCGGGGTTACTGCTCCTTCTGCAGAATGAGCTGGGGTTAAAAAAGCCATTTGGAGGTGATGGGTTTGTTTAATGAACTGGAATAGGCACATTGGGGAAGAGCTAACTGGAAGGGTTCCCTGGTGACAGCACGCATCTTAAGAGCCCTCCTGCCCGTCAATACGCTGTTTAAAAAGTTCATGGGCAGGATGACAATGAGGCTTCCATTCATTTTTCTTTTTGTTTTTCTTTCTTTATCGATTCATAAAAGACTTTATATGGACAATCTGAGACTCGTCCTCCAGCAGAATGGGTGTTTAGCAGGTTGTTGCAGTCTGTGCAGAGCTGCTTGTACACGGCACACACAGAGACATCTGTAAGGGCTACAGGAGATCCCTGAGGTTTGGAGTAACAGTGGGAACTAGGATTTGCAGTCTCATAATTAGACCCTTCCATAATTCAAGACTCCTAAAACATGTGCATACTCACTCTTGATACACAGAAGTCCCCAGCAAGCCTGCTCTAAAATTTCAACACTTTTCTGATGTTTATAGTTTCCAGAAAAGTCAGCATGTATGTCAGAGAAAATGACTGAATCAGGTTAAGTGAATTTCGTTTGCTGAAATCTCTGCGAAGTCAGGTGTTTGCAAGATAATGCATACAGCCAAACAAAATCCTTTCCTGCTTATTCTGCTCTGCAGCGCTGTTGCTTTTCTCTTAGAGAAGGCCAGCATTTATGGCCAAGGAATTTGTTGTCAGTCCTTGGCTGTAGTTTACACTTCAGTGAGTGCATGTTATAAATTTTGGCATGGAAATATCAACGTAGTCTCATTTTAAAAGTATTATTATGCATTTTAAAATTATCATTGAAAACCTTCAGCACTTGCATACCAAGCACTTTCCACCGCTCTTGCCATCTGTATTGTATTAAAGAATATAAAGGCTTCAGCTGCTCTATTCCTGCTGAACACACTGGGATAGCTTCCTTGCAAAGAGAGGGCCATTTTACGATGGGCTGCCTCAACATTTTGTTGTATTTAATATGAAAAAGATCCCAAATCCTCTGCGATTCTTATGTCCTTTGTTGGGGGAAGGAATTCATAAACTTCTGTTACTCAACATTCAAGATCCCACAATGAATTCACACCATATTTTGCTATGTTTTACATATGTCAGTTGAGCACTTAGAAGTAAATATTCAGCCTTTTTTTTTCTTCCTTTAATTTCTGGACTGAATGGTGACTTTGAAACTCAAAATTTTGGTGGCAAATGATGAATCACCATCAGAATTCAAACCACATGATTGAAGTACTTTTCACATTTTCAAATATTCCTAGTGCTGTTTCATCCTTGAAAATAATTAGACAATAGATTATTCCCCTCTTAGCTAAGTTGTAATGACCTCTGTGAAATGCTTTGAAATCTTTATGGTTTGAGACTCCAGTAACCACGAAGAAAAGTATGAATATTTCAGCTGAGTCTTGAATTATTTTCTCCAAAAAGTAGTTAATATATTGTTGGTAATACATGAAGCTTTTGTCCTACCACAAAGTATCATTTTAGCCATGGAAAACAACTGTATTTAATTCGCTGTCACAGTTGAGTATCTCCATGAATGATTATGAACAGGACTATGGTACACATCTGTGTCTTCTGCAGTGGTCATTTGCTTATTTTTATGTTTTGTTATTTCTTAGCAACAAAAGGAAGCTTGAAGAGCTTTTCTTCTTAGAAATTACACTAGAATTGTTTTTACGATCCTCTTTTACACTTGACAGTGTACCATGAGCATTTGAGAAATTTCCTTTGCTCATACTGCGAAATGCCTTTTGCCTGCTGTCTGTACTCACCCTTGAGCAATCCTTTAATCCATGGAAAATGCAACATCACTTTCAAGACCTTGATTTGTAGATTGGAAATTCCCATCGTAGCCAGTCACCGTCTAAATCGTGACACATCCGACCATTACTCAGCCGGTTACAGGTGCCCCAACCAGTATTTAACGCAGCCCTTGGTCGTGCCCCGGGTGAAGAGCTGCCTGAGCCCTCTACTCTGCCTGAAGCTTGTGCTGGGTAAAACGTTTGATGCTGTGACACCTTCAGTTGCAGTCCTTCTGGTCACGCTTGGGTTGTCCTCTAGCTCTGATGTCTGCTGGGATACTAAGTAGTCAAAGTGCATCTACAGGATGTTTCTAGTTATCTGAGTTATTCTGGGAATTTGGCTCAGTACAAGAAACAGAAATTTTTGACAAAACTCATTTTTTTCTGTACCCAAACCGCCTATATTTTGATTTAGAAGTGCTGCCCTTGGGGCAGTCCCCTGGCTCAGAGCCTATGGGGGCACACATTGAGCAGGACAGTGAGATGCGAGGGGCACTCTCCATCTCCCTGCCACGCTGCAGCAGGCTTTGCTCTTGAGATAATCTTATTTTCCATCAAGAATATTTTCAATTTGGGGGTGTTTATTTATTTTTTTTTAAAGCAGACCCTTTCCATAGTGATATCAGAGTAAAAAATGCGGTTTTCTGGGAAAAAAAAAAAAGCTGTTCTGAGAGTTTTTTCTACCCCCTGGCTCTGAGGACCCTTGAAACGCCTGCTGTGCTCTCACCAGCGTGCCTGCCTGTTGTTTTCCCCAGAAATGTGTAGAAGCTGCTCTGGGGCTTTCACGCATGGCTGGAAAACCGTTTGCTCAGTAAATCTCCCGCATTCCAGCTCGTGAAGGTCACAGCGAGTCTCGTTCCAGAGACATCCTTCCTGCACACGGACCGATGCGCTCCCCCTGTCCCACGGGTCCTCATCCAGACCCACTTCTTCTCGCTGGCTGGAGGTGCCCCTCAGCAGAGTGTTGGTCTTGCAGGGGCAACTCTTCTGCTCAGGGATTTGGGGCAGAGGAGCTGGCAGGAGGCGGCTCTGCTCCATTCCCCGCTACGCTGCTTTGTGTCAGCGGAGAATCCAGCCCTTTGTTTCCATCCTGACTCCTCCCTTCCTGCCTTTCCAGCTAAACGTTCCCAAAATATCCCCCATCCCTTAATCAGAGAGACAGAAGGTAGCCCTGATGCTGATCTGTTTTGCAGACAGTGGCTGCTCCTCCCCATGGCCTCTAGAAACAGTTGTTAAGCAGAGAAATCACACCAAGATGGTGGTTTTAAAAATTTCTTTTCTTTTTTTATTTTTTTATTCTAAGAGGAGATTTGGGATTTCCTCTGTTGGGTTTGCATCTAGTGGAAGAAGGATCGTAACCATCCCCCGTGCGTGTCTCTCCCCGGCCGGAGCCGGCCCCGCGTGAGCCCGGCGTAGGGGCCACGCAGCACAAAGAGCTGCTGTAAATCAACGTGGCAGCAGCAATAACATTTGACAGCACCAAAAGAGCCCCTCGTTGGCTCTGCAGACTGGAAACGTCTGGCCCATGGCAGGGTTTGTATTTATGCTTCTTGATAATTTGTCCATACATCAGTTTATATATTTATTTATAGATTATAAGCAGAGCACTTGCCCAGAAAGAGCCGTGTTTTCTTTGGCCACCCCAAGGGTCTCTCTCTGTTTGGTTTCCAAAGCACACACGTGGAAAGCGAAGGGGCAAACTGCTGCACCAGGAAGAGTTAGTCATTTGTCAGCACAGCCTCCGGGATTATTTTTCCAGGTGGATTTTATAAGAGCCACAAGGCAGGAGGGGGTACTGTGCAGCTGAGTCGGTCTCCCGGAGTGTATTCTTGGCCCGTCCTTAGGACAGGGTCTTCTCAAACCTGACAGCATCAGAAATGCAGAAAACGGGTTAAAAATTGCACCTTTGCTTTCCATCCTGGGGGAGGAAGGGTCCAAGGGGCTGCAGGAGATTTTGGGGGTCTCTGCTGGTTCTCACTGGGCTGATGGTTGGACACGGCATAGCCAGGACTGCAGTGCCTTTTGGACGTGCCCCAGGTCTCCCAGGAGGGCAGTGGTTTGGGAACGGTGCCTGGTACCTCTGCGGGGAGCAGCGCTGCCCCGAGGCCGTGGGGAAGCCCCCCGGGGGCAGCTCGCTGTGGGTGGGCAAAGGTGGCTGTGGCCAAAGCGCCAGCAACACCATTTATGAGCCAATGGGAATCGTGGCCCCATGAAAACTGGTGGGAATGCTGCCATGGCTCACAGCAGAGCCAAAATTTCAGCCTCTCTCCCTGTGATGTGGCCATGAGCCAGTGCCTGGCATGTGGCCGTCCGAGTGACTCTCTGCAGACCTGAGCTGGGAGCTGCTGGTAGATAAGTGGCACTGAACAGCGCTGGGGCATTTAGTTGCCTAAATGCGGGTAACTTGTGCTCCAAAGTACCTGAGGCACCTGCACAGGGCTGGAAGATCCATCACAGACCCACAGGATCCCCTTTGGCATCTCCAAATACCAACAGAGGTGTATTGGGCAACTGTGTCCCTTTCTGGGTGTCACTGGGCAAGGCTCATCAACGTGGTCTGGTACCCCTCATATCCACCTTCGTTAAGTTTCCCGATTTACGGCACAGACTGCCCAGCTCTGCCCAGCAGCCGACCAACATTCAGCCAGATCAGAGCGCTAATCCAGACTGAGTCCGAAAGAGTGGCTGAAATGCTGTGAGCTTGTCTAGTGCTCCTCCCTTGGCTTCTTCTTCATCCTCATCCTCATCCTCCCTTCCCTCCACTGGGAAGAAGCAGTGAGTGGAAAATCCTCCATGGACTTTTCAAGCCTGGACATCTGTATTTAGCCACATGAATGCCGTATTCAGCCACCTGCAAGGGACTCAGAGCCTGTCTGGCTCTTGGCTGAGCTGGCTGACATCCAGAGTTGCTGACCAAGGTGAAGTTGTGCCAGACTGACAGGAATATTACCGAAATCTGTGGTTCTGGGAGTATGGTACCCTGTCCTGTCCTTGTCACTGGGCTCCAGGACCGTGCTCATACAAACCGGGTCACTTCTGCGGGAGTTCATGACTTTTCAAAATGAGAGGTAGGGAGACAACCCAAGGATGATGAGTGCCTGAGATAAATACAGCAGCGATAATTCCTACTAGACAAAGATAAAACACTTTTTTATATACCATGACAAAAGTCACGGGAATGACAAATACAGCAGATAGATAGAACATCTTGACTTTTGATAAAGCTCTGGCTCTGAAATTTCTTCAGCATCCTTTGGTCACCTACCAGCTTGGACAGCCCCAAGATCCTGGTGAATGTTGGGTAACCACAACAGCGCAGTACACGGCTCTAGACAGGCTCTGCAGTGGCCAACTCGCCTGCTCTGCACCTTCCTGAATGGTACCAGCCCAAGGAGACCCAAGCTCTGGTCTCCATGTGCCATGAGGTAAATGAATCAGGGTTTGTGTTTGGGGCAGAGTAGCAGGAGAAATTGTTTTGAGGAAGAGCAGGTGTGCCTGAGAGCTGCTTTGTTTTTTTTTCCTAAACAGCCCAAATAAGGGATATCATTTGTCTTCACAGACCCTGTGTCACCTCTGTACTTTGGCTGCCTCACACACAGCTCTGGGAAATGCAGGAAAAGTGCCCAGAAGCAAGTCCTGCCCAGGACAGTGCAGAAACGTGCTTATAGGGGTAGAGGGAAACTTGCAGCCAGTGCCGGGGTTGTCCAGTGGTGGGAGTCTCCCCCTCCCAGGGCAGTAAACATGGAGGGGAGGCCAGAGACTGCAAGCCCACAGCCATTTCTGCCCCATTGCCTTGGTGCCTGGGCACAGGGCAAGCTCACAGCTTGGTGATGGTGCTCAGACAGGCTCCTACTGGGCCAAGGATGTTCCTCCAAGATGCTCTGCCTGTGGGCACCTCTTGACGCTGCTGCCTCCAGCTGCCAGCACTGGATGTGTTCTCTCCATGATCGTGCCCAGATGGTCATTAGCCTCTGTCCAGCTCCTCCACTCAACCTCCTCCTTGGCTGGTGGGGTAAGGCATCCTTTCAGCCACACTCAGCCAGCTCCCCCTGCACCAGGATGGTTGGACATAATACACTACCATGGGTGTGCTCCACATCTCTGGTGCTACTGTTTGAGCAAACACTGCTTGGCCCTACTGCAGGAGTAAGCAGCTGCCAGTAGGTGCTTCACCCTCTGGAGCTCATCTGTGTCTCAGTGTGGCCAAGGATGTGCTCAACAGGAGATCTCTCAACTCGAGCACATACCCCAGTTCTTCGTGCCGTTGCCCCAGCTGCCTTGACAAGGTGGCAAAAGTTTCTCCTTTCACAGTGACCCAGCATTGACTTTCTAAAGGAGCTGCAGTTTCTCATCTGCAGATGGGCTCTGCTGGCTCTTTGCTGAGGGCACAAATCCCTCACTGATGCTATTCTGGAGTTTACTGCTGCTCTATACATTACCATGGGATGCTTGTATAATTTTTTACTCAGTCCTATGTAGGCCACTTCTTATTTTTAAAAAGGAAGTTCAAAGTCAAACTCCTCCCAAAAACTCCTTGAAAAGTGTATTAAGGTGTGACCTAGTTTCTTACAAGTCATTCAACCAGAACACTTCCCCCCCACGTCCTCCTCCAGCCATCCCTCCACCACAGCACCACAGGGAGCACACATCAGTCATGTCCCTATCTGCTTGGGGACCTGCTCCATCCCTCCTGCTCCCACCAGGTGACCTAATTATATCTGTGTTGTGAGCAGGTAAGTGCTGTAGGGGATACTGTGATGGCAAGCTGGCTGGTGTGACCTCCTTTTTCCTGACCCAATGATCACTGGAAAGAGCTCTTTGCCTTCTTTCGTTTCCCTGTGTTAGTGAAACTTTGCCCATGTAAGAGCAGAACCGGCCAAGGATGTAAGAGCTTGCGGGCTGGGCATTGGCCTTGAGGCACCATGGTGGGCACTTGGAGGTGGTTTGCTGCTGGCAACCTAGTGGCTTAGTCCCACTGTGGAAGGACAATGAGATTCATTAGTGGATCAAGAATGTCTATTATTCTGCACTGAGCTTCTTCCCAGCTCTTAAAGGAAGAAACGGCCTCAGTGCACATGGAGCATCTTTGTTCCAGGTCACCCTCTCAGAAGGGACTCTGTAGGTCTTAGCCATGCTCTTGCCCACTCTTTAGTTTTAAAATGACTGTTTGCACTGTATTTAGATCCTAAACCCTGATTCACTACTGGTTTCTACCTTAATTTGCCCATTTCTGCAGTGAGGCAGCAGAAAGAGTTCCAGTCCCCTCCATGGGGTTTAGACCCATGGTCACACTGGCAGCCCCTTCCTGGCCTGCACTGTGCCAACATGCCTGGCTGGCCTGGGGGAACCAAGAAGGCACCATCCAACTCTACAAGCAGGGATGGCCAAAGGGTAGGGAGAGACCCATAATTACAGCAGAGCCTTCTTCATGCCCATCCACGAGCAGCTCCCCAGAAGCAGCAGAAGTACATCAGGTGGTGGAGAGATTGGAGGTGCTGTTGGAGGTCAGACCCACAGTCCTGAGCAGTCTCCTGGACACCTGCTATGGGTTGAGGATGGGCACAAAGCTCTGAGTGGGGTGATGCCTTGACGCAGCCTGGGACAGCAGTTTCTACAAAATCCCAGCAGTGCTGCAAATGTTTAAGCTACGTGCAGCAGCATCACTTCTGCCAAGACAGTATCTGGAGTTAATATGACAAGTCAGCCTAATTTGAGTGGGAGAATGTTGCTTCTTTTCAGCCTGAGCAGATTGTCTGCTGGTGGGACCTTGCTAATTTGCTTCCATCAGAAGAGTAAATAATCACAGCGCTTCCCTGTTTTGAATTTTTATTTGTTTTGTTCTGTTTGTTTTGCGCTGTCTCATTAGCTATTGGCAAAGGACAGAAAATTGCATTTCCCTGGGCAAAACTGCATCAAACAGGAAGAGGCATTTCCATATGTAGAAATCCCAGGCTGCCTCTCCAGAAAGTGCTGTGCCCTTCAAACCCGTCCTCTGGCTGCCCCACACAGGGAGACCTCCAACTTTCCTGCTGCTGCTCTCCACACACACAGAATCACAGACTGGTGAGGGCTGGAAGGGCCCTCTGGAGCTCCCCCAGTGCCACCTCTTGCCAGAGCAGGGGCACCTCCAGCAGTGGCACAGGACGGCGTCCAGGCGGGTTTGGAATGGCTCCAGAGAAGGAGACTCCCCCCCCTCTCTGGGCAGCCTGTGCCAGTGCTCTGCCACCCTCACAGGAGAGAAGTTCTCCCTCAAGTTCAGACAGAATTTCCCGTGTTCCGCTTTGTGCCCGTTGCCCCTTGTCCTGTCACTGGGCACCACTGAAAAGAGTCTGGCCCCATCCTCCTGCCCCCCCCTTTAGATCTTGATCAGCATTGATGAGACCTCCTCTCAGCCTTCTCTTCCCCAGGCTGAACAGCCCCAGGGCTCTCAGCCTTCCCTCAGCAGAGAGGTGCCCCAGTCATGAGCATCTTCGTAGCCTCTGCTGGACCCTCTCCAGCAGTTCCCTGTCCTTCTTGGACTGGGGAGCCCAGAACTGGACACAGTGCTCCAGATGTGGCCTCCCCAGGGCAGAGTAGAGGGGAAGGATGACCTCTCTCAACCTGCTGGCCAAGCTCTTTTTAATGCATCCCAGGATGCCATTGGCCTTCTTGGCCACAAGGACACATTGCTGGCTCATGGGCAATTTATTCTCCACCAGGATTCCCAGGTCCCTCTCTGCAGAGCTGCTTTCCAGCAGGTCAACCCCTAACCTGTACCAGTGCATGGGGTTATTCCTCCTGAGGTGCAGGACCCTACACTTGCCCTTGTTGAACTTCATTAGGTTCCTCTCTGCCCAACTCTCCAGCCTCACACACAGCGCTACAACCATTCCCTCTGACATATGCAACCAGTTCCCAGGAAAACTTCTATCCTTTCATCAGTGTAGAGGGCAAAGCTTGACCGTGCAGTGGGGGGGCTGGTGAGATTCACCTCATGGTTACCAGGATGCACCCACAGCCACCTAACACCGCTGTCATGACTTGCTAAGCCACAGGTACTCCTGTGATTTCCAGTCCTGTCTTGAAAGCATGGGCTGCCCAACAGTCCTCTGCTCTGGGCAGGAGGAAGGTTGCTCTTGAGAGGGTGAGTGCCTCCTGGGATGACCCTTGGCGAGTCACAGTGAAGCAGGCAGCATCGACGGGAGCCAGCTCTCAGCGTCTGGTCTGAAGCCAGCTCTGAGCCCTGGCCTCTTCCCCAGTGCCGCGTCCTGCTGGGCCCAGTTCATCCCGTCACCCTTGTTCAGGGTCTTGGACACGACTGCTGCTCGTAGCTCGTGTCCCCCAAGGCAAGCCTTTGGGGTGGAGCGTGGCGTGGGAGATGAGGGAAATCCTGCTTCCAAAGCTGCTTTGCCCAACCACATGAACACTAGTAGCTGCTCTGACTGCCATAAATCTGTCTTTTCCCCATATCTGAAATCCCTTTTGGTGCCCACAGGCTCTCCCTTGGCCCCGTACATGACTCTTCCGCACTCAGTGCCAACACTCAATTCATGTGGAAACCGGATCCTCTAATTGAGGCTTTCTCTGGGCTGGCAGGAGCCTCCCCTGCTCCTTCCTGGCACTTGGCTCTGCTTGCCCAGCCCTCTCCATGGCTGGTTCTGCTGTCCAAGCTGGACTTCTCCATGGGTTGATTCATTCCTTCTGGGGGAGGGATTTTTTGTGTGGTTTCTTGTTTGTGTGCAGAGGGCATCAGAAGACATCTGGGAATACAATGAGATTAGCCATTAATCAAATGCTTGAATATTATAGGGTTGGTAACCCCGCTGAGTAGCATCCCTGAACCCACCGTGGCTGTGACCATGTGTCAACTTCTCTTTACCACTTGCTCAGCCACCGTATCCACAGCACCAAAGCAATAACAGACCCAGATAAGGATGGAAAAGGCTATGAGTAAATTAGCAATGTCACCTCCTGACTCACTGAAGTGGGACAGGAATGGAGACCCAAATGATCACAGTCACTGTCAGCTCCTAAAGAGTATGAGAGGCACATCCAACACCAGCATGTGGCTGTCAGCCTGAGAAAAACAGAAGAGATGTGACAAGGCCTTGTTGGTGTCTCTTGTCCTCTGTGTCACTGCGAGTGATCCTGGGTAGACCAGTGGGACACCTGTGTCCTGGTGCTGGTGAGTTCTTGGATATGAGTGTTGTCAGCTGGATTTAAAATGAAATCCCCCTGCTTGTCTAAACAGCCTTGCACTGAACCCTGCTGCGTTTGTTGAGCTGTGTTGTTGCACGCCTGCTGAGGAATTTCATCCACTTGAGCCTCCAAGTGGGAAAAGACCTTGGGATATTTGTGCCCATGTTCCCAAGGTCCCCCCTCTGGCTCTATTCCCATGCTCAGGATGACATATCTGGCTGCAAGCTACAGCGAAGGGAAACACAAGAAGCTGCCGGAGTTGGCGTGAAAGGTTTCTTGCAGACCTGAGTTTGTTATTCTGATTCTGACCGCTGTGCACTTTATTCACAGGTGCTGCAGGCTGTGGGTGGGCAGTGGGACATGCCGTGCATCCATTCCCAATGGCCTCATCCCCTTGTGCTTGCTGGATGTTTACCGTGATGGCTACACAGACGTGCTGCCTTACCCCTGCAGAGCAGCAGACTGAGGATGTAGTACAGCTTGAGCAGGAAGAGGAAGAAGAAGAAATGTCTTTTCTCCAGTGCTGAAAGGAGACTTCAGCAGAGCAGGGTGGCTGCAGAAAGCAGCTCTTTCCTCAGTCTCACACTGTGAGGAGTGGGTGTTGCAGCCTTTACCTCCCTCATGCCATGTTAGCAGGCACAGGGACATCTGCCCAAGTGCTCCTGTAGGGTGCAGATAGGACTGCAGGGAGGAGGACCAGCCACGGGGCCAAGGCACCATCCTGGCCAGGCCCAGACCCTTGTGCCTAACCCATCTGCACTGAGAGGTGGACCTCATTCTCCAACCAGCACTCCCAGGACGCAGTTTGGAGCCCACAGCCCCTTTCTAGCCTCGGCTACGTGAATCTGAGCAGGTGCTGGTCCAGGCTGCCTGAGTCTGCCAGAAGGTGTCCAGCATGGAAAGGGATGATCTCTGCCGTGTTGCAACTTTCCGACTTTGCGAACTGGGAGCTGGCGCCAGGAGGAATTTGAGTTTTTTCCCTAGGATCTGTTTAAGATGAGAGTTTCCTGGCTCAAGCAGTTTGTGCTCCACTGAAGATCAGCTGCACAAGGAGATATTTATGACTGTTTTCCTCAAGGCTTGAATCTTCCCAAAGACAGTGAGAAACCTGTCTCAGAGGTGTAGGAAAGAATCTGTCCTCTGCACCAAATCTTCTCTCCCCAGTATAAACTTGTGGGTGTGATGAAGGCCGAGAGAAAGTGGGTCTTTTTAATCCATGAAGTCAGGAGCAGCATATCTATGCTATCATATGCTTGGATAGAGAGGAAGATTTGTGGATTAAAGACCCTGACTTGGGACTGGACCCCTAGGTACCAACTTCTGAGATATCTGGGCCTTTTTTAAGGTATCTCCTTCCCTCCAGGGATGGGGGCTGGAAAGAGCTGACTTGGGGACTTGAGCAGAGGTGAGGGACTTGGCAGTGGATGATCTGGAGCCCTGAATTCAGGAGCACCTTGCAGTGCATGAAGCTGAAGTTGTCCTTGAAGAGGATGAGCTAGAGTAAGTGCCTAACTCCAATTCCCATCCATGTAGTTTCCTTCCAGTGCGGATCTGGGGTTACTCCACTGTTCTGGGTTTCTCTGGTGTATTTGGTGACTCTCCCAGACCTGACCATCAGCCTTTCTGACAGACATGTGCTAAATATAGCAATAAGCATCTCGGGAAGGAAAGAGCATATGTGATGTGAAACACTGGCTCCTCCTCAAAGGAGATCTTACTATTGGCTTCCAGGGGCCTGGGTTTCACTCAGCCTTCACAAATAAAAGGAAGACACTCCCTGGAGGATGGGAAGCACGGACAGGTAATAGGACTATTAACAGCTAAAACCATTATTGAAACTATTATCATCATCAACTTTATTAAAATGCCTTCAACTAAGTTGACGCGTTAATAATGAGAACACAAACAAGGCCACGGTGTTTGGGCTGACTCATAAGAAGTCAAGCGTTTTCCTTCTCCAGTAGTGGTACCAGTCCCAGACAGCCACTTGTTGCAAGACAGCGTGCCAAAATCTGTATCATAGCGAAAATTGTTCCTGACAGCTGGGAGAGCCAGAGGGTGAGTCATGGTTGCTGTTGATACCTACAAGATTTTCCTGAATGACAGTGGATGCTAGAAATAGAAAATACAGTTGAGGGGAGACCGAAACAGATAAATCACCCCAAAGCCCTGATTCATCACATTTTTGGCCATTAGCTATGTGGGAAAAAACTCCTTGGCCTCCACATGAATAACCCTGTGTCTTTAACGATGACGTAGCTTAGGAGAAACACTCGAGCCAACACAGGAACGTTCAATTGTGTGAAGCTGAAGCTCGTCTCCATAGCACTGTGTATTTTTAGAAGTGGCAGGAATATTATCCGGACACTTCAGAAACCTCTCCTCCTTCTTGCCCTGCCTGGTGCAATGCAGCTGCGGCGGCGCTCGGCGAAGCCACGGCTCACATGGACACGTTAGAGGGAAAGGGAGCGTTGGGGGGTTTGGCTTGCATAATTTCCTGGGAAGCCTCCCAGTAAAGCCTGTTCCCAGTAAGGAAAATTATACTTTCCAGCACAATTTTCTGGAAAGCAGGATGGGAAGTCCTTTTCCCTGTCCCTGGGGTCCCAAATATTCTTCCTAATATGTACTCCAGAAAAGGTTAAGCCTGTCCTTTCTTCCCCTGAAGTCAGTTGGGTTCCTTTTGTTCTATTACTAAATCAGCACCATTCTTGGATATACGACAGTAACTTTTATCCCCAGCAGCTATATTTATTTATTTATATTTATTATAACATGGATCTTGAAGCCAGGGGTTTCTCTGGCCACGGAGTCCCAAAGGCTCGCAGCGTTTTGCAGAGCTCTGCCCTGCCTTCCACCAGCGTGTGGGCAGTCACTGACCCTTTCATCACACTGTGTCCCCTTCCCAGGGCTTCGGGCCACCTGCAGCGGTTAATAAACCCCAGAGAACCAGCACAAGAAGGTCGTAGACCTGTTGGAGCAGGTCCAGAGGAGGTCATGAAGATGATCAGAGGGGTGGAGCACCTCTGCTATGAAGACAGGCTGGAAGATCTGGGGTTGTTCAGTCTGAAGAGAAGGTTCCAGGGAGACCTTATAGCAGCCTTCCAGTATCTGAAGGGCGCCTACAGGAGAGCTGAGGAGGGACTTTTAACAAAGGTATGTAGGTATAGGACGAGGGGTAATGGCTTTAAATTGGAAGAGGGGAGATTTAGATGAGATATTAGGAAGAAATTTTCACTGTGAGGGTGGTGGGACACTGGCGCAGGTTGCCCAGAGAAGCTGTGGCTGCCCCATCCCTGGAGGTGTTCAAGGCCAGGTTGGATGGGACTTGGAGCAACCTGGGCAGGTGGGAGGTGTCCCTGCCCATGGTAGGGGGGTGCAACTGGGTGATCTCTAAGGTCCCTTCCAACCCAAACCATTCTATGATTCTATGAACCAGCAGCCTCAGCTGTGGGCATACCTGGGGCAGAGAGGTGGGGGCAAGGTGACAAATGCAACCTTGTCCAAGCAGGCAGAGTGCTGGTCTCAAGCATGATCTCCTCATTGGAAACCCTCATTAAGTGGCTATTTACATCTCAATCAGCCAAACCGTTTTAAAAAATCAGTTTCTTAGTTCCTTTTGGTTTTCAGTAAGTCCCGAAGTGCTAAGCTCAGGTTTGCCAGGACAGACCCAATGTCTGAGAGACCTATAGGCACTTTCTAAACCATTTCCTGAAGGCCCAATGCCCACTAAGCCATGCTGTGCTGAGCACAGTCATCTTCCTTGCTAAAATAGCAAGAGAGTGCCAACTTCCCAGTAAAATGCACTGCTAATTCCAAAATTGCACTTGCTATGTCTCAAGGAGCCCATGGGCGTTTCTCAGCCTGGTCCAACATGGTGTCACTGTTATTTATTAAACTGCGTCACTCTCCTGGAGCCGCTGGGGTGGGGGTCCTGGGGGAGTCTCAGGAGCACCCGGCTACAGACCCTGGAGTTATAGCGATTGGCTCTTGTTGAACGTCCAGCCTTTGCCTTTATTATTAGCTTGATAATTACTTTATTGTAGAAACTCATCACCCTTGGAAGTAATTAATTTCTTGGAACCGAGCACAACAGATGGGCTTCTAATTTATTTGACATCACATAGGAAGCGGGGAAGTCTCTACCCCGATTTAATAAACACAGCATTTTAACCTGACACTTTATTCCCTTTTAGAGGTCTCAGGAAATATCCCTTTGGGTATTTGATGCTGACTCACTGCAGGGCTGAAAGGCTCAGGATGTGATCAATTTATGAAACACGGCCTTGCTTTAATACTTTTGGGCACATTTCCTCCAGGCAGCGTGTGCAAATAGCACGACAGGAGCGACCCTGCTGCGATGGCCGTTGGCGGCTGCTGAATTCATGACAGATTTATTAGGCTGGCCAGGTGCAGAGGTTCCCTGCAAACAGCTGGAGCTCTCCTCATCCCTTCTTGACAAGGAGGCTTTCTCACGTACACCAGCCCTGCTCCAGCCCCCCGCTTGCTTCCCCGCCACCGGGCAAATCGCTGCCCTTGCCGCAGCCCTGCAGGGCTGTGGATGTGGTATTCCTCATCTCCACGTAGGCAAAGGTTTCCAGCCATACTACAATCTGCCCGTCTATTCTCTGGCTCACTGAGTCCTAAATTTGCCTGCCTGCAGATTGAAAGGACAGCTGAACTCTTGAACGTTGGGGTCTGAGGGTGGGTAGGCAGCTGAGAGAGGGCAAAGCCCCCCGGCAAAGTCAATCAAGAGGATGAAGCAAGAGCACGAGAGCTTGGGCTGCACTGAAACAAGGTCAGGAGCAGACTGGAGCCACCTGGGGCCGGTGGGGTCCCTGACCAAAATCTGTATGGGGATGAGCCAGTGAGGGAATAAACCCCAATGGCCGTGCATGGGGAAGAGAGGTCTGGCACGTGGGGATCCCCTGTCTCCATGGGGACTCAGATTATTTCTCTGCTCTGCAATTTTGGCTCCTCCGGGGCCATTCTGCTAGAGAAACTGCGAGCCCATAACCCTCAGGGCCTGGAACAATGCTTTTTGAAATATGTCAGAAATGTTGGTAGAAATTTCTGATGAAAATCACAGTGAAAATACCTACTTCTCTTGTTTTTTTGTTGGGTTTTTTTTTTTTTTAATCCGGTCATACTGTCAGTGGAAAAATGTCTCCTCCTCTCCCTCCTCCCAATTTTCCAACATTTCTGCAGAAATCAGACCTTTTCCAGGAATTAGGGATTTTTATTTTGTGTAAATCCATCTTTTCCCTGGCAAAAGGTTTGTGTGGGAGGCTTCCGGACAGTTGCTTTCTGTCTGTCGGGCGTACATGAACCTAAACCCTTGAGTGAGTGCTGGGGGCAGATGATAACCAGAGGCTTCTGAAAATGTGCAGTCATTTAACGCACAACCATTAAACGTGCAATCATTAACAGAGAGAGGGGTGAAGGCCCCCGGGGGTCCCAGCCCCGGGGGAAGAGGCAAGGCTGCATCTCCCAAACATCAGGGCTCGTGCCACCTCCCGCGGATGTGCTTTAGCCTGGAGGAACCATCCGGCCAAAAAAGTCTCTCTGTCACCGCAGGGGTAGTGTCACGGGTGCTCTTGCTCCCCCCACCCTTTCGTTTACACCGGGACCGTGTGGGTGTCGAGAGCTCTGTCTCCCTTTGCCCATAACAGGAGAGGAAACCAGGGTGCAGACCACTTGAATCCCTGACATTTTTCTCCCCGTTCTTGCTGGGAATGACCTAATCCGCACTATTGTTTCCTACTCCACTTGAATTTCCACTTACCCACATTTCCATTCTTTCGGCAGTTCTTAAAATATTTTTCGACCTTTTTACCAGGAAAGAGTGGGGACCCGACAATGCCTTTCTTGTTCGGTTTGGGAAAAGGTCGTTCCTCCACAATATATTTCTTGTTCTGTTTATACAGAACTTAGCAAAGAGAAGAAAAATGTGGAGTTTATTCATCCTGAGGAAAAAACAGATTTACATATTACATCCCTTCCTCAAACAGGCATTAGCCCTCACTGTCAGCTGTGCTGCTCTGTCCTCTCTGCTGCCCTTATTCTGGTGGATTAAGACCACTATTGATCTGCTTACCATGCCTGTGAATCTACTTCCTAAAATTGTAGGCAGGTGCAGCCTTGGAAAGAGGGGCAAGTTATGTCTGTACGGTCACCTTCTTGGTACCTTGTGCCGGGTTTTCTTTTCTGCTGATTTCAACTGGGACACTCAAAGGTTTCTGTCTTTGGCTATGACTTGTTTAAACCCCTTTGTACACCCTCCTGCTGGGAACTCATCCTTTTCCCCAATCCATCCCAATTTATGGAGGCATTTTTTCTTAGGAGCTCAGTAGCCCATGGCTCCTGGCAGAACACATCCAAGGGCAACCTTTCCAGGTGGCCTGAATCTTTCTCCATGCCCCTCTTTACAGCCACTAAACGAGGTGGCAGGGACCCACTTGCCAACTTCAAGGACTTCATAGAGGTGCTCAGATTAGAGCCAGACAAGTAGGTTTGTAGGACTGACATGAGGAGTTGGGTTCACTAAAAATGGTGTGAAGATCCATGGTGATGATAGCAACCCTGGAGAGCTCTGCCTTCCTCCTGCCTGGGGCAAAGGAGCCTTCACAATTGCCCCTCTACAGGTTTGAATGGACAGATGGGGGAAAAAACTTCCCGTAGCAGTGATCTGGTCAGGAGGAGAGGCAGAGGTGTGCTGCTAAGGGTATTAAACACTGAGCAACAAGCTCATTTGAGGATGCACCAGCTGAACTTTCCTCAACATCAAAATCTCTCAACACCTTGACTTCTAGTACAATAACAAACAAAAGCTGCACTTGGAGACATCTCAGCTGTACTGGCTCCAGCTCGTGTCCTGTCTTGTGGGGACAGGGGACTCATCAGTGCTGCAAACCTGCAGCAGTGACTTCCATGGGTTGGGTGTCCCTTGGGCAGCCTGGCACCTTGACAGTCTGCCCAAATCTTGTGTTCAATGGGGAACGTGCACATGACTTCTCAGGGTCCTTTATTTTCTGGTCCTCCTTTGATCCTACGTATCTGGTGGTGCAAAGTGAGTGGAAACCCCACACAGCAAGAAAGACTAGGAATGATCCTTGTGGGATTGTGCATCCGATTCTTCCTGCCCCAGGTCCCTGTGGCAGCTTCCAAATCTCCTTATATTTTGGTGTGATAGAGTTAAAGCAGTTGGCTTAAAGGGAATCACAGCATGGCTACAGTATAAAACCAGACATGGGATATAAAAAGCATGCTTCTAAATTTAAACCTCTGTTAAAAGCTAATTTAAGCAGCTAATTATACTAAAAATGCATGAGCCCCAAATTTGCCAATTAAAAGTTAATTAAACGAAAACTCAGTGGGCTTCAATTTGTCAGTTAAATCCATCTGCTTCCTGCAGCTTCCTGCAATCCCACAGCTTCAAAGCTCTCCCTGCAATGGGAACCATTCTCCGAGTCATCGCAATCAGACAGATGTCCAAAACCTTAGAAAAAGCCTGGAGCTTACTAAAGCCCAGGCACAATTAGCAGCCGTTGGGAATCTGCCCAAACATCTCACAATAGATGCGGCCGTTTAGGAGATGAAGTCTCTGGACAGGCTCGGTGCTGCAGCTGCTGTGCCTGATGGATCCCTCCCCATCACCGCCTTCGTGCAGACGGGGTGACACGTACCAGCGCAAGGGTCCATGCAGTGGACAATTCAGCAGGTCTTCAAGCAGGCAGCCCTATTAATGTGACTGCTCTCATGAAAACTGCTCTTTTTTCCAGCTTCACGAGGGTTACCCCATCCTCTGCCTGCAGACACCACAGTAGTGTCGCAGATGGAGCAATGCACTCCACTCGTAGAGAGAAGCAGTGATACATTTATTGATATAAAACAGGGATTTAACTAAGTTTGATAGTAAACGTGACAGTGTTTTAACAAGATTCAATGGCAAGGCACTCTTGGTTATTTGCTGCGTAGAGGACAGGGTCAGACAGAGCTGTCGGGGACACCCTCCTGTTGAGTGGAGGTTCAGAGGGGACCCCCTCACTTTCTAAACTTCTCAGAGAGGAGTCTGGGTGCGGCTGGATCCGATCCTACTCCCAGACTTGGTCAATGGTTTATGTCTAAAAGATTATATATGCACAATCAATCCTTTATATTACTTAGCTCAGATTTCAAAGTTTAGTGTGCTATTAGTCTCTTACCGAGGATCTGTTGTGGCAAGGAACCTCTGAATCTCAAGAAGTAACCTTGAGCAGCATCCCTACCCAAGGGGACATCCTGGTGTACAGGCCCCTGCCATGCAGGAGAGCTCAAAGGGCTCTTGGGCTGTTCACTATTTATAGGGGTAAGATGATTGACCTATAGTCATATTTGCATATTGACCGCAGTACCAGCATTGTGGTTAGGTGGGCACAACTGAGCCCTTGGCTGTTGTGTTGTTATCTGCCTCCCCAAAACCACGCTGAGCCGGGTGCAGCCATCACGACTAGAGCACCCATGATGACCACCACGGGTGGTTATCGCTTGGGCAGGGTAACGGGAGATAAAGGTCAGGTTGGTGGTGGAGCACACCGTCACAAGTAGCCCCTCTGGATATGTGTCACCAGCTTGCACATGCCGTGGCCGTGCCACTGCTTCCCTGGGTGCCCGATCCCTGCTCGCTTCATCTTGCAGGATGCAGCGACACCCCGGGTGCTGCGTTGTCGCAGCGGGGTAAAGCCCTGGAGCGGCTGGGGTGGAGGATGGCAGCCTTGGCTGCTGTTAACAGCCTCAGCCAAGCTGATCCGCACGTGACCGGTGGTTGCAACACGGGACAATGTTCTGGGGCTTTGGTAGCTGTAATTGGCAGCTTATTATGCTTTTCATCAGCCACACCTGGTGTAGGTTTTCTTATTGTGTTAGTTAAATAGACCAGCACTTTAAAAAGAAAACCAAATCTAGATATCAGCATGTTCAATTACAGCAGGAAAATCTGTAAAGGAGAGCTGCCACCCGTGTGGACCCGAGTGATGTGTTGCAGGGACGACAGGTTCTGCACTGCTCTGCTCTTGTCCTGTGTGATGGGTACTAAATACAGTGGAACAAGAGCAGGATGCTCAGTTTCTTTGCTGCTGACTCCAAGGAGTTACCATGGTTCATAGGTCTGGCACATGCAGTTTGAGATCAAAGGAGCTCACTTCCAAATTAAAATAAAAATAAAATAAAAAAACCCCTCACCCTTCCTCTCAAACCCATGCAGCCCGTGCTCTTCCGAGCAGAAGAAAGATTTTTCACTGAAGTAGTCTGAGCTTCAATTTAAATTTCAAATGGATGCAAATTAACGCTCTGCAGTCCAGTTCCTGCTTTCGCACAGACCGCTTTTCGGCGGAGCAGCGTGTTACGCAAACAGTGATGCCGCCGCTGCCCGTACAGGAGCGTCCAGCCGTAACGCTGCCGCCAGGCCGGTGACGGACAGCAGCTCTGCATTGTGGGCAGCTGAGTCGCTCCGGGGGCACATGGGGAGGCAGCTAACGCACCCCTCATCCCACCCACCGACGTGTCTGGGATGGGACGTGGCTCCTTGCTTTTCAGCACCTGCATTTCTGCAGCTGTGACACCCCCCCCCCCCCCCCCCCCCCCCCCCCCCTCACCCCACCCCCTCCCCCTCTTCACTTTTTTTTTTCTTTTTTTTTCTCTCCTCC
>VUYV01000527.1:340633-354741 GCA_008711295.1 Anarhynchus alexandrinus
CCCCCCCCCCCCCCCCCCCTTGTGGTGTGAGTACTTTTATTCCAGTCCCAGCTCTGCGTTTCTTTCATGCAACCAATTTTGCCCTTTGTTTTCAAACAGCCCTGGGATGGAGGGCTTGTCAGCTACGTGGGGGGGATTAAGATGTGCTGCGGTGCTGATGGGAGGGAAGCAGCTCCTGGGGATGGCTCTATGAAGCAAAAATGGTCAACAAGATTGGGCGTGAGCTTCCCCAAAGTGTCAAAGCAAACCTCCTCTGCCAGGCAAAGCCAGGGATCCTCAGAGTGTTGAATTATCACGGTTACAGTCTCTGTGCACCAAGGAAAACCTCCCCAGGCAGCACTGCAGGAGCCCCCCATGGTGCCCTGGAGATTCCTGGTCCCCCTCTGCTCATCGTTGTGTAGCCTCAGTGGCAGCGTGGCCATGGAGCTGCAGCAGGAGCTGAGAGCCAAGCTACGAACCCTGGGAGCAAAAGGGGATGTCCATGCCCACCCTCCCACAGGTCTGGGGAGAGATGGAGGCTGGTGGTACCTCCTGCTCTATGGGAATAATACCTGGGGAACACGAGAAACCCTTTATGACTCCCCCGCAGCACACTGTGTCTGCAGAAGAGCTATCACACACGTCCATCTGCAACATCACCTCCATGGGACAACATCGGGGCAGAGCAGAAGTGCAACCTGCATGGGGCTTTCTCCCAGGGAGACCCTCTGGCTGCTCTGGGTGCAGCCAGGTCGGAGACCCCAAGGAGCAGGAGGGCTGTGAGCCCCCCGCAGGGTGCTCTGGTGGGAGGGACCAAAGGTCTGGCCCAAAATGCACCTACACATTTCTTACCACTGCTGTTTTGTAGTCACGTTTGAAAGCACTGTGGTTCCAGAAGGGTGTGAGGTTGAGTGGAAGAGAGGAAGCCATTATATACAGCCATAAAAATTGCGACCAGGTAACTTGTGTGGTGGGTTGAGCGGTGACCAGGTCACATAGCCTTGGACCAAGCAGGTCACCAGACCCAAAGGAAAGAAGTGCAGAGTCTGAGAAGTCTCCAGCCAGAAACTACAGGCGAGAACCAGGAAGAGTTACGGCTTCATCCTGGGACAGCAGCAGTTTGTTGCGGTATCTTTCTCCCTTCACTAAAGGAGCATCCAGTTATCGCACTGAGCAGCTGCGACATTTCGTTTTCCCAGGTTTCTTGGTGCACCTGCAGCTGGTGATCCCCCAAATTTGACTGCAACCCTGGTTGCTGCTAGGCAAGCACAAGAGCGCAGAGAACTGCGCTCTTTTTCCTCGGAACTGGCAGCGGAGGCCTTCCGGAGGGCCATCCCTTCTCCTGCGGGAGCAAATAAAGTCGATAGTGAAGCTCACCAGTCCTCTGGTGCTGGCACGAGTCCAGCCTCCTGCCTCCGCGCTGCTGCCTTCTGCGCTCTGCTCGTTACGAGAACTGATTAAATAACCCAATAACACAGTTGGAGGCTGCAGCCCTTGCTTGAGTCTGTAACGAGCCTCTTTAAGAAAAAAATTATTATTAGCAGGCACAGAGTGGACTGGTTTGTTTTACAAGGCTTCAGCGCGGAGTGCTGGCTTGATCAACGAGGCTGTGAGTCAAATCCTTCCCGGCTCTTTACGAAAGACCGATCTATTGGAAAGCCAACTGCCCTCTGTTTATGTAAGCAATCTCACTGCCCATGGTGATGTCTTAGAGACACAAATTTGATCCTAAATTTTGGCCTTTCCTACTGGCAGCGTATTGGAGAGGTAGTGCAGGACATGAGGAAAGCTACCAGAAACGGTGGTTGTATCTGCCCAGAAACACGTGTGCTGGCACCCAGACCCATTGCCTCGTCCCCACTCTGCGCCCGGTTGTTGCTGCACCTCTGCGAACGTGGATGAAGACACGCACCGTTCTGGAAGCATCTTCTTTAGATTTGCAGCGCCGTCTCTCAGCAGCCTCTCTGCTTTATCGAAGGGATTTGTGAGCTCAGACCTTGAGGATTTAGGGCACTGTTTTGCTAAACATGTTGTTACAAATCTGGGTGTCAACACAGCATTTTGCAGACATCCCTCTGCCGCTGTGTTTTTAAGCACCTAATGTCCAAAGGCTGTGGATTTCTTAATATAACCCCAAATTAAGGATACGCTACTGCAGAAGTGTAAACGGGTCTGCACCGCGGCTGCTGCGGTCCTCTCCCATACGCAAAGAGCTGTTCCTCCCTTGCCCTGGCACAGACGTGCCTCTGGCCCTGGGTGGGCTGCTCAGGGAGCTCAGCCAAGGGACAGCCAGGATCACAGGAGCAGGAACACCTCCCTGGGTGGCTTGGCTCCTCGGGTCAACGTGGCTGTACTGAGTGGCCGCCTGCGCCGCTCCCATGGCACACGGGAAGGGGCAGGGCACCGCCGGATCAGGTCTTCAGGATGGGGCAAGGCAAACCCATGGTTGACCTTTTCTAGAGGGCTAGCAATGGACATCTGCTCTGAGCAGGATGTGGGGCTGGGGACCTCCAGAAGCTCCTCGTAGCCAGCTTTTCTGTGACAGCACCTGGACATCATGAGTACACTGGCAGCTGAAGCTGGCACCAGACTGCAACCATGGGCAGCACAAGCCAAAGAAGGTACCATCCCCTGAAGCAGGCATGCGGTCATCAAGTGTCCCTGGGAAGGATGACTCCCCTCCCAAGGGCACCAAAGGGTACCAAAGGGTCTGCAGCAGCTGGTAAAGGCTGGGAAGGGTCCGGAGGAGCCTTCCCCACGGCACAGTTTGGTTTTCAGCAGTGAGAAGGGCATGAAGGTACTGGAGTTTTGCTGACCTGTGATCAAAGCTCAAGTTCAGTGTGCTTTTTGGAGAAAGCACATCTCTGCAAATGACCATCTTTGCTTTGCCAGCCTGGTTGCTGAGGGCAGCGCAGGTGTTACTGGACTGACTGTTCTGCCTCCTGTTCTTGGGGACGCCTGTTTGAGAGGAGAATCCGTGTTGTTCAAACAAGTACAGGCTTCTGCTAAAATGAACATCAGGATTTATTGACAGAAGAAGTAAATATTGACCAGTGGAAAGTTAAAGCCAATATTTACTCTGAGTTTCCCTAAATCCAAATGTTTACAGTAAGTGAAATGCGAAGCGCTGATCCACAGGTTCCCGTTTGTGGTACTGCCTGGCCCCAGGGCGGCAGGGCTGCCATCCAGGCCTGTGATTCTCCAAACTATTTGCACCCTGATTGCCAGACATTTCCAAAGAAGGCATTTTCTGTGGCTGTGGGCTTGAGCGTGAGTTGCTGACCTATATACTAAAACAAACATCTTAACAGAGAGATGAAATTAGAGATGCAGAAAACTGGAGATTTAATAGTCTCCAGTGTCGGAGTCAGGAATTTGATCAATATATGAGATAAATTCTTTGCACATAAACTCAGGAAGGAGAACAAATAGAAATGCATTCCCCCTCTATGGTTGGAAAGGCAATGTAGACATCTCAGTGTCTCTGCTGTCAGCATCACTGTCCAAATGGAAGGTGGGCACGGGCACTTGGAGTGCTCGGCTGGCAACCACCACGTTATTGCCCCTCCAGTTGCCCTCTGCGTGTGTGACACACCAGTGGGTGGCTTGTCCCACCTGCAGGCTTAAACATCAGAATGGCCATGCTACAGGTGGAGACCAGGGCCCAAATCCTCGACAATGTCTAGGTCCAAATCCATCTGAAGGTGGAGCACAGGGCACTTTGTCCAAGGTACCAAGTGGCAGAAACATATTTTGCTCTAGGGACTCAGATGTGTTTTCTGCCAGCCTGGCTGTCCAGCTCTGCCCTGCAGGAGCTCTGTGCACTCTTCTGCTGCTTCTTCTCAGACAATGCATGACCTTCATGCACCTTCTGTTTGTATAAAACTGCCTTTCCTCAGTCCTCCACCAGGACATGGTGGAGACAGTGGAGACAAGCACCTGTAAAGAAAGGTCCAGATATCTCACTGGGCACCCAGACCCAGAGGTCTCTGTTTCTACCAACACCTGCACGTCTACCAAGCAGGCATCGCTTTTCAGGTACCAGTCCTGTCTCTAACACTGCGATAATCAGTTTTGTGGAAGGAAAACAGAGTTTTGTGAGCTGATTTTAGTCTGAAATCCAGATGAAGATGGAAATCTTGACTTATTTCTCAGAATGCAGTATCTTGATATATTGGGTCAGGGTTCCTGAAACACTGGACTGGGGGCGAGGAGACTGCATTCTGCAAAGAGCAGAACCTTTGGGACCTGATTCACATTTTTTATTTATCACATTCTGCAAAAGTTGAGATGGTACTGTTGGAACCCATATTTCTGTGTTCTCAAAACAAAATATAAATACCGACTCTATAGAAAGCATTGATTGCATTATACATTCCTGCTGCGGTTTCCTCTGCGTACATCAGCATTTTCTTTGTGGCTGAGCATGGCCAGAGCAGCAGGAAACACACAGCCAGTCAGACCCATGGGGAGCTGCCCAGTTCTCTATTTGGTCTGTCTCTGCTCACCACCACTATTTGTCATATTGCCAGTGAAAGTCACTCCATGAACTGCTTCCAGCAGCATATGGAGAAACATGCAGTCCAGCTGCGTGTTCTGGTTGGCTGTAGCTGATGTGCGCTGCTGTTCCCACGTTCCTGAAGAATCATGGGATTGTTATGGCTGGAAAAGACCTTTAAGACCACCAAGCCCAACCATTATCGAACTCTAGCAGGTCCACTTCTAAACCATGTCCCTGAGCACCATATCTAGACGGCTTTTAAATACATCCAGGGATGGTGATTCAACCCCTTCCCTGGGCAGCCTGTGCCAGTCTTTGATAACCCTTTCAGTGTAGAAGTTTTTCCTAATGTCTAACCTAAACCTCCTCTGGTACAACTTGATATCATTTCCTCTTGTCCTATCGGTTGTAACTTGTGAGTAGACAACAATGCTCACCTCGCTCCAACCTCCTTTCACGGAGCTGTAGAGAGCAATAAGGTCTCCCCTCAGCCTCCTTTTCTCCACGCCAAACAGCCCCAAGTCCCTCAGCCGCTCCTCAGACCCCTCACCAGCTCTGTTGCCCTTCTCTGGACCCTCTCCAGCACCTCAATGTCCTTCTTGTGCTGCGGTGCCCTAAATTGAACACAGTACTCAAGGTGCGGCCTCACCAGTGCCGAGTACAGGAGGACAATCCCTTCTCCAGCCCTGCTGGCCACTCTGTTCCTGATGCGGAAATTTCCCTGTAAGCTGTTGGTGTGCTCTAGGAGCAGATGGCTTCTTCTCAGCAGGATCTGTGGCCAACAGGGATGTTGTTAGAAGGCTCAGTAAGAATTTTAAACTGTTTGCACTTCCTTGGGCCTTTTGTGTTGTAACCCCTGCACTGGTGGACGACTCTGTGGCCTGAAAGTCTCTTTGTTATTTAGCAGCTCGTTCCACAGATGAACAGGTTTCCCAAGGGGATGTTGGTGATCTGAGTGATAGCGGGGCAAACACCACCCAGTGCAGCATCTGGGACCTGAGTGATGGAGTTTGTGATCACAAGCAGATTCCTATTAGACCCCATCCTATTGCATTTGAAGTGCTCTTATTCTACCTGCCCTTTTAGAAGTAGCACCTTCACCCTTTGAAAGTACTCAAGCTTTACCCTTTTTGATCCTTCACCTTTCCATTAAATTCCTTGTTTCTTTTTGGCTCCCAATATTTTCCACGCAATCACGTTAATCTAACAAGCCGCCCCTCCTGCTGCTATTTACGGCCACGATGTTTTGATTTCCATGTCGCAGATGTTCTTTTTAACGGATATTTACAGTTGAAAGGAATGGGGATCCAGCTGTGCTGATGGGACAGAAATAGAGCCACGTTATCACTCCTGCGTCCAGGCATGAAATGCACAACCACACTTGCAGAGGAATAAATGTTTTTAATGCAGGCAAGGTATCCTGTTCAGCGCTGAGTTCAGTGGTTTACTGTCAGGACAAGGGCCTGATATGCCCTCGTGTTTAGCACTCATGTCTAGGGCCCTCACTCGGTTTTGGGGAGTATTAAAATGGCAAAACACTGGCAAAATATTTGGCGTAAGCATATTGCTCTGGTGGGAGAAAAATACTGCTGCCCCTTGATACTTAAATTACTAGCTATTTCTAGGGCAGGGAATAAGAAGATGCTTGGAGCTCTAGATCCAGCTGTTAGGAAGTAACTAAAAACTTACGCCTCTCATTGAGATCAGAGTCAGGCTCCAGCCCTGTTCAGGTGGGTCCAGAACCCTGTTTATCAGGGGATCAGTGGTTGAAGGATGAGTCACAGAGGGCATTTGAACCCATTCCTTTACTTTATGAGGTAGAGAAGAGCTGGGAAGCAGGGCTGTGACTGCTCCCGCACCGAGGGAGGTGCAGCTCATGCAGTGACCCTCTTTAGCCCGCCCAGGACTCGCACTCTCAGGTCTGAGTTTCCAGGTAGCAATCCAACCTCCTTGGCCACTTTTTTGCCATCTGAGGGCTTAGTGGCAAAATGAAGCTCTAGATTTTGAATGACTTTGGGTAGATGCCCACAGCAGAGGTGCAAGGCTCATCGGATGCTCAGTGTGTTCTTGTCTGGTTCCTGCAAGCCCTTAGGAGAGCAACATGAGCATCGGCCAACCCAGAAGGAGCTCCTGTAACAGCCCTGCCAAAGGCTGAACGTGGCATTGGGAAGTGATCTCAGCATCTCGGCTGTGGGGATCTTCCAGCAGCATTTAAAATTGACTCCTTCCAGCTGGCCTGTCAACAGCCGAAGGTGCTTAATTGTAGGAGGAGCTTTTGCTGGGCCTGGCAGAGCAAACACGAGTCCTGACCTCCGTCCAGTGCTCTGAGGCCACTGGGGATTCATTATGTGCTGCTTGCAAGCTGTACCCGATCCCTGTCGGCTGGTGTCTGGGGGAAAGCAGGATGGGATGATGGACACTAGAGTCCCAAAGGTCACCAGTCTGATGCTTTTCTGAGCAGAGTGAGGAACAGCCACCGTGTCTACGCCGTCATTAATGGCAAAGCCTGGGACTGATGAGCACCCTGGAGCTGGCTGGGAGACCAGGGCAGCTGCAGCTACTTTGCTCGGGTCTGGGACTTCACAACACAAGTGAGGAGTTTTCAGGTGCCACCTGCAAATATTGAGATCCTTTCTAATGCTCCTTCCTATTTCCTGCTCCCAAAGCAGTGCTGCTCCTTTTGCAGAGCTGCTGCATGATGGAAAATTGCATGACAGGCTTGAGTCAAAGCAAACGCAGTCCATTTCTTCTCCAGACTGGTACCCTGCCTCATAACGGCCAACAGCACAGGCTTAGGGAACATGAGAAAGAAAAATTTCAAGAACAGAGTGATCCTTTCCTGGTTCACCCTGTTTCTGGCCAAAGTAATTTAGGGACATCCTGAGCTGGAAGCTGAAACCAAAAATCTTATTCAGCTTGTCCTGACCCTGGGGACCATGCACTGTTACCATCTTCCTTTCTCCCACTTCATTACCAGGTTTCTCCCACCTTGGTAACCTTCCTACCTGCATCTATGCTGCTCTCAGTCGTCCAGAAGTGATAGGAAACATCTCCACGCTGCTCATGTCTTTAGGGCAGAGCTGTGCCTGGCTATGTGCTGGGGACGCAGGACCCTTGGTTTATCCACTTTGACTCGCCCTCCTGGGCCAGGTGCCCATACGAGAAATGAGCAGCGAGACCTGTGGCAGGCAGCGCTGCTTCGGAGACACTACGAGGTTATTGCAGTAAAGGGTCACTCTGTATTAGCCTGCTCTTATGATTTTTAATCCATGACTCCTCACAACTGGCCAGTGCATTTTTGATCCCGGCAGAGCAACTTGGGGACCAATGCTGGACACTTCATTGGCAAATGCCAGCCCTTGTCTTCTACTCTGGGAACACCAGGAACCCCACACTGATTTCCCACCCAGGTCACCACTATTTCAGAAGTGGCCTGCTTCCCCTTCCGAGAAGCTTAGGGAAAAGTCTGCTCTAAAAATTTCCAGGAGCCCTCTGAGATTCACTCACAAGAAAGTCTGGCAGCAGAGAGTGGGGGAGAATAGAGGACACACAGTTTGGGGACACCTCTCCTGGGATAAAAAGCCCTGGCCAGTTGAAACAGAGACAAAGAGCCCATTCCCTCATCTCTGGGTTATTATTTTCCTTCCACACTTAACTTTATACATGTCCTTGTTGGACCATAAGGGCAATGAAGCAGTTTCTGTCCAATCTCTAAGGCAGAAAGGGAGAAAACAGCCCAAAGAGAAGTATCTTTGGATGGTGTCTCCATCCAGACAAGGGCAGGAGAACTTGGCTTTCTGGCTTGTGATTTGGCCAGTGCAGCCCAACTGGTTGGTCTCACACAGCAGCCAGCCAAGCCCCACACGTACTCCAGACTGGATGTAGCACACCTTTGCCTTTTGGCTGGGGACATTTCACAGGAGCTGCAGTGTGAAGGTGCCATGGGAGGAGACTGGAGAAGAGACCTGGACAAGTCCCCAACACACAACTTCATATCCTCAACCGCTCACAGAGACGATGCAGGCTAATGATAGATTCTTGCTGGCCTGGCCTAGGTGGCTCTTGGACATGCTGTGCTGGAGGGTATGAGGTCCTCCCAGCCCACACCGTCCTACCAGACCCCATCTTTCTCACCCTTCTTTTCTTTGTGTTGGCTTTGGTGACTTTTTAAAGATCCCTCCACGTCCTGTACTGCACCAAGTGGGGAGCTGATGCGCAATAAATTCTCAAACTCATGTAAAAATCTTCAACTGATTGTATGAAAAGCAGGTTTCCTCCCCAAAGGGCTGTTGGCTAGTGATATGCAAGCAAGTTCCCACTCAGCAGAGGAGCCTGGGGAAAGAAAACGGTCATGGGGACACCATAGGGCACAGTGTGTGCCTGGGGAGATGGTTCATCTGTGACAGAAATAGGATGGCTTTTCACTCTGGATCTGAACTCTCTGGCACAAAATGATATCAGCATCAGGGACCGCAGGGCATAAGCCACCACTCTCTTTCTCTCACTCTCCCTCAGACAAACTGTTCTGCACATCTCTTACCAGCAAAGGGACTGGATCAAATGTTAAAGACTACCAAGAAAAAGTTAGAGAAATGATCCCATCCTGTTCCAGCGCACAGGTTTTGCAATGTAAAAGGAGATTGTTTTTTTGCATAAAATAAACATATTCTTGCCTTTTCCCCCTCAGGAATGGATTCCACTTCGAGTTTAGAGTATAAATAGAGCCAGAAAAAACTTCATGTGGCAATAAAACAGTCTGATATTAACTATACTCCCCCTGGGGCTGCTGTGAAAATTCTCCCCCCACCCCCCACCCCGCCTTCATTACTGGTTTAAGAAAAAGTTGCACTAACTCAGTATTTTTCTTTTGGAAAACTATTTCTGGAATGTCTCTTGTTCCAACCGATTACGTAAAGTGACTCCAGCGGCTTTGTGGAGTCTCAAAGGCTCAGCTGGAAAAGACCCATTAGATCATTCAGGCCACTGTCTGCCAGAGTGAACCTCTTGCCCACAACTACAGCCACCACAGGCTTTTAGGACAGGCTCTGGTCTATCCGCCTTTGTCTTCTACTTCTGCTTGCCTCTACCCAACCAATTTCCTTCCTTTCCCACTGATTCTGTGATTTATCTCCTTTTCATCCCCTTTCTGGCCCATCCCATCCCCTCCCCATCCCTCTCCTGGGCATCTGTGCTGTGCATGCAGGCAGTGGGCACTGTTGCCATTCCTGCCCCATGGTTTCCTGCCATTGTCTTTTTTTTTTTTTTTTTTTTTTAAAGTTNCAGTATCTGGAAAAATTGGAACTGAGAACAAAATAATGAGCAGAGCAACCGTGATGACTGTGGCAATTGCTTGATGAACTGCTGAAGGCTGCTTTAGTCATGCGTCGTATCTGTGCGTTTGGTTACCTCTGCAGCACAGTGCATGTGCTATTTGGGATAATCTCTCAGTGCCACTGGTCAAAACAGATAAAGAAAAATGCAGGTATTTGTGAATTTTACTACTATTGGACATTTTCTAATGTCAAAATATCTTCAAGCAGGCTTTGATGCAGGTGATTTGAGATATGCCCTGCTGATCCAGCAAGAGAAAGAATAAACACTTCAGGTGATTTCTAAGCATCTCCCCACCATCCTGTCTCCTTTATCCCATTCCAGTGAACCATGGAGATGGCAAGGAGATGGCAAGGCAGATGTTAGGGCAAGGCCCAGGAAGAAATTAGTTTCCTAATGGATTTTTCAGACTGGGGCTGAGGAGGTCCACCTGCACAGGCTCCTGAAAATCCCAATATGAGGACCTCAGCTCTCCACTTGTGCACCTGAAGTAGGGAACTCTGGATGCTTTTGGGCTAAACAGCTGGTCCTGCAATATGAAGTGCAGTATCTGAATGAAGTGCAGCTATTCTGTGCAAGAGCAAAACCCACAAACAAGAAGCAGCCAGGACAGCAGCTCCAGCTGAGTCAAATTGTTCAGAATTAGAAAGAAACATGTAGCCATTGTTTTGGTTCAATGATCGACCAAAATTTCCTGAAGATAAGACCATGTACATACGTCATTGCACCACAAATATCTTTAATCTTTAAAAAGCACTTGTCAAAACAGCTACAGCTTTTAATGCAGTCCGAATATAAGGTCTGTGATGTTAATGCCAAGCTACTTTTTTCTGAAAAATGGATCCATAAGATGTGGTGGTTGTTGAGACTCTTTTAGCATATATCAGAGGAAGAATACATGAGGATCTTGAAAACCTGAATGAGGAAGTGTTCTTTTATATGCTAAATATAGGAAATCCTTGCAGAACCAGAAACACAACAGATACCGCCAGCATTCAGTAGAAGGCAAGACCAGAAGGCAGAGGTGCATTCAGCACTCAGCAAAGCTTTGGAAAGCTTCAACAAAAAGCAGAATAAAATATTATATGTGGTACGGTATGACAATGCCACGTGCATATGGAAAAAATAAAAATGTCTAAAATATTTAGTTAATGACCAAAATAGTTTAATAGGAAACATTGAAATCTTGCTCATAGGAATAGTATTTGCAAAGCTCTTCTTTCACGGAGGGTCCTCCTCGGGTTGCATCTCCCAAGATGCATCATGAAGTCTCCTGCTGAGGAGTTAAGATCTGGTGTATGTGGGAGGTGCGTTGTGCCTGGTGGGTCCAGTACAGGAGAGTAGGATTCTACTTGCCTGACTGTAGGTGCCCCAAAAATGGAGGTCTCCATCAGATCCACGGGCCCAGGCATCTTCTGTGGTGATGAGGACCTTTGCCATGTGGGGTGTGAGAGCCCTGGGTGAGGTGGGTCCCCCAGGCTGCACCGTTTGTGTGAGGGGGTCTCTTCTGACTGCCATGGGGGTGTGACACATAACGTGCTGCAGACACACATAGTTTAGACACTACAGTTAGGGAATCGAACTTTAATATCTTTGCTAACTGCTTATTCTGAGCAGGACTCAGCCTTGGAGCTCAATAGAACGTATTTTTGGTCACAGAACAGTCAAATTGCTGTGAAAACATTAGAATTTGTGGTTTTGCTTTCAAACAAAATCATAAACCAAATCACTTCAAATTTCCTTTTCCACATTTTTTTTTCCCACAAAAAACTCACACTTTTCAGTACAGTGTTTTGTGGAAGCAGGAGTTCAGCCATCTAGGGTGGAATTCATCTTGTCTAATGGCCATGCTCTGTGCATCTCATAATACCTTATTTTCCCATGTCCATTTAAAACCCTCACTGCAGCCCTCCCAGGCTCTGCACAGGTCCCAGGTCTCTTGGCAGTACCTGCAGGTCTCCCTCCATGCACTGCTGTCCCAGCAGAGAGTTGGCAGCTTCTCCCCTGGATCCTGCCTACCTTTACAGGATCTTCAGCAGGAGCCAGAGGCATGTGCTCTCCACCACCCATGGAATGCTGAGCATCCCTGACATCCCTTCAGAGTGGGAATCAGTTCAGATTTAATTCCTCCATAAGTTGCTAATTCTCATAACAACAAACCCAGAAACTCTGAATTTGTTTTCTCCCACCAGATGCAGTCGAAATTGCCCAGTGGATCCAACGTTAGCACTTAGGGAGGTCTGACAACGGGCAAGCACAAAACACAGACTGAGTGCTCATTTAGCACTCATTTCTGGTGGATACCAACCTAAAATGGGTGGCCTTCCTTTGGACAGAAGGACATGGGGCAAACAGTCTGGGTGGTGAGATACGGGGGAGACGGCAACGATGCGTAATACAGGCAACATCCCACCATCCCATCCCCCCCATCATATTTCCCTCACGCTATAAGAATCGCAGTCTGTGCAATGAGTATGACAAGTAGTATAGGAAATACACTGGTTTAAATATTGTCTACTGAAGTGTACCTCTTCCCTCTCGTGCATGTGAATTGTCACACAGTTTAATCGCATGATCGTGTATTTTGATTTCTACTGGCTAATTGCTTCTTAACATTGTTATTCACAGAGAGCTTCTCTCCTTTGTTCTCATTTCAATGAAACCGAGACAATAAAATGTCAAGAAATACCAAAACAAAAGCAAACCTTCTGTAAATGAAGCATTTAGGTGGCATAGTTGACAGAAAAAAGATGGGGAATGCACCATTATGGATTTAGTGTTGCTGTGAAATCACCTTCATTTCAAGTTGTAGTTTCTGTACTGTTCTCTGTTTGTTTGATTAATATTTTACAAATTCTGACAGAAAATGCATCCTGTAAAGTACAAAAAATAACATCCATGGTAATAAACAGCCTACTGAGTCTTCTCTTCCGTGCTTTTACTGCAACTGAATAAAATAGCACTGACTAAACATCAAGAGGGTTTTTTTTTTTTGTACAGAGAAGTTATAGTTATATATGGAAGAGAGTTATTTCAAAATAACTATCGTTGGTTTTATTCATAAAGGCTTAGGCATAGAATGGAAAATAGATTTAAAAGATCAGATATTTCCTCTGACTTGCTTTGAATGGCTGGAAACCTGGGAAAGTGTCAACATGTTATAAACAAAACTGTGCTTCGTTTATACTTCATGTGCCTCATAAAACAAAAATATGGACTGCGACCAAAACAGCATCTGTATTTGTAATCTTATATCTCGCATAACTCCAAACTGCTTTTGGCCTGGTGGCACGAGGGATTTCATATTTCTGAGGCCATCTCTACTGCAACAGCCAGCAGCTCCCGGGTTTAAGCCATGAATTTTAGGTGTGCATAAAGTTGCTTATTTGGCTTGAGGATTCTCTTTTGTTTTCCGCAGGAAGGTCCGCACATGTGGCAGGAGCATGTCATCTGGTTGGGGACCCTGAGAAGTGTTGCCCATGAGTGATGGGGTGGGGAGGAGGCTTCCTCCCAGGAGCCCGCACCCTTGGCGGGGAGTTGGGCTGGCGACCAAGGAGATCATCTGGTCCTTCTCATGTCTGGTTGTCTCCCACCATTGGGATCGGTGTTGAATGGGCAAGGAGCACTCCAGCTGGGGATGCTGCTGCCCAAGGGGTGTGGGAACAGCACCCCTCTGCATGAGCACATGCGTTTGGATGGTACTGCACCACAGACTGAATGGCAAGAACTGGCGGAGGGGCTGGGCTCTCCCACCCTCATGGTCGGCACCGAAACAGTGGCATCAGCTGGAAATGTAGCTGCAGAGACTATGAGATGCTGATGCAAATCCTCATATCTCCCCTGATCGGGAATCACAGTGTTTATGCCCAATAATAGTCCTAATTATAATTAGATTCAAACTGAAGTCCTAAATGAGCCCTATATATTTAACTGTAATCTACTATAATGCAATGGTTAATCATATCTAACCTTAATACCAGCCCAATTTTTCAAATTGTTTTAAATTTAATTCCAACCCAAAGGCAGCTATCTCTTGGAACTTTGAGTTTAATCAGCGACATAGATTTAACCCCAAAACTTATCTAAACCTATAGACACAAACAAAAAACTAATTGTATATTTAACCTTAAAGTAACCCATTGCTAATTATAGCTCAGTACTAAACTCATATCTTTATCCTAGCCCAGATTAACTCCAACTGTAATCCCTAATCATAAAATCATAGAATGGTTTGGGTTGGAAGGGACCTTGAAGATCTAGTTCCACCTCCCTGCCATGGGCAGGGACACCTCCCACC
>VUYV01000527.1:354752-371223 GCA_008711295.1 Anarhynchus alexandrinus
CCTATCACTCCATGCCCCTGTAAAAAGTCCCTCCCCAGCTCTCCCGTAGCCCCTTTAGGTACTGGAAGGCCACAATAAGGTCTCCCCGGAGCCTTCTCTTCTCCAAGCTGAACACCCCCAACTCTCCCAGCCTGTCCTCATAGGAGAGGTGCTCCAGCCCTCACAGCATCTCCGGGGCCCTCCTCTGGACCTGCTCCAACAGGTCCATGTCCTTCTTACGCTGGGGGCTCCAGAGCTGGGTGCAGTACTCCAGGTGGAGTCTCACCAGAGCAGAGTAGAGGGCAGAATCACCTCCTTTGACCTGCTGGCCACAACTCTTCTGATGCAGCCCAGGATACGGTTGGCTTTCTGGGCTGCGATAGCTCATTGCCGGCTCATGTCGAGCTTCTCGTCAATCAGCACCCCCAACAATGATAGACAACAACACAAAAATAAAAGTGGAACTCTCATTTGCTGGTGACCTGATTTTTTTTCGGGAAAAAAAAAAAAAAAAGATGACATGCTGCAATTAGTTGAAATCATTATTTTAGCTGCAGGTGTAATTTGTTTGGCTTGCTCTCATTTCTCGTAAGAAGGGAACCATGCAGAATCCCACCCACAGACACCATGGGGTTGTATTTAATGCAGTTACGCCGATGTTCACAGTCATGGTGGGGGATCGCTTTCTAACGCCTTGTGGTTTCTGTGCATTAACTGACTGGCTTCATTTTCCTGCTTTTGCTGAAATCTGCCCTTCAGCTCTTCATTCTCATTTTTCTGTGCCTGGGCGTGGGGGCACGCCGAGCTGTCACCGTGCAGGGATGCACGTGTGTTCGCCAGGTCTCTCAAGCAGGGCTTGAGCCTGTGGCAGCCTGGGCAGGAGGGGGCAAAGCGGGGACGGGGGTCCCTTCAGCTCCCTGCACGGACCCTGCGGTTCCCCGCTGTCCTGTCTCCTCTCCCAAAGGTCTCTGCAGAGCAGAGCTGGGAAGACACCACTGCCACACGCCGCTGAAGGTGAGGGACAGCTCGGCTGCCAGCTGGACACAGGAGAAAACAGATGTGACAAGCGGGATGAAAAGGTGGTTCCTTGCTGTGAAATTTCACTTATTTCCCTCCGCGCTTCATTTGAGGTTAGGAATCTCAGATGAAGAGATACCGCTCCTGATATCCCCTCAATTCCTCCTGAGCCTCCTGTTTTCAGCGGCTGCAGCTGCCCTCTATTTGCTTTTGAGTTTTTTTGCGAAGCGCCTGCAGGGAATTTTTTTGAAGTGACATAACAGCACCGGGGGTAGGGGTGGTGTGGTTGAAGGGCTCTCAGCGCTGCTGCCTCGCAGTGTCAGTGCTGAAGGGAAACACGTGGTCCAACCGTTCACGACGCGGTGCGACGTGGGGCTGTGAGTCGAGCAGCACGAGCTCCGCGCAGCCGGGCTGGGACATGTGCTGGGGTGTCACAGCTCCCTCGGTGAACTACAAACGCCTGACCCCGGGTTTGTGACAGTGCGTCCCTGACCGGCATGTCATGGCCCATCTTGGGTCATCTCCGCCTTGGGGTCATTGTAAAGTGGGGCTTCCAGAGCCTGGAGGAGAACTCAGAAGAGCCGGCACGAGCCCCGAGGGAGGGCTGGGAACAGAGGTGCAACGCACGATATTGTCTCCCTGGGGGCATGAGGGAGTTCTGCCCTACAAGTCAAAAGCAGGGAGAATCACCATATCTACAGACCCCCAACACCCGCACAAGTGTGAGTATGATGGAGGGACGCAGTCCTCAAACTGGTGTTTTTAAAGATACCAAACCTCTGCTATGAAGAAAAAGTAAAGAAACTGAGCAAAAATCTTTGTTCTGAAGACTGAACTTCCAGATTGCAGTGTGGAGCTGCAAGGGGTGCCAGTATCCACTGTGCCAAATGTGACATGATTGAAAATCATAGCACATTGCCCCAGATCATAAATTTGGCTTTAAAGTGGTGTCATCTCTTCAGAGAACAGATCCTGGTTTTGTTTTTTTTAACCTTCCGGTTTCGCTGTTTTCAGGCTCCTGCTTACATCATATTTTCTGTGAAAGGTTCTTTCTCCATTATGAGAAAATTTTTATTTAGCAAAAATGAGGAACCTTATGTAATTCTGTGATTCCTGGAGCAAAAGTTCAAACATTGCAGGAAAACATAAGTCTTGGCAACAGCCTTTACTTTTTGAAGCTTTCCAGCTTCCAGCATTTCTGATACTTCCGTAACAAATGAGTCTAAATAAGAAAAGCTGGTCCAAGCCCATTTGCTCTTTTTGTGCTTCCTTCCCTCTTGCGGAATTGCTCAGACAAAGCCCTTCCCCTCCTAAAGACTGCACTTGTGGCACCACTGGACAAAACCACTCAGCTCTTTCTTCACACTGCTATCCAAAGAGGCATTAAAATCCCATCTGATACTTTCCTGCAGTCTTGTAAAAGGAGCTGTGCGTGTGGCCAATGTCTCTCTCCCTGTTATTCCTCTTCACTAGTCGACTGTGTCAGAGAAGAAAGGTCACCCTCCTCCCACTGCCTCCTTCCTTCTCCACATGGACAGCACAACCTCCCCCATCCCAGTATTTTGGGGAGGAGAAGGAGCATTGCTGGGAAGGGATGGAGGAAAGGAGAGCCTCTCCAGCCTGCATTTTCCCTCCTGCCTGGACGGAGGCTGTTCATCGCTCTGGGATTGATGGGGCAGGGAGCCCAGCACCGCAGTGAGGGACAGGGCTGGGCCCCAAGTGCAGGGAACAAAGCCACCTCTGTGGGTACCCAAAAAAACAGCTGAAATGTCAACAGACACTAATCTTGTTTGGCATTGGTACATATAGTTGGGATCTCCTAGAGCCTCGAGGTATCCTCTGACCCGTCTGCAGCTGTTGGGCACATTTCATTGTGCCTCGATGGGGACAGTTTGGGCCAACCCTGGCACCTGCCGTGCAACCGGCCGATGCTGTTGACAGCGCTGTTGAGGAAGCATCTGCTGGTGCAATCGGAGTAGGGTGCCCGCTGGGGCCGTCGGTCGGTGTGTTGCTGATGGAAAGCTGCTGGCCTTCTGTGGCTCTCCATGGCAGCTGCTCACTCTGCCATAGGGGGGGAGAGGGGAGGAAAACTGACCAAAAATGCGGAGACGGAGGGGACAGGAGTGGCTACGGCCAAACTCCAAGAAGAGTGGGCAGGAGCTGCTGAAGATGCTGTTGGACACCACGGGCATGTCTAGAGGCCAAGTGGAGGCTTTTGAGATCAGAGGAGGATGGGTTGTAGAAGTCACCTGCTCATACTCCCATCACTCTGGGTCAGAGGAAACATGCATTTAGGAACAGGATTCTGAATTAAAGAGAAAATGAAACTGAATACGTGGGTGGTTTGTAGACTGATTTGGTAAATAGCTCAGTGCTGTTTGAACATACACTGAAATCCTGGAGTAAATCCACGGGATTTGGATGATGGTGCAGTCACAACAGCACAGTTCCTGTCTGCAAACACAGCACCGAGGGGATCATTGCTGCTGGTGGGTCTGCTCCAGGGAATCACAGTGAATGACCAAGGTTGGGAAGGACCTCTGGAGGGCTCTAGTCCAGCTTCAAGGGTCACTACATGGCAGTCTCCCACAAATGTTCCCCTGGCCAAGCCTTAAGAGAGGCCACCTCTCTGCTGACATCTGAGTCCTGGTCCTGCTGAGCTCCCTCAACAGAGGTGCTTCAGCACTCCACGTAACCACATCTTGCCACCCATGCCTGACTCTGGTACATCCCTTGGCCTGCAGGATGCACCTGGCAAATTCTTTTCCATCCATTATTCTGCCTTTGTGACTACACATCAGCTTGTAAAAGAACTGAAAGCCTCATGGCATTTTCTTGCCGGTGAAGGAATTCTTGGCCAGTGACATCCTCCATCCGCTGCCCAGCACAATATGGGGAAGGGCGGCAGGTGGCTTCATCAACCTGAATAGCCGAGCAGCAGGAAACACCCGCAAGGAATTTTTCAGGCTGTAATGCCAGGAAACGGGCTTCCAGGTACCTGACTCATGACTTCCACCCGTCACATTGCCCAAAGCCCACGCTGGCTCTCTCACTGCCCCTGGCCTTCTGCATCCCCCTCCCGGCTCCATTGCAGCCCTTCCTCACTCGCCTCTCACTTCTCTGCTGAGGTTCCCGCAAGCTGCCATGTGTGGCCAGAAACTTTTAGGATTTCTCACTGTTTCCATTCCCCTGTGTGCAGGGGAAGGGGCCAGCAATGCCCATGCTTGTTTTGAAAAGACACGGGGCTGCTCCCACTGTCCCCTGCATAGCCTTGGGCAGGGTTTTCACATGGGTGCCTCTCTCATAACCACCTACAGGTTAGGTAGCTGGATCTTTCTCTGAAGACAGCTGAGCTTCTTGGGGCATCCCTGTACTGCTGGGACAGGATTTAAGCGGTTTGAATGCTTTTCTGAACATTGCCTGGGAAAGGCTGAATTGATTATTCTTTGAGTGTTTACCTCGGTGTGGTCGTTTGTGCTGCATGTTTTGTGTTTCGGTGACTGCGTAAGACACCTGCTGCAGCTCCCACAGACCTCCTGCCACACGCAGATGCTCACAGCCGGGACAACTTTGGTTTTGCTCAGTGAAACACTTTTGCTTTGGGTTTTCTTGCTCCATGCAGTTGAATTGTGCTTGGCTCATTCTGTGTTGTGAAACGCTCAGTACTGCTGTATTTGGTTTTCCTCTTGTGATGCTTTTTGTCCCCAGTATCCCAGTGTTGCACGAGGGGCCTGGGGGGAAGCAGCAAGTGCACAGCCCACTCCTTCCATCCTGGAAGCCCTGGACGTTTTTAGCTCAGCATTATCTGTGAGCTGGGAACCCAGTGCAAGAGGTGAACTGAAGGTGAGTGAATGAAATCCCAAATGCCTGAGCTCTCTCTGATCTGCAGAGAAACCTGAGACCTTTCCAGCTGAACTGGTTCTGTGAGGACACTGTGCTCAGGAGTCACATACCAAGAAAATTAAGAGAAAAACCCTATGGGCACTGTAGAGTTACTGGAGAGCTGTTTTCCTATGTATTGCTCACAAAACTTTTCCCTTGTCCATTCGATGCTCAAGCTGAATCACCCCCAAAGCTGGGCTTGCTGGTTGGTGCAGGCTCACCTCCAAGAACCCCACATCTTAGCAACCTGTTCCCGGTCAACCCCTACATGATTTTACAGCCTCGGGCATTTGATACAAGCCCCTGAATCAGCACCGCAATTCCTAAACGCTTGTGTGAACCCAAATCTTGGTGCCGCCTCAATTCTCACTCCGAGCACAGCTATCAGCGCCTTGCTTGCAGGGGGTCGGGAGAAGTGTGGGCATGGTGCTCCTGTCCGGCTGTGCTCTGCAGCAAGACTGCTTACAGACTGCACCCTGCTAACATCTGCCCTCGGGTCCTCACCTGGGCCACTTACTGCCTTTCGTTCCCCGAGTCTCAGGCTGCTTTACTGCCAAACTGCCCGTCTGCCTGTGGGGTGACCAGCGTCTGTCCAGGTGACAAATAACCAGGATTTTCCTGACCTAAACCTCCAGCACATGGGCACAGTGGTGGATGCCTGCTGAGTGCCCTTTGCCCCTGCTTTGCCTTGTGCACCCAAAACTGTGTTCCTGCCTTTGATTTCCAGACAAATGATGAATATTTCTGCTTGAAGCTTAATATAGTAGACAGCTCATGATCTTTGTGTTTGACACCGGCACCTTCCCCCATGAGATCCCACGGAGATCTTGTTTGTATTCTAGGAGGGGATTGTGTAAAAGTAGTAATTCCTAGCATGAGTCACTACCTCAGTGTTTGATTAATTCGCTACTTCTGAAACTCTGATGAAACTAAATGGTTGGAAGCCCCAGAGGAGAGCTACAGTACAGGAGAAAATAGAAGCTGTAGAACAGAGTGTAGCTTAAATTAGTGGGGCCAGAAGGAAAGGACGTAAACCACTGGTTGCTAACAGAATATATAATTTCAGCGCTCACTCCTTTCACCTTGCAGAAAGGGTGTGACCTTGTCCCAGTGCCTGCGGAAAGGCAATAGAGAGTGTCCAGCAAGACAGGAGGAATTCTGCCTGAGTCCCACAAGCAATGCTTCCATGGGAACATCTTCCCACTTGGCTGCAAGCTTAGAGGTACAAAACCAGCATCAAATCTAATGGCACAGATGGACCTATGGGGCATGGCAGTATCCAGCATGGAAAAAGTTGTAACTTGAGTCAGGGATGGTTCCAGTGCAGAAGAGATTCTGGAAAACGTCCAGGGGCTGGACTAGGTCCAGGGCTGGACTCAGGACTGCGATGAGGATAAAATGTACCTTGGGGTAAAGGCTCAGAATATACAATATTTACAGTAAGAAAAGCAGATCTCCAGCTGAGGGAAATGGCTGTAGCGTCTCAAGTTGTGATGGTGTGCGCCAGCTGAGGCTCTGCCCTGAGGCTATAAAAGGGGTTGAAATGGAGCCAAGGCTGCATTTTGGCCATCTGCTTGGCTGGGGCCAGGGGGCTGAAATTGCCATTAGTGTTCCATGAAATATAAAACATGAGTCGAGGTCGTCTCTGGACTTCATTAACACTTTGAAATGCCAGGGGGAATATCACATTTGACTATGGGGCCAGCACTAGTCAGCAGAGAATCTAACATTTCAGTTCCCACTCAGAAAGACCCAACAGCTTTGTTTCAGTTCTGACTGCTCATTCCAAAATCAACTGAGACAACCAGTTATTGTGAAAAAAGTTAATTGCCAATGAAACCATCTGAAAAGGTTCACTCTGTTCTCTTTGGGGATATTCCCCCTCTTTCATTTATGTCCAGTCTATGAATTTCATGGCAGAAAACGAACTCCTTGAAAGTAATCCTTTAACTTCTCAGCCCCTCCCATTCACGTGTTCTTGGTATGGGATGAACTTCTGTTCTCAGCCTTGAAAAGGACGTGGGATGGATCCTTACCTGATGTGCCCAGCAGAACATCAGTGGCAGTATAATTATGCTGCTTTCCACCGGCATCAACACAGCTGCATTGTCACAGCCCATTGTATTTGAATCAGGAAGTTCCTGTACGGTTCCCAGGAAAATCACCGCTACAAACAAAACCAGAGTAACTCCTAGAACATGGTTTTCTTCAAAAGTGAATGTGCCACCCCCTGGAAGCATTCAGATGGACATCCATGTGATGTACAGTGTCTACTGAAACTGCTCTTTTGCTTTCCAGCCAGAAATCCTCAAATATAGAGAGCAGCTTGTTTGTGTTCAGCTCTATGAGAGCACTCTCTGCACTGCAGCGTACGCTGAGCTATTCAGCCCTGTGCTGCTCCTCTGCAAATTGGATCCTGCTGCTCCCACTGCTGCAGAAGAGGAAGGAGAGAAACAAGGTAAAATAAAAGCAAACATGTACCTCAAGCAGCTCTGCCTTCCTGAGAAAGGAAACATAAGGCTCACTCCAGAAAGGAAGCAAATACCAGGCTCCCCAATCGTGCTGTGGGCTCCATCATTCAGGTTTGTTACTGGTGACGAGCTGGGGAATTACAGCCGTGGGTGTATAGGAAACCCAAAGGCCCGACGGGAGACTTAGACTCATAATCCCTCTCCGGTCCCCACAAATTCTTGAAACACTTTGGTTACAACAGCTGAGAAAACAAAACAAAATGCAATTCACCTCCATCCTGAGCGGAAGTAGGAGAGAATTTCTTGGCAATTTGAGATCCTTTTGTGAAACTGATTACACAAAGAAGCAAACAGCCCAACTGCGAAGGGAAGCTGTGCAAAGGGTTTAGTTTGGACCCTTCATCTATGTAACTGAGTCTTAGACTTGAAGAAAAAGGAGAATTCTCTGTAGGTTTGCTCAATGTTTTCCAGGGAGCCTGATGCGTCTTTGCTGGAAGCTCCGTACCCAGGAACTCTTCCAAAAGCCCAGGTGCTGCCCTCTCGTGGTAATGCAGAGAGCCCCAGAGCTGAGTTAGTGCAAGAGAGGCCGGATCAAACTGTGTCAGACTTTCAGGACACCAGGTTGCGTACTGATGCTAATGCTCCATCTCTTCTGTAACTGTGGTTAACTTGAAAGGCATTGCTGGGCACCATAGCCAAGCGGGGACAAGACTTTTGGAGCTGAGCAGTCGTGCAAGGCTTTCCCACCACCTGCTTGCCCTTGGTGGAGGACTAATGCCTCCTGGTGGTCCCGGACACATCTCACTAACAGTGCAGAAATGGCTCTGTGCACCTTCCACTGCTAGCAAGGTCTTCTGGCTGCTGAGATGCCTGGGGAAGTACCGGCTGGCACCTAGACGTGCACATGGAGATGCATGGGTCGCCAGCTGGGAATGCTCAGAAAAGGGAGAGCCAAAGCAAGAAGGCAAAAGGCAAAGGCTGGGAAATGAGGAAAGGGGAAAGGCAGAGAGGTGGTGCAGGGCTATGGACTGATCATGTTGGAGCAACAAAGCTGGAGCCCATCAGAGAATTGCTGAAAGCTTCAGCTGTGAAGAAACTCCAGACACAGCTGTGACCAGGTAAGAAGAGGACAACCACAGAAATGTGAACCTGAAGCTTGACTGATGAAATCCCACAGCTTAATGAGGCCCAACTCAGTTTGGCAGAGAGCGAGGGCATGTCTGTGACTTTAGGACTTGACTCTCCCAGTCCTGTTTCCCCCACAAAGAAGGGGGCTGAGGTAAGGTCTGAGCCTTTACACACAGACAGCAAAGAGAAAGACTTCTTCCTCTGTTTTAACATTCCCCCAGCAGCACTGCAGGTAGGACAGGCCACCAGCATTTTCACATGGACACACACAGAGAGAAAAACTCTTCTTCAGATATAAAATATTGTAGAAAATTGAGAAAACCTGGAGATCCTCTTCTAGAGTAAAAATGATGCAGTTGTGCACTACAGTCCACAGTGGCAATAGAAATGTGGTGGCAGCTATGATGGTGCAGAGATCTGTAGGAAGAAAGGGTTTGAGGGTATTTCATCAGGCCAGTTGTATCAATTCCAACAAAATTTAATAGCTGGCCTAACAGAAATAATTAGATTGTCATATCTGGTGAGAGACAGTTATGGAATGAGCAAATTAAGCATAGCCAGTGCCATCTCCAGACTTTGCCCTTCTGCTGTTTGCAGCGTGCCATCACCAGAGACTCTGGGCAGAGGACCAAGCTGCTGTGATAGCAATGGGCAAAGCTGTACAGCACTGAGACCATTTTAGTCTGTCCCTGTTCTGCTCTTACAACTCTTCGGGTGAGCCAGGCTCATCTGACCTGAAAGACTGAAAAGAATTGAAGGAAAACAAAGAGAAATTCTAAGCTTTCATCAAAAACCTATTAAAGTCCCTATCATTTACTCTGAACACATGGAATGGCCTTTATTACAGTCATTCTTCTGAGCACAAAAGCCGCTTTCAATAACACAGGAGGGGAAAAATCATTACAAACTTGCAAGAATCAAGGAGCATCTTGCAAAAACTCTTTGTCACGAAACAGATTATAAAAGGCTATAAATAGATGACCATTATTAGAGCAACTGAGCTCTCTAACTAGGCTCGCTGCACAGGGAATGAACCGTTTCCCTAACAGGCAGGGGGGAGGCGAGGCAATCAACAGGTACATCTCAGGCTCTCCGGGGTGGAGGAGAAATCAGGCCTAACGTCATTACCTCCTGCTTCTGGAAATGGAAGCAGCATTTGGAGAAACAAGTTACTTAAAAGACTGATAAAAATACACGTGGACACACACAAGCATTCACACAACACAGGACGCTGCTGAACTTAGACAAGGTCATACCACCGATGAACAGAGTAGAGGGTGGCAGCTCTTGGCTCATGGAGTCCAGCTGTGCTGTCCAGCTCCTCCATAACCTGCTGCTGCACTTTCTGACCTCCTCCTCTTGAAAAAATTACTCCTCTGATTTTCAGAGATTTTTTTTTTTAATTTCAGCCTCATGTATTCATTCATGCTAATGATGTAAATTAAATAAGTCTTTCTCCTCCTAGTTGTTTACCCCTGTGGTATTTATATGAGCTACTCATGTCTGCTTTCAACCTTTCTGTTGTGAGTTAAACACAACAAACTCCTTACATCTCCTCATATAAGGCAGACCCACCATTCCTCTGCTGTAACCTCATAGCAGACTCCTACCCCCATCCTGCATCTGCCTTTAAGTTCTTATTTGCATGGCACGGTGCCTAGGTGAAAGTAGATGTTTGGCTTTTTATAGTTTGGTTGAGTTTGCAGTAACTATAACAATTTATTTTTTTTTTCCCCAGATCCCTCATGGAGGCACGGCCTACGGGAATGAGCATGTTTGCTGGAAAGGTAACCTCATAGTCAAACTACCCTGATTGGGTCAATGGTATCCAGAAAAACTATAAAGCCAGTATTAAACCTTGAGGGACCTGTCGTTTAGAAGACAAGGTTTCCTGGTCTGTTCAATACCTAAGAAAATTGTAAGGGTGAGCCCCACAATCAGTCAGAGACTGGGATGCTGCAGCATTTCCAGAAGCAGGGAGCAAATCACACGGGATGCTAAGGAAGAGTCCTGCCAACTTGCCCCATCAGCCTATGGCTTTGAGACAAGTTGCCAGTGCTGTTACCTGGCTGTGGACGCTCTCACCTGGACTGCTGTTTGGGAGTTTTCTCCTTGAATCAGGGTGTAATGCTCTCCACGCATTCATGCAGAGATATTTGTGATACGGTGATACAGGCCAGAAGCTTTTGACGATGAGCTGCTGTGCCTGTCTTCAGCATGGAGATGACCTTTGTCAGCTGCTAGGGCTGCTGTGTTTGTAAGAGGCTCACATATTTGAAAGAAATGGGCAGTCGGTGATAGGTCATCAAGTTTTTCAAGGCTTCTGGGAAGATGCCATCTAAGTATGCAGTGCTGGCAGCTGGCAGAGCACCAAGGCCACATTCACATCAGTTATAACGCGCAGTGTCTTTGCATTCAGCCATTCTGGGCAGCCAGAAGGTCTCACCAAAGCTGTTGCGTTACCGGATTTTACGCCAATGCTCTTTTCAGGCCTTGGAGTTCAGGAGAAGCAGGTAGTGATTGCACCGGCTCCAAGAGATGACAATCTCCATGGGAAAAATCTTGCGCCAAGACGGTGGAGAGATCTCCAGCGGTTGGCTGTGGGTGGATGATATGTAGGCTGTGCCTAGATCTCCCCGTGGATACTGTGGAGCTCCCTGTGCCTGGCTGACAGCTGTGTGTAACTATTATTGAAGAATGTCTCTGTCCTCCAGTCAAGATGAAAACTTGACTTCTCTGCATTTGAAAGAAATACTTTGTCCATGGCCACTGCAAAGTGTGGATGAACCTACCAGAATTTCTCATTCTCTCTCTGTTTTATTTTTACTAGCTATTTGGTGTGAATCATTATTTCCTAGGGTTTGCATTTGATTTTCCCCAAAATGACAGTTTGGCTGCCACAGAGATGTCAGCAGAAGGACTGGGAGACCAGCAAGTGGGTTTCCTCCCACCAAAATATCCATAGTGTAGCTGTCTCCAGCTGAGCAAGGAGCCCAGCCCCGCTTTGCACAGTTTATGAATTTTGAAATTGCTTTTAAAATATTATTGTTAAAACCAGAATACCTTTTTTCTTTTTTTTTATTTTGGAATAAGGGATTGAGCATATTCATTATGAGAGAACTGGAAAATAGATATATTTGGGTGATTTTTCCCCACTCTGAATTTTGCAGTCTACTGATTTTATTAGATATTTTTCCTCTGGGTTGAGGCTACAAGGCTACTATGTGATCCTTTTGTATGTTAGATTTTATCATTGGCCTAGATGGTATTTCTAAATCTAAAAACTCTTTAAAAATGGGAACATTTTCACTGGCTCTTGCTCAAAGTTTCCCTCCCTGGATTAAATTATTTATTGGTTGTTTCCCACATGACTTAAGAAATGGATTAGTTGAGGCATATGTGGCCTTCACTAGAACTGAACTGGAGGCAGAAATGCAGCTCTGCTAACGTGGTCCTTGGAGACCGTGGGCACCCCGACCATCCAGGCTGCTGGGCCACAAAGTTCAATGTTGTTTGTATTAGAATAAATGATTTCTCTGTCCAGCTCGATGCAATCCTTGGAGGGAGACCCAGGAATGAAAAGCATGCCAGAGAAATGCGCAGCGTCTAGGATTTTTTTTTAAAAATAGAAATGGTATTCTGAAGTCTTCAGGAAAATATGAAAAACAAGTTTTCTAGGATATACAAGAGGATACCTTTAAATCTCACTAAACACAGCAATAAAAGACTGTCTAAATCTGGATTAGGGCAGGTCACGACTTTAAAGAGCGAGAGTTCTTCCTGAGAATACCCATAAGTGGACTGACCTTGTGACAGTCCTTGTGGCAGAGCTATACAACCTTTCCCACGCCTCTGCGTAGCATTTCCATTTCACAGGTCCACAAAGATGAAGAGGCGCCCTTCCTCCCTCCCACATTTACTTGGGCTTCTGGATATCGATAGAAATAACTTTGCCCTCTTTTCCCCTCCTGTCAGGCTGTATCTTTGAAAACCCCTGTTTTCAGCAAGGAAAAAGATGATGGGCGACTGATACAAAGGGATTTAGCTCAGACAGGGGCCAAGGTCCACTGTTGAAAGTGATCTTTGCATCAGGCCCGTGTTTAACAAGTAACATCAGTACGTTCGGTGTTATGCGTTGCAGTGGGGTTACCAGGGAGAGAAGTTTTTACATTAATATTAAGTACAGTGTAGATTAAGAATTCAGCAAAACATATCCTGAACATTTGTCATTTTTGCATAGGGATGAAAGACATTAATTTTTCAAAGGATCATTTCCATCACTACCAGGCTCAACTAAGCTGAAACCGTGAGCCTGATCGCAAAAGTGAACTCGAACCGCAAAGATCTTTTTGGAGATTGCTCAGCAGTGTCATATGAAAGCAAAATAAAGCGGTAAGCTGTAAGGAGGGACAAGGTAACTAGACATATAGCCACAACAGTCTAGAAACAAATTCACTTTTAGTAATATACATCTGTCCATTTCCCAGTATCTTGGGTTACAGTAATAACTGGTGCTAGTTTATTAGGTTGCAGATTGATGGGATCCCTGCCGACTTCTGTTTCTTTAGCCTTACTGTGATATATACAGAGGAAAGCTAGGAAATTCCTGCAGGTCACTTCTCATGTGGAGAAAACACATCAACCCACCAAAGCTGTAATGTGCTCGCTGTTTTGGGAAAACAGAGCTGTGAAGGAAACAGGCTGCAGAGAGGCGACCAAAGCGCCACGTCCCTCCTGGCACCCAGTGTCCATCTCCACAAGACAAAAACGTTTCAGGTTTTTGAGCCTTCTTTCCCTCGAATGGAAAAAGCCCTTTTCAAATTCAGAAATGTCCTTTTACATCGCTGGTTTGGATTGTTTTGATGAAACAAAATAAGAAGTCTATTTGAAAATGAGCAAAGAAATGGGAAATGTACAAAGGCAGAGTATGAAATCTCAGAAATCTGGACTGCTATTCATTGAACTCAAGATGAAAAACAGGTTAATTCCTAGCTTTGTTTTCTTAAAAATTATAACTTTCCAGCCCCCCAACAGAACTCCGAAGACCAATGTTACTATTCCTCCACAAACAGTATTTACATTTTTTTCAGCCGGCTCTGTAATTACTGAGCTCTGGAGACATAATTTGATTGTCCTGCTGAAGTATGAAGAGATGAACCAGATTGGGCTGTAAATATCTAGCAGCCATTTCAGATTTGTTCATCAATGAGCTTCACAATGTCTGTGGGGCTCAGCAGGCTTTCAATCCCATTATTAGGTATTTCCTATCTCCGATTCCTATACTTTAAAAATGTTTCGAGGAATTCTTTCAATGGTTTAGCTCTGACCATTGCTATTTTTCTCTGCTTCTCATTGCCTGTTATTTGGTATAAGCACTAGATGATGTTTGTATTTCACCTAGGCTGGGGTGGATGCTCCAAGAAATGGCGCTAGTGACATTTTGGGAAAAAACAGAAACATAAAGCTGTAAGTTCTTGCAGGAGGTACAGAGCCCCCAGGCTCCAGTGAGATTTGAACTCACGACCCCTGGTTTACTAGACCAGTGCTCTAACCCCTGAGCTATGGAGCCTCTGGCCATTTTGTGCATTTTGTTTTGTGAACATTTCATATAATATTTTGCTTCATTAATTCTGGAGTGAAACAGAACCTGCTCTGCTAGGTTGTGCCGCTCCAAGGATTTTCTATTCTCTTTCCAAATGGCACTAACACAAACATCAGAGGCACAAAACTAGCAACACACCAGGTCGACCCAAACCTGGATTTTCCTCTCCTCCAGCTCATCCCTGCAAGGACATCAAGAGTGACACATGGCTCCCCTTTCCCCAGCCAAGTAGCTTGGGAAGTTCACAAACAAGAAGCAATGATGTTTTGCCTTTTCATAGTTGTTGCACTAATTTATCAAAGAAGGAAGTTCAGCTTCTAAAATTTTCCTTTGGAAATCAGCTGTGTATTCGCTTTTTTTCCTCTCAGCTCTTCAAACATGTCAATTCTTCCTTAGGAGTCCATGATGTGCTTTGGGCACTATGGCTGATGCCTGCTGTCCTGGTTTGAGGTACTTTCACATTTCTAAGCTATTCTTTGGTGTCTGAATTTTCAGGGTAGTCTTTCCTGTGGTTTCATTCTTCACTGAAGGTAGTTAGAAAGGAGCGTCACAAGAAACACTCCCAGCATTTGTTCTGTTTCCTCCCTTATTGGCACACACGTTAAACTTCAAGAGACTTGGTGCCTCGGATGCCGTTAGCAAATTGATACAGTCAACAGAGAGTGCTTTTGTGGTTTTATATTTGTATGGTATAGCTCTATGCTTGTTTCTGACCCCTGGATCTTCTGTGTGTCGTGGTTTAACCTCAGCTGGAAACTAGGGCCATGCAGCCGTACACTCACTCCCCTGCCCTGTAGGGTAAAGAGGGAGAGAAAAGGAGGAAAAAAACCTGTGGGTTGAGATAAAGACAGTTTAATAGAATGGTAATGGAAGAAAGAAAAAAAAATGTTAAAGAATATACAAAATAAAGTGATACAATTGCTCTTGCCACTCGACGATCAGTTGCCCAGCAGATCCCGAGCAGTGATCGCAGATTCCTGCCCTGCAGAAAACCCCCATTTATATATGGAGCATGACGTCTGTGGTACAGAATATAACTTTGGCCAGCTTGTCCTGTTGATGGTCCCTCTCAGCTTCTATGGGAAGCTGAAAAAGTTCTTGACTTAATATAAACATTACTTGGCAACGATTAAAACAATACATGCTATTAATAATATTCTCATAATAAATCCAGAACACAGCAGCTACTAGGAAGAAAACTAACTCTGTCCCAGCTGAAACCAGGACAGTGTGACCTTCTGAAAAGTCTTTGTCAGACAGGATTAAACATGCATTGAGATTCCTCAATGCAACCGCTTTACACAACGTGGCTGGATTATATTACATTGGGATGTGTTGTTTCCATCAGGAGGATTCTCCAAAGCATGTATGCATCAGTGCAAATGGGTATCATGGTTCTTTCTTACTTCTCTTACGTCTCCTTATAGACGGGCTAGAGAAATGGGCTGGCAGAAATCACGTGAAGTTCAACAAAAAGAATTGCAAAATCCTGTACCTGCATGGAACAACTCAACGAACAAAAGAGGTGCTGGAGACAACCTGTCTGGAAAGCTGCTTGGCAGAATAGGACCTGGAGGTCCCGGGGAACACAAAACTGGGAACGTGCCTTTGCTGCCAAGAGGACTGGTGGCAACCTGGGCTGCATTGGAGGAAGTGCTGCCAGCAGGTGGAGGGAAGGGGCCCTCCAGGTGATCAGCACTGCGGAGGCCTCACCTCGAGCGCTGTGTTCTGGGCTCCTTCTTCTCCTGCTGGGCTCCCCCGGGACCCTCTGCCTGTGTGTGCCGGGAGACGTGTGCCACCTCGGGCCAAAGCCAACTGACGGGGCTCTGGCAAGCCGCAGCCAAGGCCTCGGTGCCGGGCTTGAAGCACCCATGCCGAGCCCATGACAGTAGATGTGGGGGCCGGAGGGGGCAGTGACGGTGCGGTGAGCCCCGAGGCGTGTGCCGGGGCTGCAGGGCTGCTGGGGCGAGCGCCATGAGCCAGGTCAGCCCATGGGGACATCCCCCAGCAACGCACTGTGACATCATCCAGGGATGCCTTGTGACATCACAGCCTCACTGCTTATATTCGGGCGCCCAGCCGCTGCCGGCCGGCTCGTGCCTGCGCGCTCCAGCTGAGCGTTTTGGCGAGGTTGGAGTGCGGAGAGAGACTTTGTCTCGGTGCTGGGCTGCTGCGCTGGGAGCTGGTGGCTGCAGCTCCCCGTGCCCGTCCCCGCACCCACTGCAGGTGTTTCCCGGCCCTGCCTGGCTCAGGCAGCCGGGGCAGCCAGGAGGAGCCATCGCCGCAGCAGAGGTGAGCTGTGCGGGGAAACTTCACCCTGGGGAGCGGGGCGGCTTTCCTTCTCCAGGGACCTGGGCTTCTCTCCCACCCCTCCCTGGGACAGGCACTCACC
>VUYV01000528.1:0-75644 GCA_008711295.1 Anarhynchus alexandrinus
GGGTGAAAAGTGAACTATTTTAAATGTTATAGTAAGAAGAAACTTGTATTGGAAGAATCCCAAAGTCCCTCCTTGGTTCCTACTTGAATTCCGTCAGCGTGATCAGCAAGGCACTCAGGGTTGTGTCTTTCAAATTCTGGGCACTTCTATTATTTTGTTTATCTGCCTAATCCGTTTATAATAGTGTAATTGTCTGTGGCATCAAACCGCACTTTTATTTGTTTCTATGTTTTTTTTGCAGTCAGGGTTATTATGCCAATACCTTTTATCATAGATGAGTCTGTAGGTAGTCCTTTGCATTAAAAACATGGGGAAATCCATTCCATCAATGGCCAGATACTAGATTCTGTAGATAGAACATCCATCATGCACTTAGACAGAAGTTTAGTACTATATTATTGTAGAAAACATTATTTCTCTTGATATCTGTTTGTAAAAAACAGTCATCTGATCACTGCAATTTTTACTTCATCAAATACATGGGGATCGAGTAATTCCTTCTATATCACNTGGAGCTACTACATTAGAAGTACATATTTAACAAGTCACTGTGCAATTTAAAGACATACAGCACAAACCTCTTGAAGATGAAACAGAGTAATAGTCTCAGTGTATACTCTCACACCATTTTTAGCTTCCAGTAGTCACCAGCTGTATTAAGAGAGAGGACCCAAGAAACATGAGCTTCTTTTGAGGCTTTCTACCTCTCCTATTCCCACCCTCAGTGCACTAAATAACTCCAGTTTGTAATGATGTTGTTTAGCTCGCTTTCATCCATGATTGTCAGCGGACATGTAGCAAAATGTAATGACCTGTACATTAAACCCAGATGGCTATGAGCAGGTCCTGACTTCCATCAGAGTCAGAGCATGCTTTTGAACTCGACCAGCACCTAATTCAAGGTTCATTGGTGGCGTATTCTGGGAAGCGCCACTTGTCCTGTGCAGTTCTCTCTTCATCTTTCCAGACAGTTACAGAACCAGTGGCCGGGTGGGTGAAAAGTGAACTATTTTAAATGTTATAGTAAGAAGAAACTTGTATTGGAAGAATCCCAAAGTCCCTCCTTGGTTCCTACTTGAATTCCGTCAGCATGATCAGCAAGGCACTCAGGGTTGTGTCTTTCAAATTCTGGGCACTTCTATTATTTTGTTTATCTGCCTAATCCGTTTATAATAGTGTAATTGTCTGTGGCATCAAACCGCACTTTTATTTGTTTCTATGTTTTTTTTGCAGTCAGGGTTATTATGCCAATACCTTTTATCATAGATGAGTCTGTAGGTAGTCCTTTGCATTAAAAACATGGGGAAATCCATTCCATCAATGGCCAGATACTAGATTCTGTAGATAGAACATCCATCATGCACTTAGACAGAAGTTTAGTACTATATTATTGTAGAAAACATTATTTCTCTTGATATCTGTTTGTAAAAAACAGTCATCTGATCACTGCAATTTTTACTTCATCAAATACATGGGGATCGAGTAATTCCTTCTATATCATACAGTGTTTGGACATTGCTGCAAATATGATGATGAGCTTTACTAAGGATTCGAGCAAAGACAACAAAAATTTCCTTTAGACTTAAGGTGACATGCAGCAGATGTCTTGATTTATATCCCACACTCTGCTGGCTTATTTACAAGATTAATTATTCATCCTGGGTACAGCCAATGGCTTTACCCATAATATTTCTGCATATCTAACTGCAAAAGGCATCGATACACATACTTAATAAATCAGGTTCGTTAAGGAATCATGCATGTCAGACGTTCTGTGGATTTGCTAATTAGCAGTGCTGCACGCTCCAGATAGGAACCTCCAGAACCTGTTAGAAGCAGCATGGTGTTCAGGAAGATTAATCACCAGGCTACAAAGCTCAGATGCTGTATGAGAATGTTCAGTGGAGAAATTAAATCCCTTCAGGCAAACCATAACTTGCGTGCCCTGTTTCCACAGTCGTCACTTACCTATTTGTTTATTTAAGATGGCAAATTACCACTCATGCCTCATCATAACGTGCTTACTGAGAGATGAAAGAGCCCCGTCCAGATCTACCCACAGGCAGAGCGGGGGAGTGTGGGCACTGAGTTTGGGTCCTAACAAAATATGTTCATGAGAGAGCATTTATTTGCTTTTTTTTTTTCACTGTGAAGGGAATAAAAACTGGATGTGACATAAAGCACCTGCTATGTTTGTGAATATTGAAAGAATCCTATGCTTCCCATGGCAATTTTTCTCTTGTTTCTGTGTTGCTTACAATGAATGTGCGGAGGAAAAAGGTGCGCGGTAGACAGTCATGTACATTTAGCTAAAATAGCATGAAAGCAGCTTTGCTGAAAAGAACCCAGGAATCCTAGAGGGCAGTGAAGTTGACCATGAGCCAGTAATGTCCCCTTGTGCAAAGAAAGCCAACATCATCCTGGGCTACATTAGAAAGAGCATAGCCAGCGGGTTGAGGGAGGTGGTCCTTCCCCTCTGCTCAGCACTGGTCACACCTGGAGTGCTGGGTCCCTCATGAAAGGGACATAAACATACCGGACTAAGCCCAGCAAAGAGTCACAAAGATGATTAAGGGACTGGAGCCTCATGTCTATGAGGAGAGGATGAGAGAGCTGGAACTGTTTAGCCTGGAGAAGACAAGGCTCAGGGGATCATAAGTGCATCACCATGTGCATAAGTATGTGATTTGGTGGTGGGAGGAGTGGAGTAAAGGAGACAGAGCCAGGCTCTTCTCTGTGCTGCCCATTGACAGGACAAAAAGTAATGGGCACAAANTCCTAACAAAATGTGTTCATGAGAGATCATTTATTTGCTTTTTTTTTTTTCCCCCCACTGTGAAGGGAATAAAAACTGGATGTGACATAAAGCACCTGCTATGTTTGTGAATATTGAAAGAATCCTATGCTTCCCATGGCAATTTTTCTCTTGTTTCTGTGTTGCTTACAATGAATGTGCGGAGGAAAAAGGTGCGCGGTAGACAGTCATGTACATTTAGCTAAAATAGCATGAAAGCAGCTTTGCTGAAAAGAACCCAGGAATCCTAGAGGGCAGTGAAGTTGACCATGAGCCAGTAATGTCCCCTTGTGCAAAGAAAGCCAACATCATCCTGGGCTACATTAGAAAGAGCATAGCCAGCGGGTTGAGGGAGGTGGTCCTTCCCCTCTGCTCAGCACTGGTCACACCTGGAGTGCTGGGTCCCTCATGAAAGGGACATAAACATACCGGACTAAGCCCAGCAAAGAGTCACAAAGATGATTAAGGGACTGGAGCCTCATGTCTATGAGGAGAGGATGAGAGAGCTGGAACTGTTTAGCCTGGAGAAGACAAGGCTCAGGGGATCATAAGTGCATCACCATGTGCATAAGTATGTGATTTGGTGGTGGGAGGAGTGGAGTAAAGGAGACAGAGCCAGGCTCTTCTCTGTGCTGCCCATTGACAGGACAAAAAGTAATGGGCACAAACTGAAATGAAGGAAATCCCATTTAAACTTAAGAAAATGTATTTTTTTTTTTAGAGAGCGGGAGTTCAAACATTGGCACAGGTTGCCCAGAGAGGTTGTGGAGTCTCCATCCTTGGAGACATCCAAAGTCCAACTGGACGTGGTCCTGGGCAACTTGCTCCAGCTGTCTCTGCTTGAGTTGGGTCTTGGACTAGAGACAATCTCCAGAGGTGCCTTCCAGCCTCAGCATCTCTGTGACCCGGAGCTTCACACAATGCAGCAGCTGGCGCCTCCTGGCTAGCACAGCAGGCCTTTTACTATACACCTCCTTGCAGACTGTTTTTATGTGCTCTTTGGGAGGCAGAGGAGAGGGAAAAGGACCACATTAGAGGCAGTAGGCTTTTCTGGTCATCTTATAAAAGCTACAGATTCAGGGCGCGAGAAATCCTCTCCTGTTGTGACTGTCAGCTTGTGTTATGCCACAGAAAATAAGTATATTTTATAATTTTGTTGGGCAACTGTATAATTGGTTTTTTGCACATTCCAGAAAGAAATACATCAGTGACTAATGACTTAGGTCACATTACATGGCAAAATTAAACACACAATAGCATTAGTAGGAGCCATTTTTCTTCTCTTCTTCTAATGTTTGTGACAAATGCTTCTGTGTATAACTGTAAATACTTAATGACTAATGCACTAAATTAACGGTAGTAATTTAAGATGGATTATACCAACATCAATCAAGCAGCAGATATGCTTGCAAAAAAATTACAATGGGTTCATTCCTCCTCTATATTTTAAGGTTTTACATAGGATCATATCTCCTGTAATCTCCCTAGGATTTCCTTCAACAGCCTCATATCCTTAAGCTCCTATATAAGCAAGAGTTATTGTGGAAAAGGCAGGTCATCTGGACTCTGTCTGGCATAATGCAATTTTCTTTTTCTTCTAAGGTCAGCCGAGTTCACTGCAGAAAGCCAGCCCAGCTATTAGCCATTGGGAAGATTATTCTGTGACTCCCATTCTTTCAGGAAAGCTTGAAACCAGATGTCAGTTTCTGGAAATGTAATGGGTTAAAACTTAGTAACAGCCTTTTCTCCTTCTCACTTTTCACAAAATAATAGAGCTTATAAGCAAAGAAAATGTCTACATTCTCAGAGAGGGCAGCAGCAGAGTTATATTTATCATGTCAGTTTTCTCTGAGATGTGCAGCTTCCAATAAATTTCATGTGCTGTCAGTGTGGAGGATAATGTGTCCCTGAAAGAACAGGTATTGTAGAGCTGATATGCTTCTTCTCCAAGAAGCATAAAAACCATGCTGAGTTCAAAACAATGTAAAATTCTATTTTCAAATGTACAAGTTGTCTTGAGGGAATTATTAGGCAGAAAAGGAAAAATGCCTTCAGTATTATTTTTAAGTTACAAATTTTATTGAAATACAGAATTTCCTCAGCGTAGAAAGTTACTCCTGGTGGCTTTGGCAAACTCAGCTCTACAAGTAACTCTGAACAGACGTTAAAGAGAGAGCTAGCAAAGATGACTTCCCCCAAGTTCCCTTTAAGACTTCAGATACATTTTTTAACACTGAATAGTATTACCTGGAAGTGGAAGATATGTACTCCCTTTACCCCAAAAGGGAGTATGTAAAAAAAATCAGAATTTTCATGTTCGTTTTAGAGGGAAAACAAAACAAACCATTTCCAAAACAACACAAGAGATCCCTTTTTGCAGGGGTGAGGACTAGATTCAACCTTATGATGTGGGGGTGGACATGAAAAGACTCTGTACATTTGATTAGGAACCTCCCCAGCTCATGTTAAAAAGTGGGGAGAATTGACAAGACTTAGTCATCTCCTAGTTCCTGCCTGCCCCTAATTAGGATCTTTACTCATGCTCCTACATATAAACACACCTTACCTTGCAACCATGTCTTACTTCTTTTTTTGTAGTCCTGTTGGTATGTGTAAGGTGTCTGTGCCTGTGCAAATTATTACAAATAATTTGAACCAGTGACTAATTCTTTATTCATATCTTTGAAGGCCACAGGTTAGTGTTTATTAAGCCATGTGAGACATTGTCATTCTGGGTGCAACATGACTGAAGCAATAATAGTAGAAAGCTTTACATGTTCCCATACATGGAAACTTAAATGAAACCAAACTAGCAAATGTAGGTGCCATATGAACTTTCAAAATTAAATCTAATTTCCCCTTGGTTGTAAATAAAAGCCTACAGAGGCAGCACAGCACAAGCTGGCCTGTGCCATTTTCATAAAGATCAGTTGTCCTTCTGATTAAAAGACATTGAGAAGCACTGCGCTAGGTGACACTTTGGCAATCAGGATGAGTAGAACAGTTCTCTCAATGTAATTTATATTCTGAGTTAATGTGATTGCCTGTGAACTGCCTGGAATGTGTTTTTAAGACCTGTTGTTTGCATAGGCTCTTGCAGTAATAAAGACGCCCAGCTATGAAAGCCACGAGTGGAAGGTGAAGCAGTGGGAACATGCCAAGTGGCAGGATGGGAAGACTGGAACCATGAAACATTTGGGGATTCTAGCTTCAGAGGAAGATTTAATGTATTTTGATTATTATGCAAAGTTCATTAAAATGGGAAATCAAGCAGTAGCCTCCTGTACTGCAAGTGAACAGGGCTATGGAGAGGTCTGAGGAGTTTGTGTTCTCAGCGTGCAGTGGTTTGGTCCAGGTATTTTTGTGTTCAGTATGAATGAGCTTGCCCTGAAGCATCAGTTCCCGGGCCAACAGGTCATTACAAACCCTCCAAAACGCTTGTGGCTCCCTGATGAAGAACTGACAAGCTGCTACTCTATACCTTATTCGTAGTCCTTGGACTGCCGATTGTCCTCTGACCACAGTTTAGCCGCCACTACTCATCCCTTTCAGTCAGAGGCTTGAGAAAATTTTAGGTTAAATGGATGTTTTGGCTCTTTCCATGCACCCAAGGGCTACAGGAGATGTGATATCAACAGGTGTAGATATTTGCTCTGTAGTTTTCAAACTTAGAGTATATGGACTGTGTTTATGGGCTTGTAACTACCTGATAGAAGTCATGAAACTGGTTGAGTTACTGAGGTGCTCAGGGCATTCAGACAGGGTGGGAATGCGCCCTTCCTTTTATGATTTAATTTTAAGAAAACAGATATTTATTTCACTGAGATTAACTTCAGAAGGTTTTGATTCTTAGCAAAAAGCACAAGAATTAAGAAGTTAATAAAAGAGTGTCTTACAGGAAACTTAGCAATCAAAAAATAACATTCCAGATACAGAACACTTGTTCAAAGCTACGTAATTCCCTCCCAAAAGTCTGAACTGGAGAGGATATAAATAATGGGTTGCTGCAGATACCTTGATGAACAATCAATAGCAATTTTTTACAGGAAGCAAAATCTTAAGAGCACAAAAAATCACCACATTCAATTCTGCTGTTGTTATCGTCATTATCATCACAAGCCCCGTTTCAGCTGAAGAAATGGAAAGAAAAATGAAGAATAAACAGAAAACAGGAAAACAAAGAACACTCCAGAAATCATCCCTAAGGAATGAGAAAAGAGAAAGGAGGGAAAATGGACAGTTATGTTATTATTTTGGACAATAGGTTCTGGGAAATTCCACTTTAACTATGAACCGGAACTGGATAAGCATTGCAGTTCTCAGGGGTGCAAGAAAAAGAGAAAGAAAATTAAAGCAAGTCTCAAAGTCAGGCATATATACGTGTCATACAATTTATGTATATGCAGACCAAAGATGTCTGTGAAAACTGGCTCCAAAGCACATGAAGCCAAATCAGAGATAAAACTCATCGTGTACACAAACGATGTACGGTGTGTGTGCACATGCATGTATACACGTACACATACTCGTGTAAAGACAAAGATTTACTCACTTAGTCTGGACACATGTTTTCCCTGATTTGGTATGAAATAATGTAGGAGGGAAAACATGCAGCTCCATGTGAAAGCCAGCCCAATGTACGCTTACTAAGACATACCCGAGAACAGGCAACGACTGATCCAAAAAATGTAGAGACCAAAGACAGTGACAAACATCTTGCTGCTAGTGTGACTGTATTGTGAAAACGATCAGCCGATTTGCAAGCTCTGAACAGGTGTAGTGTGCAAAACATGCTCCCTACTATTACAAAACTGAGGACAGCATTAAGATAGGGCAGTATTATTAGGATAGAAGAAGTAAGTATTATGGATGGCTCAGATAAGACTTGAGAAGATGGCTTAGCTGTGGTCTCTCTGCCACTGTTATAATTTGTTTAGCAGTAAAATAGTACCTCGATTGTTTTCCTTGCTTATTTAGATTATCCTTAGCTTTTTGTGACTGTGGGTTTATAGAAAAGGGGCTGCTGTTAGCTGTGCTGGCACCCAGTGCTCCGTGCCCGGTGACAGCAGAGGGACTGCCCCGCTCTCCCCGCCATGGTGCTGCCCCTTGCACAGCTCTGGCCTGTCCCAGGCAGCCGAATCCCCAGCCCACGTGGTGGTCTCTAATTAATCCTGAACTTATCTACCCTGCCATTCCTTATCGTGTCACTTCTTAACTTCAGCTGGTACGTACAGCAGACTGCTCCCTGTGCTGACGTTTTTTTAAAGTCCAGCGAGAGCCCGAAACGTCAAAAGCAGAAAACACTCAGCTAAAGGTAAAAATGTTTCTGCTTTTTGCCATTCGGGCCTCAGCCCATCTGCTGACAGAGACTTGCTGCCTCATCCCACAGGACAGTGCCTTCCCCACCTGAGAGCGACGGATTTTGTTCCTCCCGTTCACTGGAGTCACAGCGCAACACGAAGCTCTGCGACGCGCGTATATTACACAAGGAAGGGACAACAGCTATAACCACAGACACGAATCCAGAATTTAAGTACAGAATAAGGCCTCGTAGAAGCATAGGGCTTCTGCTCAAGACCATTAACTCTAATGAAAATGCACATTTTTCATTAGGCTCTAATAGCCTGCTGCAAAGTAGGGCAACTGCTGTGCAGTGTTTGTAGAAACAAATTGCTAATCAGTCAATAAGGACCTTTCCTGTGCACTCTGCTACAGCCAGCTTTTAAGCATTTTCAGCTACATTGAATTATTTTAACTCATTGAATTGTTACTTAGTGAAAAAGAAAATATGTTTTATTTATAGAGTATTCAACGTGGCAACGCAGAGTGAATTTTGCATCTTGAGTCCATTTTGTTAACATTTGTACAGGAGATTTATTATCACTTGGATTTGCCTCATGACTTTATTTTTTCTAGGGTTTGGAAAGTTTTTATTTTATCCTGAAAGCTGGTAATGAATTGAATCAATCATTCTTTTAGAAATAGATTTTATAATTCCATTACAAGCGCCCCATGCACCCTAAATCTTAATGACAGGAGCTGCTGGTACTGGAGCACAAAGGACTGCTGATCAGCGTTCAGTGAATTATTCACACAGAAGAAAATTGCAGGACTAGGATCATACATATATATGTGTGTGCACTCATATGTGTGTGCATATATACGAACTACATATGAAACCATATAATTGATTTTTTTTTTTTTTTTACTGGTAAGAAATACACTTCAATCATTTACTTTGTACATCTAATCAGATTCACTCGTGTTAGTGGTACTACCACAGAAAACAGAACTGAATTGTACCTTTCCAGTCTAGAATATGCAATAGTTGCCACATTTCTTTTATCAAGAAAATAGAACAGCTATAGCAGTCCTTGCCGGGTATGAATCGATGAATCCCCTCTGTTTTATGACAAATGAGAATAATATAAAACCATGTTTTGTTTATGAATGGAATAGGAAGAAATTCCATATTTCTATAACTAGTGATGATATTAACATCAGCAGTGCCATTTTGGATCAAAATGTAGAAAGTAATATTTTAAAGAAAATTAAGTTTCTAGTTGGGGACAAGAAGTACAGAATTTGAGCGAAAGCCAGAGAGTTAAATATCGGTAGCTTGGAAAATAATGCTGGGACCTGGAGAAATATGATGATTGTCTACAAATATTTGAATGTTATCAGGATGAAGGATTAGTTTTATTTTTAATGTTTGACCTTCAGATAAGCCTACATGAGAGACAAATTGCCAGAAGGAAATGGGGTAAATCAGTAAATGTGAAAAATGCCCCTGTAGGATGAATGCAAGAAATCTTAGATATCTTTATTTTCAAGGAACGCTCCCAGCTGGATCTCTCATATATGTTTGATACTAAGGAAGAAGAATAGCCTCATGAATATTTGGGAGACACATATTTGTTTATGAAATAATTTCACCATTATGACTGCATAGCAACCTGAATTTTACCATGATAAGATTGAGAAATATTTGATTCTCCATGTTATGATGTTGTCATATGTTCATGTCACGTGTTGGATTAGACTACTTATTACAAAGGTATGTTGTACATAGTTCTCTATAAAAGAGGGTATAAACCTTTGTGTAAAAGAACTGGAATCCAGATTGCAAGAGCTAATGGTAAAATACTTTTATGCATTTTTTCCTTGTGAGTGGTGACTGTGTATTCTGAAGTAATTCGGGAGCTTTGTATTACAGCATGATAAATGGCATTATTACATTGGCTGGATGGATACTATCAAATCAGTGTATCTAATATCTTCTGCTCAATCTGGCAGAGCTACAGGATGTGTATAAACCCCATTTCAGTAAAGGTGGCTCATATGATAGGCTTTTGGAAAAGCATTTGACTTTTGAACACTGACAACGAAGTTAATCCTAGTATTCTGAGAAGCACACATGCTAAGAGGAATTATGAAATATCTCCTTGGTTTGAAGTGAATGGTACAAGCAGGCTACTTAATGCTCGAAGGGTTTAAGACTAGGGGATAACAAGGTAAGATGAAGTGAAAGCCTGGTAGTTGGCACCTCATTATATTAAGGAGTCTGGAGAAGAATTACTAACACATGGCCTTTATAAACTCACCGCTTTTCCTTTCCATCGTCTTCTCATACATATTCAAGAGTGGGCCCAGCAAAAGGAAATCAGTCCAAGGAGCAACAAATCAAAGATTACTTCAACTCTTGCTGTGCCCTATTTAATGCATTTAAGAAGAGTATCTGCTTGAAGCACTTGTTGGACCCTCTCAGATCCGTATTCCTTTCACTCAGCCATGTGAGTCCATGGCAATGGTGCTGTCCATTAGGTCTGTAAATGAATTTAGTGTGATGAACTGCAGATACAACATGTGAGGGTGGTAGCAGCCATAGTCCATTAAGCTAAGCGCACTTGTTCCAGTATAAATATTCCCACTGACGACTGGTCACAGTTGAACCTTGCTATGCTCTTAAATACGTTTGCTGTATTTTAAACACTCAGTTTTATCATAATGTTCTATTTATAAGGACTGATTTTTCACTTTAACTTTTTCATCCCCCAGGGGATTTACTCTGAGCTGACGATCCTGAGGAGGTTGCACTATGTCTAGGTAATGAGTAATGTATTGTGTCCAACAGAATGAATCAGAGAGAGAATAACATTCGGAGTTCCAGCCTTTGGGAGATGAGCTTTTGTGAGTTCAGGTTAACCCTCACATTATCAGAACAGCACTCCCCCTCCCCCCAACTGGATTTGAAAGGCACCGAAGGGACTAGATATAAGGAAGAAATTTTTTATGATGAGGGTGGTGAAACACTGGACCAGGTTGCCCAGAGAGGTGGTAGATGCCCCATCCCTGGAAACAGTCAACGTCAGGTTGGATGTGGCTGTGAGCTACCTGATGTAGTTGAAGATGTCCCTGGTCATTGCAGGGGGACTGGACTAGGTGACCTTTAAAGGACCCTTCCAACCCAAACTATTCTATGATTCTATGGCCTGACTGGTATGTCTACATCTTACGTCTCAATATTGCAAAGAGACACTTGGAGCTTTCATGAGTGTGTTGGTTTTTTTTGCCTGCTGGACATGTGCAGTCTACTGCTCCCCTCAATCATCTGGGCTGCTCCGTCTCACTATTTCTCCTGTGGGTCCTCGTCCCCCACCTAACCACAGTCTTGCTTCTTTGGTAACAGCCCTTGCTTTAGATCTGGGGATCACAGAGGCAGATTTAATTTGGAGATAGCATGATTGCTGAAAGCAGCTTTGCCCCAGCAACAGGTTTCATTAGCTTGGGCAGTGTACATTAGACTGTGCAGGTACATCTCGATTGTTTCTCTTACCATACCCATTTGTTTAGGCTATCTGAAGTATCTCTGCATATCATCACATTGTTCAAAATAGGCTTATTCAAAGCAACAGGTGTTGGTGAAGCTTTGTTAGAGCTCTGAATGTATGAAGATGACCTCATGTTCCCAAAAATACAGTACAAATGAAGAGTTATTGCCAGACCTTTGTCTAGACTTCCCCTTGGGAGTGATGCCAACAGTTTGGAAGGTGGATGAATGGAAAATTTTGCCCAACAATATAATTCTCTTTGTTTATTTGAGACAGACATTAAAAAGTTTTAAGGCTCTTTAAACTTGTGACTACCTGACAAACAGAAATCCAGCCATAGAAATGCAAGTAAAAGGGAGAGCAACACTTCTGTACCTCATTTTTCTCAGGTATCGCATCTAATGGAGTTGCACCGAGGGATGCTTGCTTTCTTCAGAGCTAATTGTGTTACTCCTTGGGAGCTGAAGCAAAACATGTGCCTGCTGTAATGACATTGCTGTTCTTTGGAAACCTATTGTGGTCAGTGCAGCATCCATCACTTTTTCTGGTTGTCTAGGGTGAATTATTGGGACGTTCCTCTCTGCTGGCACTGCTTCTGCTTCCACATGATCTCACACTCACCTTAAGACTCCCAGGGCAGCATTTAGATCATAACAATACAGAAGTTATGCTGTTTTCCCTCACATTGGAAAAGCCTCTGCTTGCCTCTTTAACTGTTTCCCCTTCACAATGGAAAATAACAGCTTTTCTAAGCTGCTCTCTTCATGTATGCAGAGCCTCTCTGGAGCTCTGTACCACAGAGACCAACGTCTCTGACCATTCTCTTCCCCTCAGGTATCTTTTCTTCTGCAGGACAGGCAATGTGGACAACAGACTCGTGTCCTTTGAAGAGCCCTATATACTTCTAAAACAGCCTTGGGCTTATTTAATTGCAAAAATTTTACATGACAGCTTATAGAGAAACTGTAAGCTTCTGCTGGCAGGTCCAGTACTGTGGTAAAATACTGTCCCTGTTAGGTTTGACATGCCTAACAGAAACCAGATCCCCTCAGCATCACCAGGGCCAAACCACACCTGCAAATTTCCAGGAAAATACTTGCAAGTGGGCAGAGTTCCAGATATCTAGGATATTTGCCCCGGCAGATGTTTGAGATTTTATATACTTCTAAGTGAAATGTACAGATAAACTGTTAAACCAATCAGTGAACACACTGTAGAATGTATTAGACCCTTTTTTGGGGAGGTAGAAAACAGATTTTTTATTGGTAACTTTGAATTCCAGCTGCTGGGCAGCAGCGTACCACTGCTTTGGACAACCATATGCCAGTGTTTTGCTGCTCACCACACTGCCTGACTAGTTGGAAAGCTATGGGGTAGTTCTTGTATGGAGTGAAACTCATGGCTATGGTGATCAAGGAATCTTGGTTGGCAGGGGGACAAGCCAAACAAGTGCAATGTTCATTTATCCTTTAGTTTGCTGCCAGGGGTTTTGCTAAGACCTAAGAGACTAAGAATTACCGGAGATCCTTGGCACTTTCAGTTCAGTGAGAAGAAATGATTCAAAGAAGATGGAAGGCCTGGCATGTCACCAGCTGGCTCTCCAAAAGCTTTGGGCACCTGTAAATTGGCTACAGGTTCTTACAGAAACAAATTCTCCATCCTTTAATGGATATATAGTTTAAGGATGTGCTGTTTGAGTTAAAGCCAATGAGCACATCCTTTTTCTCTCCACGACTGAGTGGTGGCCATGCACTGAAGTACATCCCAGGGTATGGGGTCCTCAGCTGTCTGGAACGGGACTCAGACAAGAGCATGACACGACACCTGCCTATCCTGAGCAATTTGCTTTTCTCTGTGTGGAGACCATGCATGATGGAGGGGAAGAAAGCTGTGTGTCTGAGTCTTGCTCTTATAGATACGCAGGAGTCAATAAGGGCACCAGCAGCAGAGCACAGATGCTTGGAAGCATTCCCAAGCCCATCGCATGAGACACAGCCAACAGGACCAGAGGCTTAAATAATAAGAATAATATGCTTTAATTACTTATTAAACTATTAGTTATACATAGCAAAACATAAAACAAAAGGATAAATGAAAGGTACAGCCTTTTATGGTAAATACTATTTACAGGGGGAAAAAAATGAGTAAGAGGAATGAACATGGTGGAATAATGCTATCCAGATGCTGTCTCCCTAGGCACAGCAGTGAGGTCAGTGCTGGATTTTTATTGAAAATACACATGAATACTTTCATCCCAAGGGAATATCTAAACCAATGAAAATACAGATTATTGTTTCTCTCCTCTCCCATTTTCTAGTGCTTTGAGCAATAAAGATTGCTAATAAAGCCAGTGCTGTTCCTTTGGCTCTTTCAGTCTGACCTTGGCATCAAGAGCCAGTAAAATTTTAGGTGCATTTTTATTCCAAGTAAGCAAGTCATCAAAACTACTGTCTCCCATGCAATTTACTGCTGAAATAATGTTTTTGGTGTCAGGGGAAAAAAACATCCTGACCATGCAGCATAAGATCAAAACTTCTTTATTTAACTCAGTAGCACAAGGAAGATCTCAAGTGATTCACTGCCACAAAACACTGTAAACACATCAAGAAGTAATCCCCTTTCTCCACAGATCAGAGACGTATCTAAATTCTTGCAGATCCAGTATATCTCTGCTTTCCTTCTTTCATGCTCTTGTATTAGCCAAAGGTCAAAGCAGACCTAACTTTTTTTACTCAGACACAATCACCAATTAAGACAGTCTTACTGCTTGCTTGATCTTCCATCCCTTGGGAATATGAAAGATATCTATTCTGTTAGTGTCCTGTTGGATTCCTTAGTCAAAGCCAGCTTTAGCAAACTCCATTACTTATGTTTTAGAAGTGCTGCTGGGACCTCCTCTTTCTGTGGTTTTGCTCAATGGCTGTTCAGCATTCTTCTGGAACATGAAGATATCCCAAAATCCTGGCCTCTGTGCCTAAAATGGCGGCTCTCCAAAAGGAGAGCATGATGGAAGAGGGTGAATCCACAGTTTTATTCCTGTTTCCACAGTGAACAGTAATAATGGTTGAGGTATTGCATGCTCCCTCTGGTGACGTTTCACTCTTCCTAGTGACTCTGTTAGTAGAGGACAAACAGGAACACCTTAGGCCACCCAGAGTAGACCCTTCACATTAAAGCTTAATTCTTACTTTAGTATAAAGTCTCACAAAATTCAGACCTCAAGACTGGGGGACATCTCAAATGTGCATGGTCTGAAGTAAGTAATTTGTGGAGGATTTAGTATAGAAAGAGCTTAGAAGAAAAGCATGAAGTGGACTCAGCTTTGCAAAGGTTATTTCTCTTTGAATAAACACAGTCTTTGAAGTGCAAAGCCCATATGCAAAAGCACTAGTAAAATGAACACCTGTGGTGAAATCAAGGAAGGGATGGACAAACTGAGAGGGGAGACCAGTTGAAGAATGCAAGAGAGTGACAAAATGAGGAGACTGATATATTTAGAACTGACCAATCATTAAGAACTGGCCATGTCCTTTCTTTAGGGGCTTGGTTTACAAATTCAGAAAAGAGAAGAAAAAACTCGGGATGATTTTACTTTGTATGGGAGAAGATACCATGACTTATTAAAGTTTTAGGGAAAATAAACATTTGAGCAAACCCTGAGACAAGACCAGCAAGAAGACAGAGGCACCTGGCTTTGTAGTCTAACCTTGCCTGAAGTGAAAGTTTACTGTGTGCTACTTCCACACCATACTTCATTGCTCAGGGAGCAACAAAAACTGATAGGCAGAAACAGAAGGGCTTGTACATGTCTGTCTCCTTATCGGTTTGCAGCTACCATGGCAGGATCTCACTCTCCCAGATGATCTGAAAATTGAGGGGTTACAAGATGAAAAAAATGGTGGACAATATATATTTCAATTGAATTAAAACTGAAAGGTGGGGTGTTTGGAAAAGTTAACTTATCCTGTCGCCCAAAGAAAAGAAGCAGAAAACACAAGGAAATTATGCAGAGCAAGATACCGGGTCCCGTTTGAGTTTTGGGGATTTGACTTATGAGGGAAGATAATCATTGCCATTTTTAACCTCCTCCAGTATAGGTGTGGGGACTGCTCTCTCAGCTGATCTGTCCTCTCTAGCAGGAAGGCGAATTTTGTCTTCAGGACTCGTTCCAAGCCCTCTGGAGCTTCTTGCATTGTAGACTTTTTTTTCAACAGTGTTTCTTAATCCAAGTCAGACCCATTACGTTCTTTTCTTCCAGACTAAAATTTATATAGCTATATATATGTATGCACATACACACACACACATGCAGAGTACTTAAAGGCAGATGTGTTTCTGACAGCGGTAAGCAGCAGACTGATGCATGTTGTCATGAAAGAGGCATAGAGACCCTTCCCCTGCTGTAGCTGGTCTCAACCATGATTAGTGGTGTGGGGACTTTCTGAAATGGAGGCTACATTCAGATGTCTTTTTTCTTATTTTCCCTTCACGCCCTCCCTAGGAATAGTGAATTTCTACCTTACCACCAGCCTGAGCAGGGATCGTTTGAGCTCTACACACTGATGACTTACTGCGGTAAGCAACACTGTCATTCATCCGCTCCAGCATTTGCCCCAGGTCCATTTTAGAAACTAATTTGAGATATGCTGACTTGAACAGTTAATTAAATTCGGGAGGCCATGCAATTTGGCCAGCAATATTTTAGGAAGGTCTGTTAGCGCTGGTTGTTGAGGGAACAGGCATCTTTATAGAACATAAAGCAGAGATGAAGTCAGAAGTAATCCAAGGTCCCTGGTGTATTATAGCACAGTATATTGGATCAGCGAACAGATATCAATAACTCATTCTGCAAAAGATAGCTGGGATTGCAAGGTAATGGTCACATTTTTCTCAAAATTGGGAGAGGGATGTGTACCTTTGCCTAGGTAACAGAGCCGTTATCCCTGTATCAGAAATGCAAACAGGAGGGACGCAGGACAGCCCTGAGGTTCATTTCATGCGCCCGCCTTGAGAAGCTGGGATTTCTCTCCCACTATAATCCTGAGAATGTCTTTATTTCAGTGGTCACTGTAATATCCTTTCACAGAAAGGCAGAAGAAGAGAGGGAAAATAATGCTTTCTTCTCAGAGAGTTTTCTGCTGCTTATGCTTCTTGCACAACTTCCTACTGACATTGCCTGAAACCTGCAGATTGATGAAGACTGTCAGTAGTAGCAGCGGTCTCCTGGCACTGAGGGGATGTGCTGTGGTGACAGTTGTGATGTCGCCTGTCTCTGCAACCAGGGCTTCTGTCTTTAAAGGGGCACTTTGGCAAAGAGCTGGGGAAGATCTTCAGGTACACCCTTGCTGTCCAGAACTTTCAAAACTGGTGAAAGAGTGGGTTTCTGTTCTGGTGTATAGACAGTCTCCCTTAAAACAATGAGCTGATGTATGAGATGCCTTCAAATCAAACACCTATAGCAAAAGAAGTCTAAGCTAATATTGCACTTGAAGTCACACTCTTTCCCCGAATACTTGTGAGGCATGGATTTCGTTTGTACATGGCATAATTTAAGTCTGCACTAATACTCCCGCACTGTGAGGTTAGAAGAATGATTTAAAAAAACCCTGGAATTAATACTATAAAAATTGCCAGAAGTACTTTAAATCAGCTACTCATTGTTAGCGAAATTAACTAAACCAAAAGAAATACAAAACTAAAACTGAAACTCTCTGTTTCGGTAAGAATAATAATAAAAAAAACCCACAACATTTTTGCACAGCTGAACAGGGAAAGTGCTTTACTGCATGGAAACAAAGGAAAATACATCACTAGTTTGCAGGAGGCAGAAAGCTGAACCATCCTAGCTGAACCACTTGGCAGAATCTCACGTGTTCAGCACAATGCCTCAGCAAGATATATTGCTAGTCCTATCTTGAAAGTGATAGGTATATGAAGCCAAGAGTTGCTTAATCTCCTTTCCCAGAAGTCCATCTCATTACCTGGTTCCAAGAAGACTTCCTCTACTGCATGCTAAATCAGTCTTTATTCTGCTTATACTATTTTGCCTAATTTTTCCACTACTGGAAGGTCTCCCATACTACGCTTCAGCCAGCATAGGTATGCTTGACATCTGCGCAGAGGGATTTTTGGCTCTGAGTACAGACAAGAGAGGAGAGGGAGAACACAAGCTACCCTCTAGCTGTCTCAGACCTAACTTGTGAGAATATGAAGACATAGGAAAGTACATTTTGAAATCAAATGTCCAGGTTTGACACTTGGATGTTCCTGTGTCACAACCCTCATAACATGGCAGGAATATTAACATTTTGTTAGGGTCTGGATTTATGTGCCTGATTTTAGAGACCTGGACTTGGCTGCTTTCACTGGGGAAGCTATCTGTGTATTTGCTGTGAAATATATTATTTAAGCGGTTTACGTAGGAAGTGCCATCATTGAGGAATGTAGTCAGGGTATCCTTGTCTTTCATTGGGATCACAACAGTCAACAAAACAGACAACTTGTACATATTTTTGTTAGTCCCATTCCACCACCAGAAAAGGAAAACAAGCATTCATATTTAAGCAAATCTGGCCCTGAATATTCACTTGAATGTCCAAGTATGAACATGGATAGCCCTAGGTCCATAATGCTCTTCTGTATTTCCCTTTTATCTTCATCGATACTGGTGTTAAATGGGTGGTTTGGGCATACCAAAACTGCAGAACTGATTCATTACAGTGACTTCCTACCTCAGGCGGCAGCAGCTTGAATTTAAAGCCAGTCTCCCCTCCTCCAAAGCAGAATGCATACATGAAGACAGATCAATGTCCACCTCTCCCATTTGCAATAATTCATTTAGTTACGTTAATAAGAGCTATCTATTCGATTTGTCAAATTGCATTACAGAGCCCGCTGGAGCTGACAGGAATTATCTTGTCTCTTGCCCTAGTGCCTGGCTGCCAAATCAGAGGGGTGGAGGTTAAGATCAGTTTTGCCATGGCTCATTTACTCCTGCTGTGCTGGTTTATTCCGTTTAGCTCTAAGTAGGATGAAGGGAGACAATCTGCAGCCGATTTGCCCTGTGCTACAGTACAGCCTTCAGCCCTATAATGACTGAAGAGCTATAGGTACAAGTAGCAGAGCCATAGTGAGCTCCTACAGGTCATGAACCCTGGCAGAACGACTACTTCTAAGTCGCATGCTGGACTTTTGCCTAGTTTATGTGAAATCAGCTCCTGCAGTTGTTAGTCATTGATAGCTCAGGTCTCCAGCTGGAGCACATAATTGAAATGGTCATAAAAGGAGTTTGAAAGCTAAGAGAGTAGGAAAGACTGCTGCAAAAAAACCCCAAAAATGTGTCTGCATGCAATATTGCTGGAAATCCAAGAAGTCACAAAGAAATCAGCTGGTGAAACAGAGATGATAGTACTATTGTAAACCAAAACTTTTGTTCTCCTGGTTATTTTTTCTCTCTGAAATTCATGTTTGTGCCTACAGTGGTGTTCACATGACCATTTGGTAGATTGCCCCATGTAATTTTTTTTTTTTTTTTGGTCATCTGACTTGGTTGTCTTTGTAAGACAGAGCCAAGATTGAAATTATACCATACAACCCACAGCAATATTGTGAAAACCACAGTACATTTTAGCTCTCTGCAGGACGCTTGACCATACCCATGGACTATAGCCTAACCATCTCTACAGTGCTCCTGCATCACCCAGCATGAAGCTGGGGAGCCAGTGACTGTCTGTTTGCTCCTAGTTGCCTGAAGGGCCTGTGGGATGCTGACTGTATGGTGATTTAGCAAGGAGATAAGACACACTCTTTTGGCTGATGTCAGCCTCAAGGAGGGTAGGTATCACACAGTGAGGCTGAGGAGTGGTGAGATGCCTTACTGGGGCTTTACTATGATAAGAGGCCAGTAGACAGCAGGAGAATGTGTAGCATGAAAATAAAATCCCCCTGAGCTGTGGGTCTGTCCTGGCTTTGCTGTGTTATCCACCGTTAAGTGATGCTGAAGAAGAAAAAGAGCCAAGTGTATACTTAGGCTGCAATTTTACCATGCTGCTGTCCAGAAGAGGTGTTGTCAAAGACACATTCTGTGCAGCCACATTTCTTTCCTTAACACATAGCAGCTTGGGCAAGGGCGAACATCCTTTCTTGCCCTGGCCTAAAGGCTGCACACAGCTGGGATTTTGCATTGAAGCCCCAAGACCATACCCTGTTTTCTGCAGGATAGTCTTCCCTTTCCCAAGTCCAGTTACTAGGAAAAAAAGATTCCTTCCTCCACTTCTCAATTTAACAATTACCCAGGCTTAATGCACCATCCTGAACATCTCGTGGAGCAAGTGACTCATCAAGTCCCTGGACTGCTGAGCAGAAATTAAAAAGAAAAGAAAACAAAACCAACTCACGTCATGATGCTTAAATGGCCCTTGGAGGAACATCTCTCCAGGTCCTTGAAAGATGTTTAGCAGGATGCTCACAGAACAAGCTTTAAAACCTACCCCATTTGTGAGGATAACTGAATTTGTCAGGAGAACTTGAGGACACCTGAAATATTCCAGATTAAAACAGTTTTTGTCACAGGCATTTAGTGAGTTGTTTAACAGAGACACATGTGCAGATTTCTAGTTTTATATGTTTAAGGGCTTATAAATACTTCCCAGAAGTCAATAATAGCAATAATTTAAAAAAATAAAATCTGTGTTTGATATGGTTTCTTCTACAGGAAGAATTAAGCTCCAAAATGATAATATTGTGCATTTATAGGGTTTGAGAGGTGATAAAAGTCAGTGGTTTAGTGGATGTTGTATTTCTGACCAGGCATGATTAAATTTTACAAACCAAACACCACCCACTTGCTTAGCTCCTGGAGAAGCACCCGAGATTTCTAAAAGCCATATTTGCGGTTAAAGACTAAATAGGATAAACAACAGCAAAAGAAGCAGAAAACCTACTTTGTTTGAAGATTTTGCATTCTCACTGTTTACAGGAATGACTAGAAAACAAAATGTCACTTTGGGTTAATATAACCTCTGTCTTGCTCAGTCTTGCTTTGGTGCATGTTGCATTGTGCGACAGCAAACAGCGGATGAGCTTAGCTGGATGCTAAGCTTGAAGAGAAACGTAACCGCGTGATTCGTCTACCATTCACATTGTCTGTCCCCAGGCAGGTATTCAGGTTTTAAAAGTGATGAGCTCATTAAGATTTCTGCTTCTTAAAAGCCCCTCAAGGAGACATCAGTCTGTTTGCCATTCTGTATTTAAAGGCTGTAACTGCAAAAATTTGTTGCGATGTCCTCATTCAGCTATCAGCAGAGTATCAATAGCTCGGCTTTATAACACACACACATCTTCCCATGGATGGTTAATGTTGGTTAATGAATCAGCTTTGGAAATCAAACAAATAATTACAGCTTTTTTAACAATATAAACACTTTTGGTTGCGTGACAGTTTATTTGCCTTAATAAAATTGCTCTTTTAGTTGTCCACTCGTGAAATTTGCTTGCAAGCCAAGGGCATGCTGAGTCCAGCATTCACATGTGCAGGTCACCCGTGAATAGCAGTTGTAAGGAGGGATGGAGAGTGGCTTAGAAAATTGGACCCATGAGAATAAAATAACCAAAATCAGAAACCCTCTTGGAAAAAGCCTGCAACACAAGTCTTTGGCAAGAATCTTTTTAGGAGAAAACCAAACAGCTTTTGGCTGCAATAAAAATTGTGGACACAATTCTGCCATAATTTTAAACTAGTGTGCAAGACATATAAATGCCAAATATATCTGTCTCATGGTATTGCATTTTGGTAATTAAACTGCCTGATTAGTGCAGTCTCCTGTATCAGATGATATTTTCAGCTGGAGAGCATACATTTTCCTAAGAAACATAGGCAGAAAGCTAACTTAAAAAAAAAAAAAAGCCAACTTTGTACAAGAAGCATTCCATCTTCCTATTATTAATAGTACAGTATGCATCCAGGACTTTTTATGTCAAGGGATTTGAAAGCACAAAAAGGGATTTGAAAGTATCCCACCACAGACCTGGAACAGAGCAGCTATTTAAAGTGAGCAACATATCCAGGCTTGTGGAGCGTCAGAAGATGCAGATACAGGGACATGTAATAAAGAAGGTTGTGAGAGTGTAACTTTCCCATGGATGTGAAGGAAGCACTTAGCTAGCATTAAAATGGCCATCTCAAGGTTTTAGGCAGCTTGCCTTTGCTCCCTACAGGACTGACCTGCAGGAAGGTACCTCTAGTGACATCCGTTGATGAAGGAATGTAAGCTGCAGTATTTACCTGTGCAGAAAACAAAGGCCTCAAGTACGTGCCACAAATAATAACTTTTTTATGCAACATGACAACCCACATCTTAGAACTGAATTCCTGATACCACACATTCTCAATACCATGTTTTGCAGTTCTGCAGATGTCCTTCAGAGCATCTCCTTCATCAAGCTTTCTAACAGCTCACTTTTGCAGCTCTGCTCATGGTGAGCTGATGAAATCATTCCATCCCATTTTGCATGACAAGTAGGTCTTTTGAAACAGAGCTCTGCTGTTCATATTGCTCTCTGTCTAATTTCAGTGACTCTTTCAGAAGTCTTTTTTCAGATCTGAGATGCATCTCTGTGCAAGCTATCTAAATGGCAGAGTATGTAAAGTAGGGTGGACCTATAAATTGCTTTATTTCTTCTGTGTACTGACATTCGGGCATTGTCTCAGCGACTCTCAGGGTCTTGCTGGTGCCTTAAAAAAATCAGATATTAAATATCGTTTCAACTTGAGCTAACAATCCATTTGTGGTGTCTGCTGAGAAGCTGTCATAGCTTAGTGTATCTTGGAGCAACTGGCCTGGCAAATGACAAAATTTTAGCAGCATTAAATGAATTTTCTTTTGATAAAACAAGAAAAAGAACTTTAAATTATACTGGAGGCTGTAGGCTGGGAAAAGCTCAAGGGGCTACAGCAACTCTGTTTTGTTCTTTCATGATTTAGTACTACTTAGTCATATGACTGTGATGTGATCTTACATCTGTTTTGTTGTCCTACATAAATACTGACATTACAGTACTTTTATAATCTAGGACCTGTGAGGGTACAGGATGATACGATACCTGTGTCACGCCAGGTCTTAACCCTGAAAGCCTTCATCCTCTTTACCCACTGACTGCAGGGCAGCTCCAGAGCAGTAACAGAGCTTCACCTTTCCTCAATGCTTTATTCAAATAGACATTCTCATCTTCATGAAACACAAGATTTCTGAATTGTTTTAATTTCCTTCTGATCTATTTCAAGTGCCACTGATTTACTCAGAATTATTTTGGAATTGTTTTGCAGAAACAAGATTAACTTAGATCTGCTTGAGATGTTAGGGTTTGGCAGAGCTGGTTAATGTTAGTATGGTCAGACAAAAGCACTGCGGAAACTAAACTAACCCTCCTCAAAATCCTTCATGTACTGCCAGTGGCAGCAATGTGGTATGACAATCATTTCAAGTAATAGTGGAAAGGGACCAATATGCAACTGGGAATTTTATTTATTGGAAGCAAGACCTTCAGCATTTAAAGTTTTTCATTTCCCGCTGCATTGACCTTGCATTGGAGATTTTGACTGCAACAAGATCAGAATTGATGGTGGTGATTTACACTTCACTCTCCCTCTTGATTTCACTTTGATATCCATACAAAATGATTGACTTGCAAAGTATTTCTTCTTCAGTTGGATCTTGGAGAGTGAAGACAATAATCACTCTCTGGGAGCTTTTGGTCTAAGCTTTTGCTCTAAGAACTTTTGTTCTAAGAAGATCTATCCTCCATTATCACTTTGGAGGAAGAGGATATTGCAACAATGAAATAAAATGTTTTAATTGTGTGTATATTTACACAGAGTATATTTACTATGGAATTCCTGATAGTTGTTGTGAAGGTTCCTCTGACATTTCACTTACACTTATTCCTCTTTAGATAATTTTAAAAATCTACAAGACATGGAACTATGGTGTGAGAAGGCTATGAAAAAAATATTTTTGTTGTGTTATTATAAGTCAGTATATTTCAAAGGTTCCATGTTTTAAGTCTTTTAAAAATGACTTAAAATATATATAAGCTCTAACTGTTCTAATTAAGTTATTTCTCTATATATGTACTTACAAGCTTACATATATGTATACAATTAATTTACCACTCTGCACTGCTCTGAGAATTGCCTCAGTGTTCTAGACATTATATTGCCATCCATCTGCAAAACTCAAGCCAAGGTCTACAAAGAGAAGACATTAAAACTTAGCCAGTTGGGTAACTAATCTGGGAACCACGTAAAAAATGCTATTGTATTTAGTTGCTTGGGTTTTTTGTAAAAATACTTGGCCAAGAACAGGAGACAAGTATAAATATAAGTCCTGGTTTAAAGACCTTACAGTTTAAAGCCCTTCAGAAAATGACTTACATACATATGAAAAAACCAATTAACATTGAAGCTATGCACAATGAAATCCAAGGAATGGTCGTTTCCTAACACAGGATTAGTACTAACATATGATATTGGCAGCATATGTTTGACAGGCTGTCTAGAACATGTGCTGTTACTCCAGGGTTTCTTTAATAATTGGCTTCAAAGAGACATTTTGGTATTTGAAAGAGAGAACAGTTCTTTATTCTGAAAGTGCCAGCAATAGAACTCAAATGTCTACCACATCAGGTGTACACTTTAAAATCCTGAGTCTGAGATAATGATAGCACAGATAATGTATAAAAGTAATAATGCAGACCTTAAAAACAGGCTGGAGAAATTAACAACTGTGAAGTTCATTACCTGCTAATCCTGTAGGATTCACATTTCATTAAAGAGGGGATCGTTTGAGGCATTGAGACAGAGCACTGAATTTATAAGCCTCTAAGATGTTTCTAATTTCCCTATCAAATACAGGAAAGTTGGAAAAGGGTAGGCAGCTCATGTGAAATGAAATGCCTCTTTAAACAAAAATATTATCGTAAGCAATTAGCAATTGCTAATTTGGTGGCAAATACCGTGCCAAATACAGCATTTGACTGGAAGGGGATGTCTTTGCACAGCAACATGACAGTTTTATAAATCCTCTACTACAGGAAATTCTTCTGCACGTTGAATTGTTAACACCACATTGCATTCACAAGGTTATAAAAAACCTGCCAGACATTACTCAGAACAAACAAGAGCCAAAGAACATCCAGCTTTCAAATTAGTATTGCTAATAGGATTGTATTGGGGAAAGGGCTGTTGAAGCAGAAGGCTAGGGATGTATTTATTATTTCTACTATTATTTATATTACAACAGTATGTAGGTATTCTAGACAAATTTAGGCCTCCTTAGGGACATTGCAGACACATAGGAAGAGACGTCTTAAGAGAGCTTAAACCTCAACAAGATAGTCAAGAAGAGGAAAAGCAAAATTGAAGAGAGATGCAGTGACTTACTTCTGGCCAGGCAACAAGTGAGTGATAGGAGGACAGGTCGGGTCTGGTCCCCTTGCGTTCCCCCATGGTCACCTGCTCCTGATCTGGCTGCTTGCCCAGCTGGCCTGAACTACAAGAGTAGCATTAACCACCCGTTTTGTAAAAGGGCCCAAGATGGTCTAAGACAACCCAGAAGACAATTTTGGATGGATCTGCCACCTGTCCTATTCCCTGGTCATGCAGACAATGACATTTCCTTCCTGTTCCCACTGTTAGGTCTGGAAGACAGGACACTTAAGAGGCATGTCGCCTAAGTTGGCATTTATTATTTTATTTTTAAAAGCAAAAATATAAGATGAACCTCAGAAGTTGTGTGCTTAGCTAGTTTGTATGAATGTTTGCCCTTGTCCTGCCGTTTTATCCTCTTTAGCTTTATGCATATTCTCATCTTCGGGTGTATGTGATTAACTCTCCAGAACAGGGACTATGTCTCCCTACATATTAGTATTGTTCTTCATCACAGTGAAACTGCAGCCATTTGGCCTTTGCAATAATTGTAAAAATCAACATAAAAGCATAAGGAGAAATTATATAAGCTATAGAAATGAGACAAAACCACTGTAACAATCGTCGGGTGCAAATCTTCGTTATGGTAGAACAAATAAATACATGTGATTCAAATCCTTTCATTATCTCCTGTCCTTAGAGACAGCCGGGGAGGACAAAGATGGGATAGAGGCTGTGTGAAGACCTGAAAGAAGCTGTATGCTTCCAAGGCCTGCTGCAGCCCGCTGTAATGCATCTTCTCATGCAACCCAAATGACACTGGCTATGCGAGTCATATTCTTCTCTTCCTTGTCACAGACCCTCAGTTCCAGCTATATATATATATATATGACCTGGTGGACCTGCATTTAGAAAAGCAATTTCCTGATGCTTTAATGACTGTCAATTACAAGAACTCCACTACCTATCTAGAAGTTGAGTACCTATCCATACAGAATATTTATAGACAGGCCACTGCTGGCTACTGCACAGGTGAGATGGAGTGCAGGACAGGCACATCTAATGTATCTGTTCCCGTCTTCATTTGTTGGAAGTGCCTTGATTTAGACATGAAAGTTAGCTTGTTATTAGTAGCTATCATTACTCCCTCCTTGCTCAAGGTCTCCAGATACATATTGTTCAGTAAGGCACAATATTTTTTATTTGCTCCTGGTACAGGCATTTGTTACCCTACAATGTTCTGCATGACTGAAAACCATCCCAGACCATGTATTTCAAATGGGTTGGTAAATCAGATGTTCTGCATTGATAACATCTGTCACAATCACTCCTTCTGTGATTAACAAGAATTTATTACTAATGTGACTTTTATTTTTGAATATTCAATTACAGTTTGTACCTATTTAATTGCATCCCCACTAGTTATTTCCAGGACTACGCTGGCATACAGTGACAGCAGAGACAGGACCATTAGCCTTCATTAATAAACTGAGTAATGGAAACACTCAGCATTGTCCTGATATTGCCATTCAGTGTCATATTGCCAAATGCCTATTTTCTCTGACATTTCTGCTCGTAACTGCAGATACTGTAATTAATATGAGACCTCTTCATTTTTTGGTGTGCTTTTTTTTAAATTACAATGTTGTGAAATAAATCTGTTCACTGACAGTTTTTCTAGTCTCATTAAAAACCTTTTCAGTATTCCTTAGGCTGCTGGAAGGCAATGTTAATCTACAGGAGATGACATGTTGAGAGGGAAAGGGGTGAGTGGTGCAACTGTAAATGCTTTACTAGGTTAAGTAAAAGGGAATGTCATAAGAAATTCCTCAGACGAAGCCTTTCTTTCTGAACATATGGGCTACAAGACTTATCTCATTTTTGTTTTTGCCTTGCCAATGGTGCATGTATTTTTCTCGTAGTGTATCTGAATAGAAACTGCTTATGAAAGAAATTTAGTTATAAAAAGGCAATGCCAAGTATCCCAAGTTTTGATGCAAGCAATCATGCAAGATGAGTTAAGCATACATTGTAGTCAGTTCACTGGGCATAGGACTGAACTGTTCGTACAGCCCAGATTTTCTTAAGTTTGTATTTCTGCTTTGAAGTAGCTTAAGCAGATTTAGTATTCAAGGAGCTAACGTTCAACTCTTTTTAAAAATGAGGTCCCCTTAAAATGTTAGCATTGAAATCCTGTGAGAGGTTCTGTTCAGGAATGAAGGGTCCCTCTTTCCTTTTTAGCAGGGAAATAAGCTCCTTATGAAAACATATCTTATTTATTTTCTTATTCAAATGTTACTTTATGCTGGTAAAAAGACATTTCCATTATGTTATAAACAATTTTGATCAAGTGAAATCCTTGAGGACACTTCACCAGAAGTAGAAAAAAGGATTTTAGACCGATGGAAAATATAAAGTTGTTTTTCAAACCTAAAATTGGATAACCGTGCTTGCTCCTTAGCATGTACTTATTACATGGATAGCTGTTGTAGTGAGTTCATAAACAAATATCAAACACTGTGCAAATACCATACTAATTTATGCAGTAGAGGAATGGCAATCAGCCTTTGGCAGTAACCACTACAACATCTCTAGATGACTAGAGTTTTAACTCATTGGTTCTAAATCTTTCTTTCCTTTACTCCTGACATAAGTGTTTCTACAACTTCTGCCTCCACATGTGCAGCTGATCCTGCTCAACAGCATGTTTCACGTGTGATACCAGGAAGGATGTTCATGGTCTCATGGCTGCAATCCAGAGGCTGTATAAGAGCACTTTCCAGACATTTGCATTTTTATTGGCAGTTTTTATTGTCTTGATAACATTTGGAGTAAAAAAAATCTCCCACGTGAATGAGAATTAATAGTCATTTTTCTTTCCTGTTACCATAAGCCAGAACTTGGTGTTCTGTGTAGCTTTATACAGATGGAATAATTCATTTTAATCGCCTGCCTTAAAACTTAGGGAACAGAAGTTGTCCTGTTTAGGCTGGCTAGTTACTGAAGTTTATCACTAATCTGCAATTAGTATATGGTTTTCAGAGTGTAATTAAAGTGTACATTTAACAATATCCTGCAGAACAGATAACTGATATAAAAGAACATGATCTCTTCAAATATTACTTTCTTGATGGGCAGGAAACAAGAATGAAGCAGAAAAACTTACTATTTCATTGCTTTTCTGGAACATAACATTTTTTCACAGTCACACAGAATAATAAAGCTTACATAGCTCTCTGGTATACTAAACCCGAAAAATTATATTACCTCTGGTATTCAGTTTGCTTCTTTGTCATATTTCTGTCACCTCATCTTTGTGTGTAAGAAACAAACTATAGAGGCTAGAAATCTTTTTTATTGCTAACTACTTATATTCTTCTTACATGCTGAACAACTAGGCTTGCACTCTGTGCAATGACAACTGTAGCTGTTGATCATTACTGGAGTGGGAAAACCTCATTGTGGAGGAAGGCAAATTAAGACACTCTGGATTTCAAAGGTGCTGGTATATAGGACAGAAAAAAAGGAAACCTTAAAATTTATTAAGAGGATGGCTTGTGGAACTAGTCCGTATAGCATGCAATTGAACCCAGCAGAACTTCACTGCTTTTTTTGTGATTCTGTGGGGTGTTATGACCTTTTAAAGACATCTCTCTCCCATTATTGACTGGCTGTTGGTATGTGAGCTGTATGCAAGTTCATACCCAGACAACCCACCATGGTGCTGAGGACAGACTTAATCACTATGCTTGACTGTAGACCAGAACAATGCAGGCACCAAAGGAGGGAGAGACAGAGGCATGACCTAGAGGCTGGTGGGCAGCAGACACCACTTCATTCTTCTCACCATGGCCATGCTCCTGCCCAAGCTCAAAGGAGGACAAGCCTTTCGCAGTCATGGCTCTGCAGTGGTTATTGGCATAGCTAACGTAAAGTGGACATCTCTGTGATTAAGATATTATCAAAGACAATCTGTGTCTTACCTAATCATGTTGAAATCACAAGAAGCCAGATAACTGGAGCCGGCCCGTTCCTTGAATGGCATGCCCCCAGTCACCCATCATTTTTGGGAGCATCTTTCCCTTTAAGTCCTTCTGAAAATTGTGTCCAATGCTTTGATAGATGTGAACTGCTGAGTAACACGAAGTGCCGTGCAGCACTCTAATCTCTGTTATTAATACACAGATAATAATTATATTCCATTAGCAAATTGGCAGGATATATTCAATTCCTTTTGCTTGCAGTGAAATTCATTAGTAGCTGGGCAAAAAAAAAATAAAAATGGCCTTTTCCATTTCCAGATAAGTAAATGAATTTCAGCGCTTCAGTCATAACCACGGAAACTCTTACTTGGAAGAATTAACAAGTGGCTAAGAATTGATTTACTACTGCCATTTTACATTGAAGGATGCCACTTAAACTTCAAGTGTGCTTAGACTCCTAGGATGATGTATATTAGGATCAGCAGCAACATGGGATGTAGGACTACGACACACCCAGGACCTGACCATCATTGCTGTTTCATTCACACAATCTATTTTAGCACTACTTCTGCTTTTTGGCTACAATATTCCAACTATTTCAGAAATTCAATCATATGATGAGGAATTTGTCTCTAATTCCCATTCCAAGTATATTCAATTGTATTGTATACCAATTTGTCTTTGAATTAATATATTTTCAGCTTAAATATCTCCTCTTGCTGCCCTTTGTGTATGAAGATAATCCAATCACTCTGAGCTTTCAGTACAAGGTTATTTTCTAACACCAGATAGTTTGTAATTCTGTATCAACGCAGTAGGCTCAAAGTTGAAATAGCACCCCTTCTTGTCTGTGTGTTGACTGAGGAAGTAATCTATTACCCACATGACTAAAACTATTTATTTTCTGCCAATACAATAGCCTTTTTTCCCCACTCTCCACCAAATATCAAATGTTTACATGACCAAGCAGTTTGAAGTAGTATTTCTTTCACTAATAATATTAAAAGTGTCTGTCCACATTCAACTTAAATTCTTTAGGCCTCTATAACCCAGTATATAACCTCATCAAATGCTCTTTTCAATTCCTTTTCCATCTTGAGAGCTATTCTGTCATCTTTCCCCTACTCTGTACGAGAGGTTTTCACATCTTGCTTTGGTAGTTGTAGTTCTTCCACCTCATTGCCCAGGTTACCTGCATTAGTCCATAAACAACTTCATTCTTTCCTTCTGACCTCACAGTGTTTCCTAAATTGATTAAATATATCCAACCTGATCAATTCTTTCATCCACAGAAGTACTTTCTTTTTTCCCCTGCTGTCCACTACCTTATTCTCTGGCATAGCCTTATTCCTGACTACAGCCTCATTTACATTGTTTTTCGCCTGTTACTTATTTACACCAATTGTGGAGACAGCATGTGTCTCTCCCAGTCAAAACACATCCCTTGCAACCTAGATTGATGCTCTCCTTTCACTGTTTTTGTAGTCTTGGTTGCGGAAGGTCAGTGCTCCAGGCCGTCAGGTGCCAACCGTCCCCTGAGAACTATGCTTTTTCTGTGAATGCTTCCTAAAGGTTAAACACCCCAAAGTCCGCCTCCTCAGCTATCTCTTTGGTGTGATCATATTCATGGCTTCAACCTCCTTCTCAAGGAGCAAGAGAAAGGAGTGGGCCACATCTCACCAATGTTTAAACATCTGTATGGGCATTTCTATGGTGTGACCCATCTCGTGGTAATGTGTGCATTAGGATGAGACTAATCATGTTTGATAAGTGTCAGCTTCTCTCCTTTGGCCCCAAAGGAAGCCCAAAAGGCCAGGTCAGGAGTGGAGAACTCTGAGGCTGTATGCTCACCGCTAAATTGAAGGTGCTCAGGCATGCTTCTGGGCACTGAACCCATCTGGCGTGAGGCTACACTTGCAATCTCTGCCAGCCTTGCAAAGAGGGATGCTTCTTGCAAAGCCCCTGTTGGGAAAGGCCCTCTGCAACTCTTGGAGCAGTCCAACCCCTAAGCTGTGCCTGGGCACCTGTTTGGGAGACTGACACTTAACTTGAGCCAAAAGAGAGCAGGAGACCACCTTAATGGCCTGGGAACAATTCCGTGCGTTGTTTCATGTATTAACATTGCCCTCTTTAAACCCCTTTGAAGTGTCTCCCAAGCTTGGTGTAATGGTTCTCCAACCTTTCCGGGGGGAAATCTGACACTGTCCTAGCTGGGAAGAATTCATGGCATTTGGGTCTACCCAGGTTTACTCTTTCCAAGTGTAAAACTGCTCAGTATTTTTGGTCTTTTCAGTTATTTTGTGGGTTTTAAACTGTGCTTGGCAACTAAACATAATTTAAAGAGAGTGAGACTTCATACATTTCATGTAATTGCCTGGTATTCACCTGCCACCAGTCCTTGTGGGGCTATGGTGGAAAGTGATTGGTTCAATATTCAATATTGATTAAAAATGCTTACATCAAAGACTTTAACTTCTTTCTGTACCCATTTGCTTCTTCAATCTTAGTTTTTATGCCCACTGTCCCTTCTGTGAATTTGACAGAAGAATATGGAAAAAAATTCCCTAAATTATACTGTAAAAAAATAACCTATTATTGTAAAACAAACAAAAAAAAAAGTAAAAAAAGTTTCAAGTGATTTCTACACAGTCTTCTAAGTAGAGTTTTGTTGTGGTTTTGGCCACAGCTGACCTCTACGTGGCACTTTACCTATGATGTCACGTGGCGAAACAGTTCATTAATGCTTCTAAAGCAATCAATCATCAGCAAACCCTTACTTTACGCTTTTTCTTGCCTTTTTGAATCTGAAGCGTTACGGACTTGCTTTCGTTCTGAGATACAATTTACAAGATATCAGGGCTCTTGTCTTAAAACGATTCAGTTTTGCAAAGGTGGAGGTGGGGATCAAACTCCCGAATTGCAAGAGAGACCAGAGCGTTACAGCCTCAAGGAAAGGTCTACACTATTCGACATTGTTTGAAAATCCCAGCCTGTGCTTTGCTCCATAAGCGATCACCTCAGTGCCCTGGAAAACAAGCCAGTGTGCCTTATTGTCCCCATCCATGAGTGGACAGTATTGCCCACATATTTTTGCAAAGCATCTGGAGGATAAATACACGGTACATTTGGCATGTGTCATTATAGTAGCATTTGGATAGCCACCCATTTGTGTCTTTCCTTTGACTTCAGTGGACGTTAGATCAAGCTCTTAACAGGAGGAAAGAAGCACGGATTTAGTTTTCAGTCAGCTAGAATTTTGATTTCTAAGTAATTGTATTTATAACACACGCAATGCCCAGGATGACTTTATGGCCCACCACAAAGGGAAAAACTATCAAACTCTTGCTCCAGTCTGCTCACATGAAAGGTGGAACCCATCTGCAACCTTTAGGCACGTGCAATCCTTCTCCTGCAGCACATCTTGTGCTCTTTGCCAACCCTGCAGCCCAAACCACAGCTCCTGTCCCAGTACGACACCTCCAGTAGAAAGGTTCCTGGCAAGGGATCTGCAGCAGGGAGTCCCACTGGATGTAGATTCCCTGAGAGCTCAGGGACCTCTGCTCTTCTTTGTGGCTGTGAGGACAAGGAGATGACTGAAATGAGAGGTCTGTTTCAAACATGGGAGCCAGGTTTTGGGGCTGGGCTGTAGCCACAGTGGCCCTGCTGACCCCTTGAGCTGATCTCTTGCTCTGCCCGGGCCACCTCACCTCTGCAGGGCTGTGCCTGTGACACAAAACTTCAGGTGATGCTGAGTGATAATAAAATAAAAGTCTTTATTTTTAATAGACGGACAAAACAGACCCCAAACCAGACAGTATTTTCCTGAATTGCATGGGCACTATTGAATACAATACAAATGAAGTTAAAACATATATATTTATATTATGCTTCCTATCTGCTTTGTTAGGTATAGTCTTAATATAACATTTCTGACACAGACAAAAATATACTTTTTTTTTTAACAACAGCCACAAATACTGCCCTGATTAATAGCAGACTTACAATAACTTACTGTCTAACTGCACATGGTACTTGGTCAAATACGCTTGAAGGGCAGAAGGAAAAATAAGTAACAGTTTTTTTCCTATGATACTTATATTTGAAATCCTAAATTGTCTTATATGAAAATAAAAGACTAAATCTTTTACTTTACTTCATTTGATCCACTTAATGTTTACATTCAGTTCAGGTTCACAAAAGTATGTTTTATTTATAATACATATACCATCCCATATGGACAAATATAGATGAAATCGTAACTTTTTCTGACATCTCAGCTATGTTAATAACCTTGATTTTATGAACACATCTCATGCAAAGGAGGTAAAAAACCCTGTCAAATAAGTGTTATTCACAAATGTTAAGAATATGAAAGTAAAATGTATGATCCTGATACGAATATTTTATCTAGAAATTGTAGGCTCAGAAACAATAACCTCAGTGTCTGAAAATGAGCTGTTTGCTTCACTGATTATAGATCCAATTTAGTGCACAGTACTACTGTCAACAAATTGCAGAAGTGGAGAAGGAGCATCTGATGATTCTGCCGAAAATAAAGCTTACTTGAAGAATCATGTCCTGTTGGCGTTTTGCTTGTGGAAGCAACTTGGTTGTATTTTGTTCTCTTTCTTTTTCTTTTTCTTTTCTTTTTCTTTTCTTTTTCTTTTCTTTTTCTTTTCTTTTTCTTTTCTTTTTCTTTTCTTTTTCTTTTCTTTTTCTTTTCTTTTTCTTTTCTTTTTCTTTTCTTTTTCTTTTCTTTTTCTTTTCTTTTTCTTTTCTTTTTCTTTTCTTTTTCTTTTCTTTTTCTTTTCTTTTTCTTTTTTCTTCTTCCTTTTTTCCTTCTCCTTCTCCTTCTTTTCTTTTTCTTTTTCCCCAGCTATCAATCATAGATATGGCCTTTGGTTATATGAACAGCTTTGTATAAATTTAATGGTAGGATAGCTGAACTAAGGCAATAAAACTTGTAAACAGACTTTGCACAGGGCTGTTTAGTTTGGCTTTTGGTGTTCTCCTGTCCACCATGCAGCCCACCACTGCAACCATGGCAGCCCATGTTGGACTCATGCAAAGATACACACAGAGACTTGGGATGTGGAAAGCAGAGTTATGGTCCCACGATGAACAGTCTTCAGTGCCACTTCTCTCCTTTGCATGATAAAGCTCCCATGGTGTGCTGCTTGCAAAAGTGCAATAACCTTTCAGTCTCAGCAGAGAGGATTGAAAAACTTTGTTGGAACCATTTTCTACCAGAGAATGTGCATAGTTCCATCTAAATGGGAATACTTTGTGAAATCACAGTGATTTTGCAAAAATATTCAATAGCATAAACAGTAAAAAATATTCTGATAATGTTGAAAGCATCTGGCTTGAAAGTTTTGCACTGATACATTTTAATTTTTCACTTAACTTTTTCATTTTCAGCATTTTAAAAGCCTTTATGTTTTTATGGCAACAAGGGAATACATGGGAAAAGGAAAGATTTTTATTTTTCAATCAAAATTTCTTGAAAGATTTCATCTGAATCCCCTTCTTTCCTTCTCCTTCCACTATTGGGATTTTTTGAAATAAATAATATAGAAATGCTGCTGTGTTCAAAGCATCTGGCCACTTATGCAGCTTCTCACAGTGAAATTCTAGCAATTCCTAGACAAAACTGAAGTAAGAGAAAATTTTCAGGAAGACCTACAGGTGGCTGTAAAATGGGATCCCCTCACTTAATTTGAAAGTGCAGTGTAAGGCATTGGCTATGTAAGCGGGCAAAACCATGGCTTAGTATTTTCTTATAAGAAGGGATTTGGGCCAGAAATGGATAATAATTTAGCAGCGGCTCTGTTCTCCCCTCTCTTTCTTCCATAGGATCTCTTCCTTCTTCTCTTTTCCATGGCACCTGGGGGAATGAATACCGCTGGGCTCACGTCCGGTTTGTGAGATCCTCAGGACCCTGAATTTCATTGGTGCCTCGTTCATTCACCCCGCAGGAATTTTTCATTTCTTTGCTGTATTGGCTCTTCTGGGTTTGTAGTGTAGATCCTGGTTTCCATTCCCCCCCGCCAAGCACACTCAATGTTTGTTAGCACAGTAGTACTGCAATTCACAATACATATTCAGAACTGAGATGCAGTGTTATTTTCAAATGCAGTGTATGGAGAAAAAAAAATCAACATCTCTAAAATTAATTTTCTCTACATATAAAATATATATATGCTGTTAAAACTCCACAAAAGGAGCAAAAACATATCTAAGGATTCAACCTTGTGAAAGTTTATGTCAACATTGAATGCACAAGTTGATGGCTTCTTCCTTTAGCAGCAAAACCTATTCTTACATCTCCTATCTTCCAGGATAGCTCCTCGTGCTGGGAACATTAAAGAAGAAACTTCACCAGTGACCAGCAACTGGAGGATATCTGGATTTCAGTTGAACATTTTGTGTCATGCGCAGATATTAAAAGGAATTATTGGAGCATAACTCTTAATTGTACAGAAATCTAGCTATTAGATCTCCCACTGTGAAAGGCACGTACCAATGGGGACAGACACAATCATCTCGGCCGTGGGCAAATGAAAGTGACATTGCGTGTTACCTGCTGGCCAGGGCAAAGTCGGAAAAGGCCTCATCTCCACGCTTTGCTGCTTCTGGCCAGCGTCGCCATTCATGAGTGAAGTCTCGTTTGTGCCTGGCTGCTGCTGGTACTCCACTGAGTCACCGTGACGGCCCAGGAGGACAGCTGTTAATGAAGGAGTCCTGCACTTAGTGGAAGACACCCCTGTGCCTTTCACTACGCTTGTGGGTTTGGCTTTCCTTTCAGTTCCCCTCCAAGCTCCTGCTGCTTTTGGACATAGACGCTTACAGATGTGGAAAGCTGTCCAGCAAGCCAGTTTTTCCCATGGGAAATCAAATTTTTGAGAAAATGTGATTTTCCATGGAAATCTACACTTCCCAGAGTAATTCCAGCAAGTTCCACCCAAAAGACTTTTTGATGTCTTTGAGAAGAATGCTTTTTTTATTAAGTGAAAAATGGGAATTTTCCCCATGGAAAAACCTCTCAGCTGTTTTTTCAAGCCTTCTTGACTCTCCTTACTTTTTAATATTTGTCCCATTGCTGCAGTTGCTTGGTGTCAGACTGCTGTGCTCAGTGTTCATTTTGATGATAAGTCAAGAGAAGACTTTTTTTCTTAACATTGCAAAATTCTATTTAGTTTATAAAAGTTCTGTCATTTTTCACAAGCTGAGTTTCAACTCCAATTATTGCTTTAAAAATTTCGTTATGCTCCATTGGTGACAGCCACTAACCACAGGATAAAAAGAACACCTATAGTAACATACTTACTTTGAGGTCGTCTTGCATTAGGTATAACATCATTTAAAACTGGTGCCTTCATTTTAACTTTTTTAATTAATACATGATGTTTAGCACCCCTATAAGGAATTTATTACTATTTGCGCATTTTGCTGTCTTATACAAATAATAAAATACTAGATTTGTATTATTTGAATTTCTTTATGAGGAAAAAAACGATCAGACCAAAAACTTAGGCAAGTTATCTATCTGTCTTTGCTCAAGCAACTAGCTCTTTAGTAATAAATCACTTATAGCTGTGACAATATATTTTCACTTAATGCCAATAAAATGTTGACTGATAGTATTTCAGAGTGACTGTATTATAATCTCTTCATATGATGTCCTAGCTAAATAACTGTTGCACTTTTTCAGCTACATACATTTTCAATTGTAAATATTTTTTTAATTACACAGTATATAGTTCTGGGTGGATAGAATGGGATCCGAGTGTATCTGTTGGTGAACACTCTATGATCTAATCCAACACGTTAGATAATAACAGAAAAGAGTTCCTCCCATGGGATACTCCTGCTCCTAGAAACAGTATTGTGCAGCTGCATTTTATTCCCAGTTCTTGCTTTTCTTCTGATAAAATGCCTCTTACCGTTCTTTGCCGAATATCCTGCTTCGCATTGCTTTGCCTGTGGCTACCAGGTTTCTTAATTATCTTCAGTGTTGGACAGCTCTGGACTCGAATCAACATAATTGAAGGCTTCCTTGTTTGTGAAAGTTGAGCTCAAAGTTAGACTGTGTCGTGGATTCACAGGTGCGAGTTCATTTAATACAATATTGTCACTTTTTACAAGAGTTGCTTTGTCCATGTGTTCTCTACTGTACCTGGCAACAACAGCATCGAGGAAGTCCAGCTTTGGTGGCAAAGTCCCACTCTCAAATAAGTATTTGGCTAAGTAGGAGACTATAATGTTGGTAAAGAAGGAGGTAAGCATAGCGAGTGTTTTAAATGGGAATCGCTGGATATAGATATTGTTTTCATCTGGGTAGCAGCCAGGATAGTAGATCAAGGGCTGAAGGTAGAGGTACGGTTCTCCTCCGGTTATTCTGAGAACAAGGCCAAACAAGTATCCTGCAATGGCACCGTAGGTGTTGGTTCCTTTAATAAATAGCACACACAGGAGCTGGGGGAATATGATGATATAAACAAGGTCAGAGCTGAGGTACCACAGGCCGTACACTGATGAAGCTAGCAGTGCCATTGCTGTTGCTGATGCTCCAAACAGAAAAACAGTGATTCTCATGACCCACACGATTTCCCTGTCTGAAGCCTGCAAAAAAAAGGGCAGTGTTAGGTGTTTTTTTCATGGCAATATATGTATGTCTACATTTATGCACATAGTTGATATAAAACACTGCATTGTAAAAGGAAATTTTGCATGACATATTCAATGTTATTTACAAATTACTCTCTCTATCTCCATCTCAAGCGCAAAGAAAAAAACCCAAGGGTTATGGTTGCCATTCCCAAAGTCATTGATCTTTGAGCATAAGGAAAAGTTTGATAAAGTGTCAAAGAAAAAAACAACAGCAGAGTGTCGGAAATAACTGTTAAATATAAGCCAAATATGGCTGAACCAGAAACAACTGTCAGCATCAGAATTTCTTCTTCTCCATTTCCTAAGAAAACTCCAACCTACTAGCCCATTCTGTTGTCAAATGATTTCCTGGTAAATCAATAATTCTGAAAGATGTCTCATTTTGTTAAGGATTTAAACAAAACTTACAGTTGCAGCAATAATTAAGAGCTGTTTGGATGAACTGTGGTGCCATGAGAAATCTTGAAAGCTCCCTCCCCTGAGCTAGCTTTTTCGCCTCTGTCATCAGTCACAACCATAAATATTTTTATGACTTTCAGTTTATTCAATATACTGTTAGGAATGAAACGCTATACGTTTTCTAGTCATACGCTGGAACGTGAAAGAGGTGTTTCATTATGAAATTACAGTTTATGCATCACCTAGTTAAAGTCTCACCTAAAATTTTCTCTAAAAGTAAAAATGAAAATGTAACCTCACATTTTGCCGAAAGGAAAGCTGGTAAATGTTCCGAGCAAACATAGAACTTGCTGATAGAATTGAAGAGTCAGCTGACGACATCACAGCAGCAGATACAGCGCCGAGGCCAAAGAATGAGATATAGACTGGGCAAAGGTACTGGAGCACGATGGGTAAAATCATATCTGCTTCTTTTTTAGTCATGGGGTCAGGGACACCATACTCAGTCTGATTCCAGGCTGCAATATGGACACCAGTATGTCATTAGTAACGTTAGTAGTCACCAGCTACAGCATCTCTTGACTTCATGTGTAGTGAGTGAGCTATTCTTATTGCCACATTTTCATTCACATTTAATGACCAAACTGATACTAGGGCCAGACCAACAGCATTTCAGAGAGGCAGTGTCCCACTGGTTTCTGTAAGGCAGATTTAGTTCTGCTCAGCATTTTTCCTTACCTCTAAGCTAAGTCTGACCACAGCCTGTGGTTATCCAGTAGGAAGTTTAATATTAAAACGTTGCATTGCTCATAAATGTCGTCTTCCTCAATAAAACAAGTCTGGGATCCATGTTTGTTTGTGATGTGTTTAACTATTATCTTGGATTACAGACTCAGAGCTCAAAGCCATGTGTTAACATTTCTAGCAGAACATTTCTAACAGTTTAGCTACACAGTCACTGTGATGGGGATCACTTTCACTATGACAAAGACCTTGACAAAGATGTTTTGGTCAAGATAAGAAATTCCTGATAAATCATAGAATCATTTAGAATCATATAGGTTGGAAAAGACTGTTAAGATCATTGAGTCCAACCGTAAACCTAACACTGCCAAAACCACCACTAAACCATGTCCCTGAGGGCCACATTTACAGGTCTTTTAAATACCTCCAGGGATGGCAACTCAATCACTTCCCTGGGCAGCCTGTTCTGATGCTTGACAACACTTTTGGTGAAGAAATTTTTCCTAATATCCAATCTAAACCTCCCCTGGTGTAACTTAAGGCCATTTCCTCTCATCCTATCACTTGTTACTTGGGAGAAAAGACCAACCGCCACCTCGCTACAACCTCCTTTCAGGTAGTTATAGAGAGAGATAAGGTCTCCCCTCAGCCTCCTTTTCTCCAGGCTGAACAACCCCAGTTCCCTCAGATGCTCCTCATTATTACTGTTAGGACTAAACAAAAGTACCAGAATCTAACTGAAACATTAAATAGAAATGTTATATATGTAGATATCTAGAATGTGCAAAATGAGTTAATCTCAGCCACTGGGGTAGTGGCAATTTCCCCTGCGAGAAATATTCGATAATATTATTTTTCAGTGTAGTTTCCTGTTGAAGAAGTCATGAGTTGATTAATGATGTCACCTGGCTAGATTATATCTGACATAAGCTTTGTAGGGTTTTCACACATTTTTTGTACTATTAATTTTACATTTATTTTACTATTAATTTTTAATCATTTACCTGTAGATGCTCCAATTGCACCAATGAGTACTGCGGGAAGAGCCATCACAAGACAGCCAAAAGCAGCCAGAAATGACAGAACTTGAGCATACGTGGCAGAAGATGAGGAAAGAACTCGCTGGAAATACGCTTGCCATGGGATTCCTCCTAATGTCTGCAAACACAATGGGCAGCATCCCATCATTGGGAGTGAACTCTGGATTTTTTTTGCTATTGCCATATAGAAAGCATGTAGAAGCATCACTTGAATGCTGAATGCCATGTTGCTGGTCTTTCATTTATTTATTGAGTACCAGTCAGTCAGTAATAGCTGTAAATTCCATTCTCACAAGTAATGTCAAACCTTTGTAAGTCCACTTAAATCCCATTCTTTTAGACGTTATTCCTTTGTAACAACACTTTGCACTTACGTAGTCTCTGTAATCCCTAAGTATTGTGACCCGTATTAATACTTGATAAAGCCTTATGAAAGGTTATAAAATACTATTTTCATATTTTATATTTGAAGAATTTGGCCTCCAGTACCCTCCCCCTGCCAAAATTAAACTCTGATAGGATTTGAAAGCAAGATTTTATCTTCCTTTATGAATGCATGTGGCCATCTAAACACGGCAACGCATTCTGTATACACTGAACACAAGAATCTGAAAAATCATTCTCCCACTGTCTTGAGCAAACATGATTCCAATAGAAATTAAAGAGAAAGAACTAAAAAAAAAGTTTTATGGTAGCAACCCTCAACCCTTCTCTTGTTTTGGATCTATAATAGTGAAGATCCTGATTAGACTTAAAATTAAGTCTGCAAAATATGACACGAAAGAGTATTATCAAAGGCTAAAAATCAAGTGGTAACAATTCTGTCCTGACAGCAGGATTTGAATAGTCTCCGCTAAGTAAATAAATACCTACGACTAAACAGCATGGAAAGAAAATAAAGCTAATTGCTCACTAAATGCACACAGTCCAGTTCTACACACTAAATGAGGCAGGAGGCATTTGGACCAAATAGTGTGTACACAGGTGTTTCATACACATAAAATGCACACACAGGGACCAAATGAATGTTTCACAGGCAACTCTGATTTTGACTTGCTATTTATGGCTGTTTTCCTTTGCAACCTCAGTAATGTTCCTTTAACAAAGTTTTCCAAGCATGTGTAAATTTCTTGAGCTATAATGAAACAAACAAGATGAAAAGAAAATGTGTCACAATTTGGCAACATCAGAGGTTTCCTTTGGTCATCAGCAGAGATGAAACCTTCAGGCTTACCAGCCAGAATACAGCTGCTTGAGCTAACGTCATACTTTGGCTCTCTGAGAATCTATACAAAATTTAAGCTGGATAAAACAATATATTTTAATAGCCCAATTATCAGAAAACTCTGAACATTTTTGGTTGAGATTATTTAAAAAAAAAACAGCGAAAGGAATCCCAAAGTACATGATAATAAAAACAGTGTAGAGTTGCTCAGGGACGCTGAGAATGCAAAATGTTAGCATATGTTGCTAGATCTTCTAATGGAAAGTACTTAATAACCACCAATCCCATGTGTAATACATAGGTATTAAATAACAAAAGCCCTCACTTCATTCTGGCATGTGTGCACGCATGAATTCATCCATCGATCCATCTCTGCAAAGCTTTTTATACATCACCTATACCTAAGGCATATTTAATCATTTGTATAACATATTTATTGCCTTCTGCAATATATAAATTCCTCTGCCAACAATGACATCAGTTAAGCTGCACACTTTTAATTAATTTTAGCATAAGTCAACTCTTTCAGACTGATGATATTTAAATTGCATTCCTGGCAACGCTGACTTTGACAGCTGTGCTACAGTATTCTACTGATATTTCACTGAAATCCTTCAAATGTGCAGAAATATTGAACAGAAGTCAAGAGGGTAAAAGTTTTCAGTTTGCTGGAAACTCTTAACTAGACTCTTTATTATTTTCAGCTGTCACAGTAACACAGTGTGAGTGCTCAAATGCTTCACTCCTTCATACAAGCCATCACTTACCAGTAAAAGGAAATTGTCCAGCCATGTGTAAATGTCAAGTGAGTTGATAGATCCAAGCCAAGGAGCTTGGTGCACCTGGTGCACAGCCGTGAGCCCGATGTCTGTCACTGCAGGATGGGACATCGCAAAGGGTACGCTGATCCACTGTAACCAGAGAGTAACACTTTGTTCAAGTCTAAAGAAAGCATTCTAAATCTATGAAATTTTGATATTAACATCGATCTGTTTTCCTTCTGTTTTTCTTCTTGCATGCTACAGACTAAAAGCCAAGTTGTCGAGCTGAGTTGCACAAAAGTCAGGTTATATTCCAGTGGAACATCTCTGAAATCCAGAGAGTTTGGTAATAGATAGCTTACCTCTGTCCTGGAAAGGGTGAGTGTGAGCAGAAAATTAATGAGTGTAAATCGCAAAATCAGCAGGAAAGATGCATTTATACATCTTCATTTCATTTTCCCTAAACTCTGCTTAGATTCTTTACAGCCTTTCCTGGACTACACTGTAGAGAAATATCTACATATCAACTTGCGTGCAATAGCATCAGGATTTGCCAGTATACAGGCATGAGACATCACAAACATCCCTGAAGGCTTGGGAATTCTTTTTTAATTCAACACAAAACTGTATCGTGACAAGAGAGGGGTGCTGTTGGTGAACCCCATCTCTCTTGCTCCAGAAGACCCAGCAGCCCAGTGTTACAGCACTTTTCTACCTTTTCTACCAAGAGCCCCACTCTGGGCTCTTGACTATTTTCAGTCTCTCTGTTTTTGATCTAGACCAAAAACTCAGTTGTGAAACCCTGTTTTGAAAACCCTGTTGTGAAACCCGGTTTTGGACAGAAGATTAATTTCCTTCACCAACTGACTTTTTTCACATTTACTTGCCATCTCATTTTGCAGTGGTATAACTCACTGACTCTCTATGATGAGAACCTCAGTAGCTCCTAGTGAGAGGAAAACCAGGCTTTGTGCTACATGGAATAGACCGCTGCAAGCACAGCATCCTTAAGGCTCCAGTGATAACCAAACCATGCAGATTACCACAGTCCAATTACAGAATCACAGAATGGTCAGGGTTGGAAGGGACCTCTGGAGATCATTTAGTCCAACCCCCCCTGCCAGAGCAGGGTCACCTACAGCAGGTTGCACAGGACGCCATCCAGGCGGGTTTTGAATGTCTCCAGAGTGGGAGACTCCACAACATCTCTGGGCAGCCTGTTCCAGTGCTCTGCCACCCTCAAAGTAAAGAAGTTCCTCCTCATATTGAGATGGAACTTCCTATGTTCAAGTTTGTGCCCGTTCCCTCTTGTCCTTTCACTGGGCACCACTGAAAACAGACTGCTACCATCCTCCTGGCACCCTCCCTTTAAGTATTTATAAGTATTGATAAAATCCCCCCTCAAATCCCCCTTTCTCCAGAGTAAAAAGACCCAAGTGCCTAAGCCTTTCCTCATGAGAAAGATGTTCCAGTCCCCTAATCATCTTCGTAGCCCTTTGCTACACTCTCTCCACCAGTTCCCTGTCCTTCTTGAACCGGTGAGCCCAAAACTGGACACAATACTCCAGATGCGGCAGAGTAGAGGGGGAGGGTAACCTCCCTTGACCTGCTTGCCACACTCTTCTTGATGTACCCCTGGATGCCACTGGCCTTCTTGGCCACAAGGGCACATTCCTGGCTCGTGGTCATCCTCTTGTCCACCACATTTAAATGTATGGGGTAACAGGAGCAAGGAGGGGAGAAATCAAACATCTTCCTCTACTTTGTTGCACAATTATGGCAATAATGTGTGAAGAATACATGAATTATGGCTATGTTTTGCTGCACTGCCTATTATTCAGGCTGTTTATCATGTACCATAGTACTCTATTCTCAGTTACATATTAAACTTTGCCAATTTAAGCGCTTAGGCAGAAAGATTCCCTTCTTGCTGTCTGCTCGGGCTTTTCTGGGAAAGATCACCAAAATGTTTCAACTGTCTCCAAGATATTTTGAGGGGAAAATAAATGCTTTGTCAAAATTAATGGATGTTAATACTCTTCTTGATGTGAAATTCATGGGGAACAAGAATATCAAATGGATTTTCTTATTCTTGTTCGTGAATCTCAAATCTCAAACATGTCCAAGTGATGAGCTTCTGAAGAGCTGTAGTTTGCCCATACTCAGCTGAGAATTTCAGCAGGGTAAATTTCTAATGGTCCATCTGCAGTCTGCATGCCACAGCCCAGGATTTAATAGGGACTGTACTGCAAATACATTATGAGCTTTTGTAATCCATGCCAGTTCCTGGCAGTAACCTACCTCTTTGTGGTCTCAAGAACTACCTCTGTACTAGTAAATAAAACAAGTCAAGACACTTTCTCTGGCCCTGCAGTTTATTGACATGTCATGGTTGGCATCCATACGCTTGCATCCATTTGCTTGCCAAAAAGGAAAGCCCTCAACTGTTCTGAGAATTATCTGGGAAAATACTAGTTGACATGTGCCAAAACAGTGCCAGGACTGTGTTAACAATTTAACACTACAGATGATCCTGTGTTTTCACCTTGGAACTGTTTAACTTACTTAATATAGACAGAGATCCAATTTCTTCATTGAGCCCTTTCTAACAGGAGTAGAAAATTCACTGTTTTGAATGGAGGGCAAATAAAACCAAGGCTCGTGGAAGTGAAGCAGAAACTGGGATTTTATGTCGGGACCTGAAGCTCAGGGGTAGAAGCAGCAGGTCACTAGAAAGACCTAGACCTCATGGGATTGGAAACCAGAAAAAAAGAAATTCTACTTGGTGGCAAAGAGTTTAGAATGAGGAATTAATAAACAGCTGAGATGAAGAGTCAGTAAATAGCGGGATGTCCTGGTTTCAGCTGGGAAAGAGTTAATCTTTCTGGTGATTGCAGTGATAGGAATGTCAATAATACCTATTGTTTTTAGTTGTTGTTAAGTGATGTTTACATTATTCAAGGACTTTTTTTTTTCAGCTTCCCATAGAAGAATAGACAGAAGGATGGAATGGTCAATGAAACATTCCATACCATACATGTCATGCTCAGTATATAAATGGGGGCTAGCCAGGGGGGCAGGAATACATGATCACTGCTCGGGACGGTGCCAATTCACCGGGCGGTGAGAGCGTCTGGTGTTTTTATTGTTATAATTAGTGTTATTTTTCCTTTTCTGATATTGCTCTATTAAACTGCCTTTATCTCAACCCACGAGTTTTTTTCCTTTCCCTTCCTTTTCTCACTCTTCTCCCTTGTGGGGGGAAGGTGGGGTGAGCGAGCAGCTGTGTGGTGGGGGTTAAACCACGACAAGGGGATACAGTGCAGGATCAGGGAAAGACCCACTCAGCAAGATAAAGACAAAGAGCTGAGAATTGCAGATGTGGGTACAGAAGAATGAGGAGGGAAGGAGAGAGACTACATGGGACTGTAAAGAGAAAACCAGGGAAGTGCATGGAGTGGCTGGGGCAGATGTTATGGAAGCCTAAGAAAGAAGCTGTGGCTGAAATGAGGAGCCAGGGTAGGAAATAGAAGTGATTAGGACAAGCATCTCCTCTTGGGTAAAGAACAGGAGAGGAACAGACATTAGAGGAATGAGGAGTAAAGCTCTGTGCCAGTGGGAATACAAACTGCTCCAGACCCTGGAGGGGAAGCTGGGATACCTGAGCCTGTGACATATTCTGCTGTGACACCTACTGTGAAAGTGTCTCATCTCATCTAAAACTGCCTCACCTAAAGCATGACCATTTAGATGCTATCTGAGGCCTCCAGTCCCACCGACGACTCTTAAGGTTATGAATATGGTTCCCTCTACATGACATTATTTCTGTTTATTTTAAATGGGAATTTACATAAAGAGCCCTACCTGAATTAAAAGAACAGTATTAAAGCTACAGATCCAACCATTTAGAAGACTGCTATACAACCTTCATTTGTTTTCCCCTCCCCATAAGGTTCATGCTGCCTTTAATACAGGATCACACGTTGTTATTCCCATGGGATCAGGGTCTTTAGCAGTACATGAGTTGTTCTCATTGGAAAAGCACTTCTGTATTTTGATTTATCCGCAACTTTGGGAATTTCTGTAACGCACACCATCTGTAGGAACTGAATGGTTCACAAATATTAACATGGAAGTTAGGGAAGGACCACCACTGTGCAGGTGAAGAACAAAGGCATGAGAGAAGAAGATCTGGAATAACTTCTCATTTGAGGTGGGCAGCTAGAACTTGCATTTGCTTTTTCAGGGTATTTAGCACCATTCCCATGTAGTCAGTTACAACAGGGAATGCTTAGCACTTCTGCAAATAAGGCCATAGGCCTCATGGTAGGATGCCACAGAGTGAGGTCACAAACAGGGTTGGTTAGTGACCACCTGTGTGACCTCTGGCTGAAGCAATTTCCCTAGAGCTGCACAAGAACTCTGGTGAAAGCAGAGAAACAACTCCAGGTCCCCAAGGTGCCATTCAGTTCCTTCACCTTGAGCCACCCCATTTATTTCAGCCTGTCTCAGATCTCTGCACACCTGTGACCATCTATTACTGCCACTGGCAAACAAAGACAGCAGCTTCTTTGATTGCACCCCTGTGATCTGAGCCCTGTTGCGCTGATGTTTTTCAGAGTAGGGCTTAAAGAACAGCAGTAAATAAACGAAAAGGCTACCCACTAGCATATCACTGACAGCTGATGAGGGGACATTCATGCCAGCATATTCAAACAGCGAGGTCATCTGGTGAGACTTCCTATACTATGGCCTCCAAGGACAATGGAGGGAAATGAGAGAAAAACCAAGAAGGTGATCTAAAACAGGAGGTTAACTAAGCTGCATGAGTAGGTGACAGCTACAGGAAAGAAGCAGGAGAGTATCAGCTCTGCAAGTCCAAAGCCAGTGTTTCTGGACTGCTCTACTGACCGCTTCCTATGTCGGATGCCTCCTTCCAGCGCCTGTGCCACAGTCCTATGGACAGGTAGGGAAGGAGTCAGCTCCGGTCCTATCCTGAGTTAGGTATGTACTCAGCAGGAAAATTATGAGAGTCTTTGCACTATCAGACTGGTTGGAAAAAAGCCAAAGAATTGGGCCTCTCAGTCAGCATTACTTTGAAGCACTGGCTGTAGGTTGATGTAAATGCAGACTCTTTAAAGTCGGCTCTGTGAGTGGAGGTATTCCTTCTCCATGCTTTCAGTGAAGACATAATTCCAAAATCAAAAGTAGGCAATAGGTCTTTGCAATTATCATAATGCTTGGGGCAAAATCCTCAACAAAGGAGGGGGAAAAAAAGCCAAACTTACCAGTCCCAGGAAGATGCAGAAGAGCTGAACTACATCGGTGTAGGCCACAGAATAAAGCCCACCCACAAGCGTGTACATAGTTGCAATCAGGGCAGAAATAATGACCGAAATATTGACATTAATGTCAATGATCACACTTATAGTGGCACCTATGGGGAAAACCAAAACACTGCATGTTAGTATATGTCGCAGTACCTCTGATGAGAAGGCTCACCTTGGTTAAGTTGCATATACAGATGCTGATTTGCTATGCTGTCTGACACTTAGCAACAGCATGAGGATATTCCCCTATCTATTTTCTACACACCCCTTCTGCAGCTGTGAAGGGAGTGGGAAAAGGAAGGCTCCTGTTGGTCTAAGTTCAGCATCCGTCATGTTTCAGGTTCTTACCAAATGGAGGAGGGAAGGGTCCCAGCAGCCTTTCCTTATACTGCTCAAGCTCTGCAAGGACTACACTATCTTGTTCTGCCTGGGGAAAAGCAGCCACACACCAGCAGCTGAAGCCTCCCTGGGTGAGTTTCAGCTGCATGGGAACAAGTATCATTGCAGTGGCCAGGGGACGTCTGCTGCAGCGTATCACACCCTTTTATATCTCACTTATACTCTGAACTACCCCTTTTGACCAAGGAAGAAATGGTAGAGGAGGCATCAGCTATAGGGATGATTGTCCACTGACCACTTTAGAAAGTGCCCATGAATTGTTTATGTAGGAAAAGGGTGGGTTTCTTGGAAAACTGGATAATCCATCCTCCATTGTAAACCTAGAAACCAAGAATTTCTTCAAGCACCATCAAACAGATTTCATTTGTAGAGAACAAACCACTATGTTGAGCTGCTGGTCTCCAAAACCAACCCAGTGAATCAAATTGTTGCTAACACTGAAAGGCACTTCTCGAGATTCTCAAGTCCAAGTCCTCACTCAAGCAGTGTCAGCGGGAGCAGGTTGCTCAGGATCGTGTTCAGTCAGGTCTTGAATAACTGCAAGGATGGAGATTTCACAATCTCTCTGGGCAATCTCTGCCAGTGTTTGACCTCCTCCACTGTAAAAACAGTGTTTTCCTAAGTTTAAATGGAATTTCCTGTAGTTCAATTTGCACCCATTGCCTCTTGTCCTGCCACTGGGCAGCACTGAGGGGAGTTTGGCTCTGTCTTCTTTTATCCCAATCCCTCCACTGCCAAATCAGATATTTATGCACATGGATAAGATCTCCCTGAGCCTCCTCTTCTCTAGGCCGAACAGCCCTAGCTGTCTCAGCCTTTCCTTATATGCCAGATACCCTTAATCGTCTCCGTGCTTCTTCACTGGACTCNGTACTGGGGAGCCCAGCAATGGACCCAGCACTTCACACATGTCTCACCAGTGCTGAGTAGAGGGGAAGGATCACCTTCCTTAACTTGATGGTAATGGTCTTTCCAATGCAGCCCAGGATGCCACTGGCTTTCTTTGCCACAAGGGCACATTGCTGGCTCATGGTCAACTTCATTGCCCTCCACGACTCCCAGGTCCTTCTCTGCAAACCTGCTTTCCAGCTGGTCAACCCCCAGCCTGTACTGGGGCATCAGGCTGTTCCTCCCCAGGTGCAAGACTTAGCATTTCCCTTTCTTGAACTCTATGAGGTTCCTGTTAGCTCATTTCTCTGCTCTGTTGAGGTCCTTCTGAATGGCAGTACAACCATCTGGTCTGTCAGCAACTCCTCACAGTTTTTACTTTCTGCAAACTAGATGAAGGTGTACTTGGTCCCATCAGCCAGGTCATTAATGAAGACATTACACAATACAGGATTCAATATTGACCCCTGGGGTACCCCAATGGTGACCAGCCATGCAGTGGCTTCCATGCTGCTGGTCACAGCCCTCTGAGCCCAGCAGTTCAGCCAGTTTTCAATCCTCCTCACTGTCCACATATCTACTTTGTAGTTCATCTGTTTGTCTAGAAGGATGTTATGGGAGACGGTGTAAAAAGTCCTTGCTGGAATATCAACCAGCTGTCCTGGATTCCTCTTCTCTCCAGGGCTGTCTCCCATGGGATTCCCCCAAGCAGATCTCTGGAGAGGCCAAACTCTACTCTCCTGAAGTCCATTGTTGCAGTCCTGATTTTTGCCTTGTTCCCTCCTCTCAGGACCGTGAACTCCATCTCATGAACACTGCAGCCAAGGCTGCCTCTGACCTACACATCCCTAACTAGCTCTTCCTTGATTGTAAATAACAGGTTCGAGAGAGCACCTCCCTTCACCATCTCCCTGATCATTTGTGTCAGGAAGTTGTTGTCAGTGCACTCAAGAAACCTCCTGAATTGCTTGTGCCCTCCTGCACTGCCCTTCCAGCAGCTATCGAGGTGGTTATATATTTTCTTTAGATGTATTAGCTATTTCAAGTGATTGCAGTCTTTTAAAACCATGTTGGTTTTTTTTTAAAAAAAAAAAATCCTCTCCTTCTAATTAGGATAATTTAAATAAAATGTGTTACAATATCTTTTAGTACTTGTAGGTATTTTAGATGGATATTCTCGACCACATAGGTGGAAATGTTCTGGCAGTAGAACACAACATGATGCGTTGTATACACGAGCTGCTGGGAGCTGCCAGGTGTTTTTTTTTGTTGTACAGGGAGCCTTCAAAGTTCATGCGCTTAAGGATTACAAACTCAGACCTCTTTCACAGCTGGAAGCCCTGTCTTTCCCTTCTATAACCCTCCCAAGCAAGGAGTCATGAGGAAGGTCAAGAAGTGAAGAGAACTAGGATTGAATATTCATCAGTGAGGACAGGTATGCAAATCTGGAGCTATAATATAACTAGATCTATTCACAGAATAGCTAAAATAATAGTTAAAATCAAACCCCTCAATGACCTTTACAATCATGGACAGTCTTTAACTGTTAGCTGTTAACATCATAAACCTACTAGAAAGGTATTCATACCACTTGCTTTGAAATATCACAGATTAGCTTGTCCTCAATCAAAAAGAAAGTATTTTCCAAATACTCAGAGTGTTCTTCAAGTTATTCAACTCCTATCACCTCAGCATGTAGTTTGTTCTTAGTCCTTTAAGGGTTTTGTGATGAAATTGTGGTAAACAAGCTCCCCATTGCTTTGCAGTTCATCAGAGCACAGTTGGAGAGTACCTTCAAAGTTTATTTTCTGTTTAAAATAGCTTGTGCTAGAAAGCATTACCACATGCATGTGCACTATGAGAATGATTAGCTGGTAAAAGTCAACTACTGGTGCTTCAACTCAAGGGCTTTCTCAGTTCTTGAAGGGATTGCTAAATTCAGGCCTGAAATATAATTAAAAACCCTGGAGACTGATTTTTTTTCAGAACTGGCTGAGTAGTTGGGTGATTTTCTATTGAGTCATAGCTCTGCTAATACTCTGAATCCTTTCTTGAATCCTAAGTATTTTCTTCATTTTGTCAAGTAGAAAGCCATTTAGAATTCAATAATACTTCAATTTATTGATCAGCATCTGTCCTACTTCTATTATTTGTGATATGGAATGTTCTGTATATGAAGGTCTTCTATACGCAAAGGATTATTTTGTTTAGATGCATTGGCAATAACATTTCATATCTTTAAGGGAAATTTTGACTGGCTTCTGTGATCTCAGTGGTGTAAAAGAGAAGCTGGGTCAGCCTGGACATAGAACGGACACTCGCAATCACTCATGTCACCCTCACAATTAAAGGAAATTTGTTGCTAAATCCTTTCATTCTCTTTGAAAAAGGACAACTTAAAGGTACCTGGAAATGACTAGATACCATGTGTGTCTTTCCATTACCAAAATATTCAATGGGGTACCATCACCGGGTTTAATTACTAGTTAGCACAGGTCTAAGAACTGTCACATTCTGAATCATTTGGCTAGGCTAGTTAGCATTCGAAGACAGAATTTTAATGCATTTCTGATTTATCCTTTCCACCTGTGATAAATTAATATTTATACTGCTTATTCCTTACCTAAGGCAGAGAAGATGGCAGCAGCCCAAAACATTTCTCCCATTAAAGCTGGAATAAACAGAAGTCCTCCCATCCTTTTTCCATAAAGCTGCTGAAAAGGGTCTAGCATTGTCACATAGCCTTTGGAGCGCATAGGTTTTGCGAAAAAAAGGCCACCTACAAAGAAAAGTAGCATAAGACACCAGCTGCAGTGGAGAAATGCATTGTCATTAAGGGGTAAAACATTTATTTTCGGTTAAGGGTACAAAAATGTCAGTATTACTGTTTGGTTTTTTTTTTTAAAGAAATAAGTACAGTTAAAATATTCTCTAAGAACTCTTACCTTACATCTGCCTACAGTTACATAAACACATCCACACCATTAATGTCTATGGTCTGATGACAAAAAAATAACTTTGTCTGATTTTGTCTGGTTCAATTTACTCAATCTGCCATTATGGATGCTGTCAGAGGTTTGTCTAATTTCGGATCAGCCTAAGGGAACGGCTTTTCTACCTAATTCTATTCATTCTTAGACCAGAATCCAGCATGAATTTTCACATGGTCCTACTCAAAAAATAAAACCGTCTGGGATTCCTGGGTCAGAAATATGAGTTCACACATGGTTTAGTGCACACATAGCAAATATGATTCTTTCAGGACAATTCAGATTTGTTATGTATGCTTAAATCAACCTTACTACACCTGCAGGGTAGGTCAGATGCCTTCCGGGCTCTGCAGGTGTCAGGCTCCCTGAACATTTGTCATACGCTTATTTCATTTATGAATGTGCAAAGGCCACACCTTTCTAATGTACAGTCCTCAAATTCTTTCTGTCTGGGGGAAAAAAAAAAGGACATATCTCAGGAAAGTTGAAAAAGCCATTATACGGAAACCTGTGTAGTTGAGCTCTGCACATGACTATAACTAAGTAGACTTCTACCACAGTAAAATTGCTGAAATGCAATATATAAGGTACGATAAAGAAACGTGGGAAATCAGTCAGTTCCAAACAAAATCTGCTATGCGGTATTTGGCGACCCTTAGTTACATTCTTCATCACAAGATATGTAGTGTATTCATTTTATGTTACAGAAGATTTTCCACATTTCTATGTATTGCCGTATATCACTCATATTTCTTCATTTTATTAAGTTCCCCGAACAGAAGGTACCGGCTTACCAATCACAATTTATTTATACTGCTTATGGTAACACTGTCTTTAGACAGATTGTTTGGATGCAGAAACTCCAGCATTTTTTAACTATTCCTGGATTGGTCATGGATCCTGTTCCTATTCTACTTATGTTATCATTACAAAAGCCAACTAAAAGAAGAAAACAAAAATCACTGGCGTTATAATCTACTAGAACATTCAAGCATCTGTCAAAGGAAATCAGAGATATTCTACCCGTTAAAACTACATTGCTTGAAAAATTAGGAAAAGTGGTTTGCAGCACAACATTGAACTAACAGGAAGATTATATCAATCTTAAATCCTTCCAGTCTGAAGCAGTAATATTTCTTCTAGCCTTACATTTATAATTTTGGTTATTTTTTTAAAAAGAAGGATAAACAACTCCTCCTTGCAAACCTGCATGTATAGATCATGCCACAGAAAGGCTTTCTTCTCTGCGCTCTGCAGAGAGATATATGGTCACGTGCCACAGACTTCTTTTGTCTGCAGTGGCCATGATAATTTCCAGTAAAAAAAAGTCTGGATATCTTTAAAAACAGCTGGAAATGAGGAGAGAGGCTAACTCAACCCCTTCTTCACTATTATTAATTTGTGTCAACTCTACAGAGGCTAAGAGTCAGGAAGATGCTTGTGGCTACAATCCTAACGACCGCTTAATGACATCAATGGACGATGACCCTCATGACCTCATAATGACATCAACCGATCTCCAGGCAGACATTTACTGTTATTATTTTTCTTACAGGAAATAGAGCTGCTCTCAGGGATGGGAACGACTTCTGGAACTGGAGCTGGCCCACACGTGCCAGAGAGGGATATCTGCGATGGGGAAGGTTTCTGCCTGGGAAGAGAGGAGGACCAGGACAGGCCGTAGAAAAGCATTTCCAAGGGGTAAAAAGAGCCAGGAGGGCAACTGAGTTGGAAGAAATAAAAGGGGCAAGAAGGCCTGGATACGCAACCAAAAGGACAGACTAGGTGGGGAGGACCATGAGAAAAGACTCAAAATAGACTGAGAGTTCAAGTATTATTAGAAAGGCTAATACACCAGTCACATTAATGAAAGATGAAGATCTTTTTTGTCACAACATTCTTTTTAAACAGTTGCATCAGCCATTGCCTTAGGGACATAATCTGTTCACAAACTGAGAGGATGTAGCTGACAGCTTTCTGGTGTATTCATCATGGCTCACAAGGCAATGCTTTGTTGTGAGCTGCTCCATGTGGTTGAGACACAGTGAGAAAGTTTTTATTGCTATTAAGAAAAGTAAGGAAGTTTTGTTACTACACTTCAGGAATTAGAGGCCACAGCACTAAAAATTATAATGCTGCCTGTATTTTACACTCTGACCCTGCATACACTAGGACTGTGTATTTGCATTTTGACATGTGATTTGGGAGTCTTGTACCACATGTAAAAGGACGAATGGTCCAATTTTAAGGAAATAGACCAATTCTACTACAGCCTTCCTACACAAAATTAGACAAGTTACTTAGATGCTTAGTGAAGATCTCTAAGGTACAAGCACTTCCCTAACTTGAAAGGATATTTGCTGCTTTTGAATTCCAAGATTTATAGGTGCCCTGATATATCATGTTCCAGATCATATAGGCACTTAAAGAAAACCTGAATGTATAAAACTTGGTGTATATAATTAAAAAAAAATCCCACAACAAAACCTTTCTTATTGTGACCTCCATAGATCACTATGGTCGTAATAATCAAAGAGGTCTTGGCAAGGCATTCAGGAGACTTAAGATATCAAGCTATTTATAGGGGTTTTCTTTTTAAAACCCAAACCTATCAGCAAAAGGGATCCAGTTTACCTCAGTGTCCTTTTATCAGACCCTAGTTGTTTCATTTCAAATGATGGACTTGTCATCAGAACTGCTTAAAATGAGAGACTATTAGCTTTAGTTCTTTGCTTACCTAAAACCAGACTAAGGGAATATCCAATAGGTGCCTGAGCCCAAGCTAGACCGTAGCCTGGGACATAAACAGCTTCTGCTGTCCCGTTGATGTAACCTCCTCCAACCCATGTGGCTGAAAAAGAAGAGATGGAAAAGTCTTTAATGTGCACAAAGAAAGAAAATCTCCCACATTATAGAATAAAATTGTCATCACTTATAATATTGCTATTTTTTTTTATTATATGCACTATACAAGTGCCAGACATGGCAACCTTCTATAAAAGATAGTCCCAATTTGAAAAATTTACAACCTAAGCATACGAAAAAAGAAGTCCAATGGACTGAGACAATCATCAAGGTGTCTAAGTGTCTGTGTAGTCAGTGAAGTCGTGAGGGCTGAGTCCCTCACTACTTGTTTACAATGAAGGAAGCACATTACCATTTTCTTTGTGTTAGTCCAAATGAAGGAGAGATATAAGGGGGGGATCTGAAGAAGAACAATAAACGTACAGTCATCCCAGATGGGAAAACTCAAAGCATTTAAATTAGACAAAAGTTTAATCAATGGATCTTTTACTAAGGCCTTCATTAAAAAAAAATGCCCTTAAAACCTTGATAAATTTTAAATTTCAGCTACACAAAGCACATTTAGTAAACTCTGACTTCCCTATATGCTATATTTCCATATAGGGCTGTAATGTAATGTAATGTTGCTATTTAAGTTCTAAACTTTGACTTACTTACTTTTGTGCTTCCTGAAGACATATTCCAGAATTGAACTGTGCTATCTGTAATATTTCTGATTTTATCTCTTTATGAACCAGCAGTATATTTAATATACTAACCTCAGACCCTTAATGCATTGATTCTCTGCTTTGAAGGGAAGTTTCTACATTTGAGAAATTGGGACCTACAGTATGAATGAAAAAAAATCTCCAACACAGAAATTTTTTTTTAGTACGTCTGCAAACATATTTCATAACAAATTACATAATAAAGTTTATCTCTTCCTGTTTGCAGATTCCATGCAAAAAGTTCTTGATTTTCTCTAATGTATAATAAGTAAATTTTATGAATCTGGGTCTGTAGTTTGAACAAGGGCAGGCAGATCATTACAAGTACTAGATTTTTGTAATGCTGTTTTGATTTGCCTCAGAAGCCTTTGCCTTGTCATATATGAGTAGTTCAGGCTTTCTGTGTAAAAATTCACAATTGTAAGAAATTTAATTTCCATAAGCATTCTTCAGAATTTTCCCAGCTTCCACCATCATACAAGCAAACTTGATTTTGTGTTTAAGACAAACAATTGGAGATAAACACAAATGAAGAAAATTTAATTACAATTCTAAAGAAATGTCATTAAAATCTAAATGACCACTCTTTTATGCTTAGCTAAGATATCTCTCAAATACTACCAGAGGGTATTTTTTTAACTCAATGCTAAATTATACCATGGCTTTAGAAACAAAGATCTCCAGCAACCAGAGCATTACAATTGTCCCCCTTTTAGCATTTTGAAGCACAGGAATGGACCATTCAGTTGTTGGAAATAGTATAATGGGCTTGTATAAGGGATGCGCATGCAGAGAAAGTCTGTAACAAAAGAAGTGACCCAAGGAACCCTGTTATCGATACTTTTGGGTATCGAGAGCTATTGTGTATTACAGAGACAAGAGATGAGTGACGCCCACGTAAAACCACATGGAGAAGATGGGTCAACACTGATCCTTGATGGAAAGAGCAGGGATACAGAATCTACATTAAAAGTTATCAAACATCTGGGATTTTGTGCCTCTTGAAAGTGTGAATTAAAGTAGGTGGGAATATGATACTTTGGTTACCAGAGTCCTAGAATCCTAGAATCGTAGAATGGTTTGGGTTGGAAGGGACTTTAAAATCCATTTAGTTCCAACCCCCCTGTCATGGGCAGGGACACCTTCCACTAGATCATGTTGCTCAAAGCCCCATTCAACCTGGCCTTGAACACCTCCGGGGATGGGGCAGCCACAGCTTCCCTGGGTAACCTGTTCCAGTGTCTCACCACCATCGCAATAAAGAGTTTCTTCCTAATATCTAATCTAAATCTACCTTCTTCCAGTTTGAAGCCATTCCCCCTCATCCTATCACTACATGCCCTTGTAAAAAGTCCTTCCCCAGCTCGCTTCTAGGCTCCGTTAGGTACTGGAAGGCTGCAATAAGGTCTCCTCGGAGCCTTCTCTTCTCCAGGCTGAAGAACCCCAACTCTCTCAGCCTGTTCTCATGCAGGAGGTGCTCCAGCCCCTTGATCATCTTTGTGGCCCCCCTCTGAACCCACTCGAGCAGGTCCATGTCTTTCTTATGCTGGGGGCTCCAGAGTTGGATGCAGTACTACAGGTGGGGTCTCATGAAAGCAGAGGGGGAGAATCACCTCCCTCTATCTGCCAGCTACACTTCCCTTGATGCAGCCCAGGATACAGTTGGCTTTCTGGGCTGCAGGTGCACATTGCTTGCTCATGTTGAGCTTCTCATCAACCAACACCCCCAAGTCCTTCTCCTCAGGGCTACTCTCAAGCCACTCATCACCCAGCCTGTATCTATGTTCGGGATTGCCCCAACCCAGATGCAGGACTTTGCCATTGGCCTTGCTGAACTTCATGAAACTGGCACAGGCCCACCTCTCCAGTCTGTCCAGGACCCTCTGGATGGTATCCCTTCCCTCCAGTGTGTCAACTGCACCACACAGCTTGGTGTCATCAGCAAACTCGCTGAGGGTACACTCAATCCCACTGTCCATGTCTCTGAGAAAGATGTTAAATAATACTGGTCCTGATATGTATCCCTGAGAGACACCACTTGTCACTGATCTCCACCCACACATTGAGCCATTGACCATTGAGTCCATGACTATCTGGCATGTGTGTTGCCTATTGTGTCTCAAGCAGCATAAACTTATGAAATAGGTTGTAAGCACCTGTATGCAATAACAAAAGTAAATATTTAGAAAGGGAATTGCATTTGTCTCCTTCCCTAGAAAAAGCAAGAGCATGAATTCTACATAAAGAATACCCACTTCCAGATGAGGAATAATATGCCATAGTCAAGGACAGCTGTCCAGCATTGCTGCAGCTATGGTGCAAGGAGGCTTCAACGTCTATCAAATCGATACGCCTGGGGTTCCTACTGAGGTGGTGGGTGTTCTCCAAGGGGCACTTGGGTGCTATGCCTAGCTCCCTTATTTTCTTTTGGAGGGGGGCAGGTCACTTCCCTTCTGTGAAATGTTGGAGGGGCCATTGCCCTCCCCTGGCTGGGGACAAGAACAATGCCCTGTGGACAGGTATTGCTGGGTAAGGTGTCATGGAGGATTTCACACTTATTTTCAATTTTATTTCTTGATTTCTGGATTGGGGTTTGAAATATAGCTGCTGATCAATTTCTCCGTGCACATGACTGTTCTGGAACATCTGCCAAGGACCCCAGAGCTCTAGGAAGGTGCTATATGGCTTCTTCTGAGGGGGTGAATGGGTAGTCAGCATGTACATTGACATCAGTAAACACATTAGAAAAGAAATAATGGGGTACGATAGGATGGAATTTCAACCTCAGATATTAATTTTCTGATCCTCCGTTTGCTAAGCCACAATTTAAAGTTAGTTTAATACCTTTTTTGGTGAAATTCTTTTTTTTTTTTCTAAATCAGACAAAAGGAATATAAAATTTAATAATCTATGGAAACACTCATGTGGTAATCTATTTTAATCCTCTCTTTGCCTGCTGTCTGAAGGACCAAAAAATGCAGCAAATACCAACATCCATTTAAAATATGCACCCTAAAAAATATTCAGACAAATACTGAGGATATGGAGTGTATTTCTGCTCCTAGTTCATATGAGGAACACAGAAATTAATATCAGAGTTTCTTATATATATTGGCATATATATGATAATCAGATTTTTTGGCACTTCTTTGTGAATGATCCCTTGTCTGACCACGCAAATTATTGAATCAACGCACCAAGTTCTGTAAAATGAAAATCCTGACCTAAGGATTACAAAAAAATAGAATTTTGTAATATTTCTTTTTTTCTCGTGGAAGGATACGTAGCTTCATTCAACTAAAATGAATAAACGACATCAATAGATTATTACCTTTTTGGTCGTGTTTGTAAGTATTTGATTATGTCATCTCCAATATTTCCTTTGAGGTTCAAACTCAGTCACCAAAATCAAAATAGACTGAAGTTTGTTGCAGATATCACTTCCTAAGAATTTCACCCCAAAATTAAGGAACGCAAATATTTAATGCAACATTTTAACTATAATTATGTAAAAATGATACACAGATTAAAGTCGTGTCTACTATGGTACTATGTTAGCTCATTTTAATATGAGCTGCTGTGATCCATCCCCAATTCAAGCTTCTCATTCTTTCTATTTTAGTAACTGCAGTCACACTCAGCCTTTGGCAGGCTTTGTGTTGAGGCGTTTCAGTAGCCAGTTGATACAGCTGCTTCTTCAGGATCATAGTATACATCCAAATATGTCCACAGCCATTTTTCACTTGTTCTAAGGCTTTTAAATGCCGTTTAGAAAATTAACTATAATTATTCAGAAATTTTGAGTCTGCCCCTATGCTCTTAATTTGATTTTAAATTTATAGGCTGAGTTCTGCCATCCTCCCCACCAAGTAGCCCCAGAAACCGCTACCATTTTTGCAGCTGATATCCACGGAATATGGTAGTGTTTGTCTTAGGCAAGAAAGACAGAATTAGGCCCTATCTCATAACCCAAAGTACTTCATGTCCATACGAACGATATCCTTTCTGGAGACCTTAAAAAATGTCTTGTTTTCTTTTTATGGTATAAGCTTTGCTTTTTAATTCCGATTTAGACAATTAAAGCTGTAAAATATAAAGATGATGTTGGAATAGCCATGTATGTCTGGAGGCATGGTTATGAGGTGCAAAATCTGCACCTATCATTATTAAAGAAGCAAATATGCCCTGGAATACCGTGACCATTTAATAAAAAATTAGTGTGGATTTTGATCAGCTTACCTTCGCAATGATTTTGTTATGGCTTTACAAAGTAAGTATCCCAATCACCCTCACTGAGACGAAATTCAGAGTCTCAGTAGACTTGTGCCCACACCTAACTTAACTTTGTGCGCCAGGCATGGTTCCCCAAAACTGAAAGTGTAATTTACTTGCCATATCAATCTTTAATTGCCATATTTATGGAAGGCAGAGGTGAGAAAATATGTGAACCCCGATAGTATAAAATCCACAAGTGTTTAGGCTGTGCAAAGGCTTTAGGATCAGTCTGATATTCTACCACAGAGATGATATACTATGCCCTCTCCAGAAGTTGTCTGAAACGGAATGAGCATGTGTGGGTGTGAATTGTGGTGGCTACAGAAATTGCCTGCAATATAGGAACCCTCAGTCCAAGTCTCATCTCTGCTTCAGCTGTTATGAAAAGTGTTCCTGTAAAACAGGATTAAGGAGACCAGAATTTGTGTCTTCTTCCACAGGCAAAGCTGTTCGTCATAACCACTTGTGCGGGGAATGTCTTGTTTCGTCTCCGCTCCCCCGATCTAATGATTACAGTTTTGTGGCAAGCGGTATCTCTGCAAAATATTCTGGTTTCAGTGCTCTTGAAAACATTTCATTCAGCAGAAAGCTCTTGCTATGAGCAGAATCTCAGCCTATCTGATGCTTCAGTAGCCAATGGATACGTGATACAGTAAATTAGAGCAAAGTGCTGAAAGTAGAACATCTGCCTGTATTCAAACTTTATCGACTTTCACAAACATTCTTTACTCAATATCCAAATATTCAGCCTTTGAATGAGCAAAATGCCCCTGCAAGCAGACAGGAATTTCTCTTGATTAAAGACCAGAGAATTTTGGCCCAAGTTTGTATATCTCTTCCTTATTAGATAATTGTGAAAGCAGAACAGGGCAAACCAGCAAAACATAAATATAACCTGATAAATCCAATTTGGCAATTTGGCTTTGCCTGAATGGGATTTAGAATACCGTAAAAAACCTCACCAATCAACGAAGCATGCTTAAAAATTAAATCGCTTTGATAAAAATGGTGGGCCAATTCGCTCTTCTTCTAATGCATTTTTGTTCCAATCCTGTATGTTAGCTGTAAGACTTGAGATTTTGGACCATACTGTGGATATCTTGTTTAGCCAGCTAAGACACCTGCTTTGACTGGCCCTGGGAGTCAGACAGCACTGCTTAAAAAATTAGTGAAGAACTCTTCCTTCACCCAGGCTTTTCCTAGATACTACTATTCACAGGAATGTATTATTTTGTCAAACTGCTACAAAAGAAGCTAAAAGAATCCACAAAGTAAGTTTGCTGAAATCAGTGGAATTACAAGTCTGGATTTATGCCAATTTTCTTTCAGAAACTTATTCTTAATTGATGCTACACCTCAACCCCCCACCCCCATTTTTTTGCATATGAACTTTGCTTTACTCAGATTAAGCAAAAATAACTCACCAATTTGGATGGCTTTAACAACAATAACAGTTATTTTAGAACTGGATTTCTTACTAAATTATATAAATTCTATACTTCTGTCCCAAACACATCTGCTCTACAGATGAATATGAAAGCAATGAATAAGAAATATATGTTTCTTGTATGATTTTAAAATATTTTTTGTTTTTATATAGATGCCACATTTGGTTGTTCACTAAAAAATATTAGCAGAAATTGGAAAAGAAGTATATATATATTTTCTCCATTTTGCATTATTCAACATGCAGATTACCATTCTTCATTCAGATGGAAAACTGACAAGTTATACGCTGGTTAGGAAAAAAAAAAAAGGGTTTTTTTACATACCGGTCATTGTAAATCCACCAACTAGCAAGCCAATGTCTCGTCCACCAACTATAATAGCTTCGCTGCGATCTCCTTCGCTGCCAGTGTTCTTGGTTTTCCAAGCAGCCCATATCCCAACTGCCAGGATAGCCAGGTAGAAGACAACTATGGCCACCAGCCCCTCCACATGAAAAGCCATGTCGAAGTCCTGACTGTTTCTGTGATCGCTATTTCATTAAGACCTCTGGAGAGAATGCAGTGATACGTCTGCTTTTAACAAACCTGGTAAGATGCTTTTTAGAATCAGCGTAGAAAGAAAGTGCAGATGGTTATTAAAGGGACTATTCCAGTGAATTTATGAAATGACTATTTCAGATGTAATTGAAATTAAGTCGACATGCCAATTAGAATGCCTGTGGAGCAACAAGCAACAATTGTAACCTGTGATTACAATGGGAGACGAATGATGTGGCTGAAACCTACGCAATTCTTAGAAATCAGTTACTGAGCACTAGATTATTTTAGTGTCATCAGGTCCCCAGTGTCTGGGAACTCTTCAGTTAAGAAATAGTTTGGTACATGGAATAGGATAGATCTTGGCCATGTGGGCTGCTATAAAAGTCTCTATTTAGTTAAAAGACAAGCAACAAAACTGTTTTAAGTTATACAAGAACTATGGACAAGTAATAGCTACAACAGCAACACACATCTTCTGAGTCTCTGTGTTGGAATGCTGAATCTTTTCCTCTATCATCTCCCGTATTTAAAAATCTGCGCTTTCTTTTTTTGCAACATCGAATTGTCCAGCCTAAAAGTACTAATCTATTCTAGTTCGCAATCTGGGAAACAAACGGAAAGCTTAAAAGCTGTCGAACGGCAGAAACGTTAAGGCAGACGAACTACAGCGGGGGAACCCCCCCCCCGCCCCGGCCCCATACCCAGCGGCTGCCCCGTACCCAGCCTTTCCCGCAGCCCCCTCCCAGCCCTTCTCCCCGACCGCTGCCACACAGCCGCGCCGGCAACACCCGCCCGCGCTCCCCGACGGCTCCGCGGCCGCCGTGCCCGGAGCCCTGCGGGGAACCAGCCCGCGGAGCCAGCCCTACCTACCGGGGGCGGGTGGGGGGGGGGTCCTCACCCCGCGCTAAAATTAGTAAGTGCAGAGTCAGGAAAACTTGCAGAATCTCATAATACNTGGAGGGGTGGGGGAGTGGGTTTGGCCCCCGCCCGGGGTTTTCCCGCTTCGCGGGGGTGGGGGGAAGCCAAGGCGCAAAGGCAGGATCGTCTCTTCCCCCGCGGTGCCGGCGGTGCTGAGGCTGCGACGGGGGGCTCGCGGATTAAAAAGAGGAAAATCCCTTTATAAAGGAGGAGGGTTGAGTGGGGTGAGAGGACCGTGTCCGTCAGAGCTGGGGGGAGGAAGGGGGAAAGACGTCAGAGTGCTAGGGGACGTTGGGGGGAAGTAAGGATGACTCAAGGGAGAGTGATTGTCGTGTCATGGCAGGGAAACAGGGTTAGGAAGTAAAATTGGGGTGAGAAAAGAAAAGGGAATGAGGGGGAGAAAGGAAGGATCAGGATCATGCCAAACCAATGGCAAAGGGGAAGAAAAGAAAGAGCTGATCAAAAGCGACATGCTGAAAAGAGGGCTGGAGGAAGGGGAGCAAGCAGAAGTAGGGAGAGGGATGCTGAGCTCTGTGCTCTTCATGCCCTCCCTGGCACCCTTCCCGCACCACCCTTGGGCCTAACACCGAGCAAGCACCGAGCTAAGGCACGGCTGCGTGGGGCTGGTCAGGACCATCTTTCCCCACAGCTCCCTTCCAAACCTGGTTGAATATGCAGCCACGTTTCCCAGCTGCGGGGCAGATAGTTCTTGGGGGTCTCCCTTTTTGCCTTGCCTCTTATAAGCCTCACCTGCAGAGCTATGGTAATATCGGCTTTCCCGTGAAAGGACTCTTGCTCTCTGTCTCCAAATGATGCTTGACAATGAGCCTCTAAGTGCTAAGTGTAAGGGTACACGTGCGAAGAAGACCCACACGTGCGCTTGCCCCAGTTTTTACAAAGGGAAGATCATGCCGAGCTGTAGCAGTCACTGTCAGCTCTTGAGAGGCAGGTAACGTGGGCCATTGGCTCGGGAAGGATGGAAAAGTAGAAATAAAAAGCCCACAGGAGTACAGAACCGAGATTGGTAAAAGAACTCATTTAAAGCAGAAAATATAAAATCATCCTAGGCTGAAAAGGAAGACCGCAATGTGGGAAGATGTAAAAACGGAGAGGAGGAAGGTGGCAAATCAGCAAAGCTCAGCCCATTGCAAGGAACGACCCAAGGGCTGGCACCTTCCTGCCTCTTTGCCAACTGCCTGGCCAGCAGAGCGGCTTCGGCTGCCTGCTCACGGGCTGCGGAGCATGTCACGCCAAGTAGCATGTCAGCCGCAGCCATTTATTATGTACATTATGTGCAATAAATTATGATTGCCTACTCATAAGTTGCGTGCGTAATACTGCTTTCAAGTCCCTGGGCTCGGTTGAAGAAGCCCAAATAAAGGTGGCCAAAGAATTAAAGGTTAGGAATGTTACTATTTTTGTCAGCCAATCTCATGGATTGTTGAGTGACGCTAGTGATGCAACATTTGCTTTGGGAGTCTGCAGTAAAAACCTCCCAGTAAAAGGCAACAGAGATACATTTCAGACACAGGGGAGCATCAAGGTGCCTTCTAAACAGAAATCCTGTCATAAGTAAACACGATATAAATAAGAAGTAGAAGTCAGAGACTTTGGAAACAATGTTAAGTGTGTCTCAATTCGGAATAAAGAAACAAGTTTCAGCAATTAAAATGTGATAGAAAATACTTGGATGTTAAATTAAATTCACAGAAAGTTTTAATTACATTTTACTCTGTTTTACTCCAGCTTAATACAGAGAAAGAAGTCATGGCAACACAAAGTATGGAAAATTCTGGGGAAAAGTGTCAGCCAAAGTCTGTCTTAGGTAAATTAAAAAAAAAAATCTAACCAATGGCAATAAATAAATAAATAAATAAATTCTTAGCTTAAATCCCAACTTTGGTCTTCATTGGGACTATAATAAATTCTGGTTGTCCTCGGTGGGCTTAATTAACACCTGTTTTTCATTATGAATCCTGCAAATTTGTTAATTTTTATTTGGTTAGCCTCTTTTGACAAGTTTTATTTCCTTGATACTCAGGAATGGTTTGCAGCCTTCCACCCAAAGAATCAACTGCGCTGGCCAAGTTTCACCTTACATGTGTATCTACTCTTGTAGTTACTTAACTACAAATAAGTTAAATCATACATTCTTTCTTGAGGTCTTCATTTAAGATATAGGTCCTTTGAGCTGATACAGCTTTGGGTTTTGAACAGGCTTTCACCTGGAGGCAGCTTGCAAAGACCGAGAGAATAATTTTGGTAAGGTGTGAGCATTAGTTGATTTAATAATTTACTATCCCTTCTTTGCTCATCCACTGTTAGTATTTCAGGTAGTTTTCCGGTACTTTGTCTTGGGAAAGGACCCTGCTACGCTGGATCCCTGTGTGCATTCTGTCAGCTGCACCCCAACAGCATCCATCACCCACAGCCATACCCAAAGCTCAGTTCTCTTGATATCTGAGTGTGCGCACAAATGAGTACCAGTACATTTTGTGGCTCTTGGGAAAAGATACACTATGGTGTCAGAGATACTAACTGCAACTGCAAGACAGATTCCATACTAGATCTGACCACATTTCCAAAGATAATTACTTCTGCTATCGAAACGCTTAGAACTGAAGTAATCTTTTCCAGGAAAGAGGCAGTCCATTGGCAGTTTGTGGCTTCTAAAACAATTATTGCTCGTTTCAACATAATTTTCTTTTTTTTAAAGAGTATAGCTTGAAAACATGCTGTTTAAAAAATATCTTAAAACTTTGTTTTCGTATTTAAGAAAGTTGACTCAGAAGCCTGCATTTACTCGCCTTGAATCGTGTTCCAAGTTTTTCTGTCCTTGTTGGTGGTTCATGGCTGCTCGTCACCATGGGCTGCCTCTGCCCCTCGTGAAAGTCTTGCTCTGAACAGTGACAGCGATAGACCTGATAACCCCGGAGTGGGGCAGCCGAAAGTTGAGAGGTAGGGTGGGTCGGCAGAAGATCCCTTACTGCTTTTTCATTTTAGGTTGAGTTAGATCAATCAGTGTGAAGCACGAATGAGTAATCTGATGAATACTGGTACCTTGGTAAATAAAGTTTTGCAAATAACCCTACATCCTCACTCCTACCGGCTGCAAGCTTCCAAGGGCTCATCCTGCACTGGGCTATCCAGCTCTCAATTTTACTTTGTAGGCTTTATGAAACGCTGATGAAGGACCAGGTATTGCTTTAATTAGCCACGGTGCAAACCTGGAATAATTCAAACTAAGTTGCTGAATGAACTTGAGATTTAATCCACTACCAGAAACTGGCTCCGAGTCCTCTTTTTTTTTTTTGTGCCCATTTTCCAAATATTGAAATGAATGTTTATTTCAGTGGCAGTCAAATCCTTTGAATATTTTTGTGGAGAGTTTGTGCAGAGACAGGATACCTATCAAGGAGCAGAAGGCTAAAGGTACAGGTCCTTATTCAGATTGTTTCAGAACACAATTTTTCATCCCAAATTAGATGGCTTAACTTGAGCTTTTATTTTTCTGACCAGTCCTTGCTATGCAGCTATATCTGGTACTCTTTCCTCCTTAATTTCTTTACACAGCTATTGAGGAATGTTTTGTGGAAACACTGGAAGTTAGCTTTCCTCTACAATATCTGTCATTTTTTTAAGCAAGAATGTTAAAATATTTCCAAAGGTTTCTTGAGCCTACACATAGTTATTTGAATTCTCTCTTGGTAACAGTAAACATTTTTGTGCTTTAAACATATGTCCATCACTGAGACTTTGCTTAGAAAACAATCGCCCTGAATACAACTCCTGGAGCTATCAAAAGAAAAACCTTGTTTATGGCCAGTCAGGCTAAACTCCCACCCAGTTTCTTTTTCTTAATGCTTCCTGCTGGTTGGTCTTTCAGAGGAGTCAGAACAATAGGAAATGTGAGGAACAGAAACTGAAGTCTTACCCCAGTCAATATCTACATTAAGGACTGTGATTCACAGTATTCGAGAAGCCACAGGTTTAAGTCATGATGTAAAACCTCTAGAGAATCAATATCTAGCTGGCTAACTATACCTTTGAGGTAAAACTCTATTTTCTGATAGATTTCTATGTTTAAATTTTGCATTTTATAATATTGGTTGACAGCGTTATTTTAAAAAACCCACTAACTTATTTAAAAAAAAACAACAGGGTTTTGATAAGCATTCACTTAGTAAGAAAGCTTTTACTACAGCTTAGTTTAAGGCCTTTAATAAAAGCTTTCCTGAGACAGATGCTTCAGAAAGGTTTATGGTAGAATTATTCTAAAAAAAAGGGCCTCTCGATCAGCGTGTGGGTTTTGGGATAGCATCCATCTTAGATTCCCTCTGCAGTTTCTTTATTAACCATGGAGTCCCCAAAGAAATTATCCATCCATTTGCTCAACAGCTCAGAAAAGCCACCTGGATGAGAACTCTTTTGGAAGATATATTTGATAGGTATTAACAGTCCCCGGTTACCTTGCGGGAAGATACAGCTACAGCTGCAGTACTGAGCTTTCAGGATTCCAGACAGTGTAGATTACTGATGTGACTCTCTTGATAGGAAGGTGGATAAAATGTCAATGGAACAGCTCTTTATTTCCTACTGTGGCAAATGCTACACTTTTAATACTGTGTGCCGTAGTTTCTGTCAGTCTATAGTGTAAAAAAAAAACAGTAAAGAATGAAAAGACTGTAAAGTTTAGTACTTAAAAACACAAGAACAGCAGTTAAGACTGTGTGTGAAATCTTAACACAGTCCTCTTGTCCACGTACTTTTTATAATAGTCTTTAACTGCATGATCAAACACTACTTTTTTCCCAGAGATGCCTGTCTCTCTGAATAAATCTTCAGTATTTCTATTTGTCTTCCTTATTAATCACGTGGCCTTACACATTATACTTCATTCCAACTTTGCAATGAAAACAAAACTGGTGATTTTCTCCAGGTGTTTCTGCAGTGGAGAGTATTAGTGCTTCACAAATATTGGTAATTTTATCTACAGAGAACATTAAGGGAATAGGTGGCATTTTTGTACAGATTTATATATTTAAAATATAGCTCCAGTCAATTTCTGTTGCTGCTTTATTCAGTGTTTACGCAAATCTCAGAAGCAACTAATATTGTTTTTGCTGAAATGCTGAAGAAAAGAAAATCAATATTCAATCTAAGTCAGACATCTGGCGTGAAAAATTTCAGCTGGTAGCCTGATGCCTGGCAAAGTTGTGTGCAATTAAAAGTAAGGCTTTTATTGTGAGAAATCTCAGGCAACCTGAACTGCTTTTCAACACCTGTTGTAAAATAGCTGTCATAAAAATTTTGAAATTAAGGGATTGAAAGAGAAAATATAATGTATTCATTTTTTTCATTCTCTTACACCATCTGTATTCCTGTTTTACTTTATTGTAAATAAGAGCGAATCAGATTAAAGATATACACTGATTTATGGTGAACTGTTATGCTTGAACTATACCAAGCATATGATTAAAATGAAGGAAGTGAGGAAGTTGTGTATTATTATCATTCTTTAATACTGATATTGCCAGTTGTTCCCAGAAGCCAGTCACATCAAAGCTCCACTGCAATAAGTGCCATACAAACGTATTGTAAAGTGAAGACCCTGATGCAGAAACTACATATTTTCCTTTAGGCTTTTCTGCATTGTTGATCAGCATCGCTGAACAACATGAGGAGTAGGCAAAATAAAATAACTGTAACAAGATAAAACTATAACGCAAATTAGTGATTCTTAATATAGGGCATCATGCAAAATAGCTATTTGGCAAGCTATTCGGAAGCAGTGCTTGTCATTCTTTTGATTTTTGAAAAAGACCGTGTGTTAGGACTGGCGAAGGGGAACAGACAAACCAAGGATCCACCTTTCTTTGGCGTGCCTTGAACTAAATGAGATCGAGCTGGTTGAAATGCTTATCGGATTTCTGGGGAAATCTATCGCTGAGCAATAAATCTGTCTGAATGGAGACCCACCATTTATCAAGCTTACAGCAGAAGGCCTTTGAACTGGTGGACAGTTGGCATAGAAACACCCTCAGCTAGGCTAGCACTTCTGCCATTTATAATTTGCATTGTGCGACGACTTACAGTGTGTCGGTGACCAATCACATACCCAAGAAGGCAAGGAGCATGCCTACGCGGGCATTATGATCTTGAAACCGCATTTGTACTTCACATCCACACGGGAAACAGAAATCCGGATATAACCCAAAGCTGAAAAGAGGAGGGTGGTGAATGGAGGGTGCCCGAGCTTTGCCCCAGCAATTGAAGTCACAGTGACATGCCTGAACTGACGCAGAAGCGTGCCACAGATCTGTTTGCAAACCTTGGGGGCAATCGAGTGCCATATCACAGCAAAGAGAGAAGCTGGAGCAAAGAGAGAGAGCAAAGGAGGGAGAGCGGTTTCCAAAACACTTTTGGAGCTATTACTGACTATATGAATATTGTTAAGCCATGCTGAAGACGGCTTCTTGTCCTAAGTTTGGCTTTGAACTGAAAGGGAAGCAAGAAAAAGCAAAGACTAACAGATGACTTTAAGCCACTCTCCATTGCTGTTTACACTCTGCTACTTCGCTCTGCAGTGCCAGTCATGAGGGCTTTACGTTAATCTGTCTGAATTCAAATTGTCCATTATTTACTAGGCAATTTCCTGTTGCTGTCTTGGAAAAAACAAGTAGGAACTAAGAAAGTATCTCAAGAATGTTAAGTTTTCAAATTATTTTAGGAATTAGATTTAGAAAGATATTTTTTGGTGATAGCGTGGAGGAGATCTTTACAAAGGCAGTTTTAGGAGACTTTAGAAAAAAGTACTTCTGTACCTTCACCAAAAAAAACCCAACCACCCAGCTTCATGCTGTTTCAATCTTTGCTCTAAGAGGACTTCAGTCTTTAGAGGAAATCTGTGAAAAGTTTTGATAAAGCCTCTGATAACCAGTTCTTTCTCACTGTGAACTTCACATGAGCAATATACCTCTTATAGATCCACGGGTACCACCTTCTACTAAGAAATCAGAAAGCAAACTGAATTAAAAGCAAAAAATATAATGAAAATGTTAAGCACTAAATGAAACCGCACATAAATTGTATTTTGTTAACTATGATCCAAAGATACTGTATAAACTTTACTTTAAATACTACTATTACTAATAGTTCCAGTGCTCATGTTCTTACTATAGACGTGTTTCAATAAACCCTCAGATCATTTTCAGTGCGTAATTTTGACCAAGTAGGAACTGGCAAAAAATTTGAAGAAAATCCCATTGAGATTTAACCATGGGAATTTCCTTGGAATTAGTGAAGGCAATGTGAAAAACTGGCCTTCCAGGCGTCACTACCAATAACTGATCCTAAACAGTATAAAATAATTTTCTCTGTGGCATGGGGTAAACTGATATATCAAAAACTGGTGTTGTTTGGACTCAATTTCTGTTCACTCATGTCCATACATTTTGGCTAAAGAATCAATGATTTCTTGAGGGAAAACCTGCAAATATTGACTGGATTCTGTGAGGATTTTAGGATTAGATAAATCAAGCTTTTTTTTTTTTTTTTTTTTTTATTTTNTTTTTTTTTAACACCAGTAGCTTTTGGGTAGTATAGCTGAAATATCCACGCAGCATAAGTCAGATGACCCTACCTGGGCAATGATTTCATTTGTTGCTATGATGTTCATGGTCTGTAATAATGAAAAAAATTGAAACTAGTGTCAGCCAATTTCAAAATATCGAGAGAGAAAACACATCTATCAGCTTCAAATTAGTTTTTAATGGAACCCTTGCCAGAACAATTTACGGCTCTCCTGTATAATAGTTACAGAAATGTAATTAAAGTCTATACCTGCTTAGCTTGTTGTGAAACTCATATAAAATGGGATTTAAGCTAGCATGTTTTGTTTCAGAATGAAAGTGAGGCAATGAATGTGAGGCATATGTAGATGGTCAGTCATTGACAGGCAGTAACCCATTAGACCGTGATATCTCCATGCTTGTTCACACTTCTAAAGTTTTCAAAGTAAACATGAGACCTGTTTTCTGCAGAGGTTTGAAATTTATTCTGTCTTTAAAGTTACCCAGTGTCTCTTCAAACATCCATATCGGTTCACTTGCTCCAGTGCTCCATTTCTTCAGGAAAATGAAAGTGTGTACTTACTTACTGATGTCTTAAAAAGCACACGCAAGACAAAGTGCATGGGTGAACAGAGGAGAACCAAATTTGTAATCCTTACTGTAAAAGGCACTTATAAAAAAAAACAACCCAAAGGTGTCAGCTTCTCATTTACCAATGAGCTGCATACAGCCATCAGAGCTGTTTTCTGAATTCTGTGATCTAATTTATAAGTGATCTATGAGAAATGCAATTTGGTCTTTTCAAATTAAATCATCTGTCTAAATAAAAATGGAAAATGTATCATTTCCCTACTGTTAAGCCAGAGAACTTCAAATAGTATTTGCAGCCAAAATGAAAGCAAACAGTAAAATTATTCTGCTTTCATCCCCTTTCAAGTCATTCTTCTCATCAACTTCAACTGATAGGAGATGATTTTATAAGCACATCCACTTCTACAAGGAATTTGTAAACAGGGTTTGTAATTAGTGTGGGAAAATAACATTGTAGTAGATATATCCTTGGAGGCATGTGAAAGAAATGGGGGGGGTGGGGTTGGGTTAGCAGTAATCTTAGATAGAGTATATAGCAGTTTATAAAGACGCTGTTCAACTGCAAGGTCTACAGTAGTAAAAACTCATTAAAGATGTCCTGAGTTTATGTAAAATTGTCAAATTGGAATACTTGCCCATTTAATGACAAGGTTCACAAAGCCAATACTTCTGGCCTGAAATACTGTCCAGTTTCACCAGGACAGTCCTTTTTACCCACAAGTTATTATTTTATGACTGCTGAGTGACCTTAGACTTCACAGAAGTCCATTGGTTTGTATTTTTTATGTTTACTAATGCACATTCGTAAATGTTGTCTAACACAGTACCATAACACTTGGCCGAGGCTGACTGCAGTATTTCTGCTTGTTTTAGAACAAGTTTGTTGAAATTGATGGGATTAAAAAAAGCACCTCTAACTTCAAGAAAAAAGTTTTCCTTTTGGAATCATACAGTAATTTCAAAGGATGTGGAATGGAATGGGAAGACAACTGGATTAACATAGTAAGATTGGCATTTAAAATATTTACCTTAGTTGAAGGGCTTCAGTTAAACTTAGACACTGCCTGGACATTGTGTAGGCCTTTGTGCACAGATGTATTTGACACAAAACATAGTTCTTTCTTTCGTGTTTATCACTTTGTCATTTGCTTCAGTCATTGCTGCTTACATACAAATATCTTTTTTACCATGTCTTTGATGAAATCTATTTAAAATAAATATTATTTCAGTGGTTCCACTACTGGGTTTACAAACTTCTTGAAATTGGAACCACAGTTCCTATGGGTATCTTGAAACTGCTAAGTCAAAACTAAAAAATACTTTCAGTGAAAAGTTCTTTACTGTGAATAGAAACGTCTTAGCTCCTCTTTCTTGTGAGAATGCTTTTATTCAAAAAAGCACTGTTTATTTCCGTGTTTCTCTGATCTAAGTGTTAGTACTTTAAATGCAGTCAGAAAGCATTTGGCACACAAATCCGTATTGATAAAATTCTGAATAATGTCTTCATGCAGCTCCTATGTATCAGTAAGTGTATAATCCCAATTCAAGGGGACTGCTCCAGTGCCTGGCAGAATTACAGTATCTGACTTCAGTCAAATTTGGATCAGGACATAAAAATATGGTGAATTAGAGAAATAAATTTGAGTCCCAAAATGCCACAGATTTATTACAAGAGTCTCGGTCTGCAAAGCAGAGTGTAAAAGACAAAAAAGTATTCCAGGTTGTGAGACAGGGATATTTGATAAAAGAGCATCTGGTCACAGCAAGAAGGATTTTGAAAGAAGACTTTGGGACTGGAATAGCCAGTCTTGGCCAGGAAACCTTGTACCTAGTTATCTTCTTGGGCTCTTGGTACTGTTTGCAAGGTGTTCTGGGTTCTCCGTGTGACAAAAAACACACTTCATTGTCATAATTGCTGCCAGATGCTAATCTTGTACTCAAGGAAAGGAGCAGGTGACCTTTAAAAACCTATGGTTCCTCCAGACCTGGGTCATAGCAGAAGAAGAAAGAAGGAAGCTTGCATAGCTTTGCTAAACTTGTTTGTGGATCTGTGAGAAGCTTAAGTATCCAGTTGACAATATGTAATTGTTACTAAAGCAGTGATGGAACTGACACTGTCAGAAAAACTTTCCTTGGCAGTTTTGATTAATTCAATTTTTAATTAGAAGAATTACTTCTATTGCTTTATTTATGAAAAAAATATAAAATACCAAGTTCACATTTGTGAACTAATCCTTAAGGTATTAGTGCTTTGACACATTTGGGAGGCAAATGCAAATAGCATGAAAGCTGGTATTTTTCTATGATTTGTTGTTCATTGAATTGAAGCTGGGAAAAGGGATATTAAAAATTGAACCTGGTGACAATTCCATAGATGCATTTTACTTGGGGAATTTACTAAAAATGTGCTTTGGAGCATGATTTTGGAAAGGGCTCATAAATTAGCAGAGGTGAAAATTTAAAAAAAATAAGAAAAAAAAAGAAGCTAGGCTCCATTACCCAGTACTCTAGCAGATTTATTGGGAAGTCACCCTTTCAGCTAGTGTTTTTATAACTTAAACAAATTACAAGTAAACATCATATTTGTATGTGACTTTTCATGAAAGCAATGTTTCAAAGTGATTCATTATTTATTACATGCTCTGTGGTATACAGGCTATCCATCCTGCAGCTGTTAGGCGTAATGAGAACAAGAAAAAGACCTTGTGAGCTTTAGCAGAAGATAGCAAACCTGAAGTAACTTTCAAACAATATAAAAAGAAGATTTTTACATACAAAAATCTTCAAACTGATCTCAGCAAATGAGAGGCTCTTCTGAAACTCGGTATCCCTTCCCACTTGCCTCTTGGCTCTGACAGTTCTGTAATACATGTGACTTATGGTTATATATTAGTTTAGAATGAATTGGTGTATACATATTCAAAATGCAATTTCTCCCTCTCTGCTTAGAGTAATCAAAAATATCAGTGTATGGAAGAAACCTCAAAGGCATTTGTGATCTTTGATGAATTTGCTTGATTTTGTTAACAACTTCTTGCGATTTTTAGGAGGCTTTTGTGGTGTAATTTCAAGACATACAAATTGCCGCATTAAAATGATGTTAATATTTATACTACCATATTAATTATTAATTGCTATATTTGGAGTATAATTAATATGACTTTTTTAAAAAATTAATTTTTAAACCCCATAACTTCACCGACTTTCCAGTAAAACTGTCATTTTTATTCCCCCCCGCCCCTTCCCCGGCCCCGCGTTGCCGCGTAGGGCAGCAGGGAGCCAGGCCGGCGTCCGAGGTGATCAGCACCATGGACAGAGACCGGGCACACCTTTCCCATGCAGGACCGACCGCCTCCCGCAGGACCGACCGCCTCCCGCAGGACCGACCGCCGGGACCGCCTGCCACCGCCCCCACAGAGCATCTTCGGTCCCCCAACGACCCCTGTGCTGGGAGCCAGGGGAGAGAGATTACCGGGTATTGAAGGTCTGCTGTGTTCTGAGACCTCAGAATGCAGAAGTGAATCATTCCTTGCCAGCTAAACTACTCGCGCGCTGTTAACTCTTTGAAGTAAGGACTGTGTTTTCCTTTGGTTTTTTTAGTCAGTCTCCCCTATGGCAGATACTCTTGAAATATGATAGGGAGCCATCTTTGAAAATCATAGTCTGAGCAAGTACTATTAGTTATGACTCCCCTAATTGTTAAATAACGTCCTTTAAATTATTATGGACTAGATAGCTACTAGGTGGCTGGACTGCAAAGTTTCCTGAGCAACATCAGACAACATTAGTGAAAATAACAGACTATTTAGTTCTCTTCCTCCCTTCCCAGGGAGAACAACAACACTGGACACTCTCACTGAGCAGTGGGCTAGACTCCCACACAATAGGAATGTCAAAGCATATGTGGTATGTGACACTGCATTTATTAAAAAACAAAACCCAAAAAAACCAAAAAAACCAACCAAACAAAAAAAAAACCCAAACAAAATCTACACAAAACCAAACCCAAAATCCTGTCAATTATATTAATTTCTCATGATTCCGATCCAAGAAAGACTTGGGAAATAATTAAATTTTCCATTAGGTGAGTTGAAAGCCTGTATAAAACCAGGTATTGTGGTGGCAGTAGATAGTGTCTGTGGTTCCTCTGTGACAATCTTAACAAAAAAAAGAAGCCTTCTTACCTAACTTCAGACACCAACATCATAGACATCTTCATGTGAGCTTGTCACTCCAGATTCCCTTTATGGTCAGTGAAGTGTATGTTCACCTAAAGTGAAGGGCGCAGGTCAGCTGAATCCTTGAAAACATCTGCTAAGGACAAGACAAACTGCAGTCTGATTCTTTCCAGTGGTTAAAAAGGGACACTGGGGTAACTGCTTTAGAAGTAGACACATCCACTGCAGATGCCTGTTTTTATCCAGACAGACCCCTTGAACACTGACACTAAGCAGTATGCAAGCAACTGGGCGAGCATCCAGAAGTGCCAATGTCTTTGGGAGGATTAAGTATCTAGGGCTGGGGAGGCTGCTGGGAAGCCCCACACAACCCCATGCTTGCCTGGAGGATGTGCCATCAGATGATAGATAGTATTTGACTTGTTCAAATACTTCCACTCATACTGAAATACAACCTAATGGCAAAAGTCCAAACAGCCGCACATTAAACTTCCTGCGTATGCATTTTATACCTCAAATATAAGCCTCTGACAAAAGTATTATATATGAGACCATGACTAATTTAGCTTCACATTCTCCTCACCATCTTGGATGCTGGTTATACTTCACTAGTTTATTTGATTTTTCAACATTCCTCCCACTAAAAATTTCAATCAAAACAAGTGAAGTGACTCAAGAGACACTGAAAGCTGAAAAATATATCTCAATTCAACTACTTTTTTTTTTTTTTTAGGTATCTACTGTTGATACAGAAAAAACATAGTGAAAAGATAGAGATAAAAATTACATTATGGGACAGAGGTGATTAAAGGAAAAGTATTTAAAACTCTCTCTTTTGGATTCAGGGTCTGCTTTGAATGAAACCTCTTCTTCCTATTAGTCCAATGAAAATCAAAAGAAGAAAGAATTAATACAGTACTGTGCTCTTGAGTCTGCAGACAGCCTGAAGCAACAGTCTAGTCTGTTACCCAGAGCACCTCCACAATTCTTGTGACAGAATTTAGACCCACTCAGGGACATCAGGGATCACGGAGCACATCTCTCCTCTCCTCTCCTCTCCTCTCCTCTCCTCTCCTCTCCTCTTCCCCCACCCGCCCAGCGCCTCACAGTGCACTTCTGTACATGCCCGTA
>VUYV01000528.1:75650-220190 GCA_008711295.1 Anarhynchus alexandrinus
CTCCTCTCCTCTCCTTTCCCCTCCTCTCCTCTCCTCTCCTCTCCTCTTCTTCTGTGATTCTCCTCCTAACAATATTATTTCCTCTCATTGGGCATAGCTGTGCTGTAATAATGGCAGATCAAGAAAAAGCAATGGCCACATTTTGGTTCTGTGCTTCTATATTGCTTCGGGGGAAATTGTTTGTGACAATCTTATTTTATGTCTAGACTGCATCCTACTCCTCAATAGCCAGCCTATGCTGGGGGGCCATTTCCCCTCCTGCTTTGTTCCTCACTCTGTTTATTCCTAGTTCACTCGCACAGAGGTAAGAGTCTCATGCCGCAGAAATATTCTCATTTTATGTGCCAGGGCCTGCAACACTGGAAGCTAATTTGATGAAATAAAATGGTATTATATTGCCCTATACCAGTACATTATGTAGGTGACATGTATTAAAAAAAGCCAGCTGTCTATTTATGTTTTTCCTAAATACTACAATGTACTGTTCAGTTATCATTTACAATTTAGTGTCATAGATAATTCACAGACTTACATGTTAGCAGGCAGCATAACTGAATGCATATTATTTGTTTAAGCCTGAGGAACTCGTGCCTCACACATGTCAGACTGTGAGCATGTAAGCTGCTCTGGGTCAGGGCAGACGCATGGGTGCCGTTGAGGGGCACAGTGAAAGGAAGGAATCCCTCCTCAGATGGGCGCCCTTCCAGTTTTGCTCTGGCTCTGCTCCCATATGCGAGCAGGACAGACAAAAAGCAGAAATAAGATGCCTGGATAGTTGATGTGAGGTACATGCCAATCGCTTACCCATTCTCTTGGGCAGTAGGAGGGGTAATCAGCAGTCACCAGCCTCGGCACCCCAACTGGGAGTTATACGGAGGTGGTACCAAACTGTGAGTGTCCCCCGAGCAGGCATGTGGTCTGGGTTACAGTCCAGCACAGACCCAGTAGCAAAGTTCAAGAAGACCCTCGCTGCAGTCTATTGAACACAATTTTGGTTATTCAGGAAGAAGGTGGCAATATTATTGTGGAAAATATTTTTAAAAAAGGTCAAAGAAGTAAGACTTGAATGATTTAATCAGTTTTGGTAATTTTCAGTGCATTTTAATGGTAACTACAACAAAAATACAGTTTTGTTTTATCTTTTCTTTTTTTTTTTTTTTCCCAAAGAGAAATACAATCTCAGCATTTCCAGATTGAAATAAATCTAAATTGGTGTAATGAATCACTGAAGTATGACCCCATAGAAACAATGAAATACACGTAACCATGAACACAATGGTTTTGGGAAAGATGGAGCAAAATCACTGTCAGCAGGGAAATTACTTCATACGGCTCTGACACTGACTTTTCAGTTTTATGTCCCTCCCCCATACTTCTCCCCTTTTTCATCTCTTTTGAAAGGGCTACATGGAAAGCGTAGCTCATTGTTAAATGATGTGAGAAAACAGGCAGAAAAGAGAAAAGGGCAAGATAATTTCACTTGTACAGATGAGCAGGCAGAAAAACAATAACAAGGCAATAGATTGAGCAAACAGGCGGTGGCAGTAACACAAATTTTTATGTACACACCATTCTCAAAATGGGAGATGCAAACAAATTTGTAGATTATTCTTATCAAATAGGCTTGCTTATAGAAGGCCTTTTATCTGTGCCTATAAACCACTAAAATACTAAAGAAAAATAGTAATCCTATTCCTCTATGCAAGATTTGTAAATCTGAGCAGAGCCCCTTTTCCCTGTTCAGTTAGTTCTAGACTAGAAGTTCCACTGCTCTGAATTACCATGCTTCCATGGCATTCGTGGTACTTTGTTGACATACATAACCTGAAGTTTGGGTTCTTTGTATGCAGTTTAGTAATGGTGAAGATAAAAAAATAAAGTCTGGAGATACAGCCCTATCTTTGTTCAAGATAGGAACGCAGCCTGGGAAATGCAAACTTTCCCGAATCCCATGAAGATCTCGGAAGCAAGCAGCCAGCAGTAGAAGTAAGCGTATGAAGATTACAGTGTATTCTTATTTGTAAAGTTATATTTACAAGAAGGCACACCAAGAGGTCATTTAGTCTCCTTTCCGTTATATTTTAGCCTTTAGCTTCTGAAATGGTGGGAATTTCTCTTAACAGAAACTTTTCAAATGGGTTTAAGTTTAAGTACCCCTTAGGTCTGGTTTGGTCAGACGATGTTGAATACAAAGATCTGGTCAAATTTAGTCACAGCTGATCACCTAATTAGTACCACTTAAAAACTGCATTGATTAGGCAAACTGCCTTTTGGTATCAAATGCCTGGCATCCATAAGTTTCAAAATTCATTTACTGTTTCAATGTTTGGCTCAATTCAGGAAACTCTTTTAATACAAACTGAAGACCCACTGAAGCTAGAAAATATTAAACTTATGTTTAAAATTAAGAACATAGAATCACAGGAAAAAAACATGGCCTTCCATTGCATGCTTTGCTGCAAGGTAGGATTAATTATACCTAGATCACCTCGGAAAAATATTTGGGCAATGTCTGCCCAAAGATTTGCCAATGATCTGACAACTTCTCCAGGCAATCTATTCCAGGGCTTGTCTCTACTATTGGAATCTGTTCTTTAATGTCTAACCATAGTCTGCCTTTTTGTTATTTAAGCACATTCTTGCCCACCAGTGAAGACGAGGTTCTTCCTTCCTAAGACTTTTTTTATGTACTGTGATGTGGTCATCTCATTCTTCTTTTATAATGATTTTAATTTATGCTTGTTTTCTTCATAGGTAAAGTCACATGGCCTTTAGTCATTCTCTGCTTTTTCTTTCCTCAGTGGTTTCATATCCTCCTCAAAGTTTTGTGCCTAAAGCAAAATGCAGTACTCCAGTAGGGTTACTCCCAGAGCTGTGTATATCAGGTGGGTTACTTCAATATCTCGGAGTCTGCAATCTTCTAATATTTGTCAGAATGGAGCTTGTCCTTTTGCGGCTGTATTGAATATCTATATGACTTGCCCAGAGGGGTGGTGGATGTCCCATCCCTGGAAATATTCAAAGTCAGGATGGACAGGGCTCTGAGCGAGCTGGTCTGGTTGAAGATGTCCCTGCTTATTGCAGGGGGGTTGGACTAGATGACCTTTAAAGGTCCCTTGTAACCCAAACTATTCTATGATACTATGATTCCATGACTTGCTGTTGGTTTATAATTTTAATTCTTTTGTTCTTTTTTTTTTTCACTTTGTGTATCTCAGTATGTACAGCTAAAAATTAAAGATTGATATATTTTCTCTAATGAATTCAGTGAAAAGAGTTTTGCCATTGTTTTCAGTGGAGCCTGAATTTCTTGCAAGATAGCCCAATAGGGAAGTTAATCATAAGAACATTACCTTGAAACTTGAGAAATTTTAAGCTTTTCTAATTAAAATACTTTTTAGGAGCCATAAAATACCATGCATATATACTAAATGCTTGAGAATGATATTTCTTAGTAGCAGATATATGAATTTCAAAGAAAGCTACTCATTTATATTTAGTAGCTAGATATTGTTATCGTAGGTATACTTTCTAAGCCTTGAAAGTATTACAGATCTCAAAAGAAGTAGGAGTAGCCTCATTTCACTAGAAAAAAGATGTGAAAGAGGGATTTCGCTGGCTGAGCACAAGAGCAGGAGTGAGTGTCCTTTAGATTTAATTCTGTGATAAAAGCAGGGTTGTGAAGCATGGGAGTAGCATTCTGCATGTTGATAACACACATGACAAAATACAAAGAAGGCAGCTGACAAAAGATGGGCTTGTTAAAGGTAGTCAGTAAAGGTGTGTTAATAACAGCAATTGCCAACTATGTTGAAAATAGTTCTTTAGGACATAGTATCATAAGCATTTCTCAGTCAAGAAAACTAACCTGGTAATTGCGGTAAGAAGACTCAAGGGACTGTGGATCATGAAAAAGTTGACATGTTATAATTGTTTGATCACATAGAAATGTGACAGCAGCCCATTTGTAAAATGTATTGTCAAGAAAGCATTTGCTCTAAAGTGGCTAAGATATACTTGGTGATTCTCAAATTCTTTGAGATATCTTATTCTTCACAATGAAATATGCTTCCTTCATTTCAGTGAGACTGAGAATCAATAGAGACATGCATCAAGTTATATATCCAGGAATTGATTGTGGTAATCTGTTTAATTCCAATTTAAGAAGGCATTATAAGGAGATGCATTTCACAACAAATGGTCTGACTTCCTGGCATCTATTAACACTTCTCAGTAAACAAGCTGTACAAATGGAAATGGCCTTATGGACACTTAAGGAGGGTGCTCATATAACCTTTGAATTAAATAGAGCAAAGTTTTCATCAAACACCTAAGTGTTAGAACTTGCGTTGTTTAATATTTGACTCAGCATCCAGCCCATTAGCAGGACTTATATTCAATTGTTAGCATACAAGATGCCTGCTCACATGGTATGGCATTCCTTGTTTTCCATTACTGTGCTGAACCTACCACAGCTAATAGGACCCATCTCCTCTGGCTAATGCCATGTTTAAGAAGAAGGACCTAATGAGCAATATTGTAATGTAGATTTTAGACCAGTTATGAGAAGAAAGAATCACAGATTCAGCTGAAAGCTCGTTTTACTTTTAAAAAAATCACCTTTGATTCTTGAGCTTTTTAATATTTTCTCTCTTTTCTAAAGGCATTTTATTCTGGAAAGCTGAACATATTCCCATTAGCAACATGTTCAGTCAAGAGCATCTGGGAAAATATATTTGTTGTATTAAAAAAACATATAAATATTCCCACATTTGCTTTGTGAGGGATAACACATAGCAGCTGTATTGTAAAACCTCATGCTTTGCAGAACACAGTCCATCAGAAGAGACATGTGTTTTGGTTCATCTGAGAGAGAGATGGCTATAAATCACCAGGTGGCGATGGGAATTGTCTGGCAAAGCTCTGCTCAGCAGCAGTGGGATGGAGGTGCAGAGGAGAGCTCAGTGGGAGAGCAGCTTCCCTGCCCGCCTGTAGCTCCGTTGTGGCTCCTGGCACTGTCACTCCTTCCCTGTGCCCCTACTGCCATACTCTCCCTGTTTTATTTTCCTGCCCCAGGCAGGACAGCTTCCCCCTGCTCTTGGCACAGCTCTCATCTCCCCAGGCAGAGATGCCTTTGCCTCATTTCAGCCGCCTTTGCCTCAAGGAGAAGAGCCCCCCATCCCTTTCCTGCCACCCGCTTCCCTGAGTAGGCTGCGGAGTTACTTTATTTACTGACACCCTATTAGAGAGCTGCCTGCCTGTTAATAGGTGCGATCTCATCAGCAGAGTACCCCCGAAAATCCTGGCTGCTTTTCTGTCTGGGGCATGCGATGCTCAACATAGGTGAGAATGAGTGCCTCGGTATCACAAAATGATTTCCTAATGGAGGTTTAGACTTTGGAGGTGGTGAGAAGCGTAAGTGGTTAGTGTGTGACATCGGATCTGATTGTATATCTGCTCTATATTAATGGAGGTGGGAAGCTGCTAAGAGAGCTGTGATTAACTCCCAGCCAGGGAAACGTAGGTGCCTTCCAAACTCCACTGGGATAATTCAGCTGCTTTGACAATTCCCAACATTTCTGGAAAATTAAGTTTTTTTGGTAGCCACCTGGTGATTTCTTCAGCTTTTATTTGGCATAGAAAGGCAAAGTTGGTTTAGAATATATTTTTTTTTCCCTGGGTAGAAATCTTGTCTATCTAATCAGTCAATGGCATTTAGCCTTGCAAAATGTTTCACTCGTTCATGTTTCTTACAAAAGACTGTTTCTGAACAAATACCCTGTTGTCCAGTCTGTTTTGTCTTCTAATCGTGACAAAGAGCCAAATTTTGGCCCAAGAGTCCTGATGTTGTGGTGTTTTTTTTTTAAGATAGAGCATTGGGGGTTAGATGTTTTCAGAAATGCCAGTCTCCTGCAGTAACGGTACTGAGTAATAGGAGTCATTTGATGTTTGCTTTGAGGTACTGAAATTTAATTAAAACAGAGGAAGGGTAAAAGGATTGTATTGACGTGATTACTTTTATGTCTGTCCATTTTATTTAAGAATATTTCTGTGTTTCAGGCATACTTTTGGGGAGTTCAACTGTGGTTGTGAAATACTATCTTTCCATTCAATCTCTGAGACAATTCCCTTGGATTTGCCACAAATACTTGCAGATAAGGCCCTGCATGGTGCAGCAATGAAGTACGAGGGGCACTGGAAGCAAGTAGGTGCAACTGGAGATGCTATGACAGATCCTTTCATCCTGCTGCTGGCTTGCATTTTAGACCCCAGAGAAGAGTTGTGAATCTGACAGGCCAGAGGGGCTTTTGTATGCTGTATTATTTGGAAGTGATGTTGCAGGATGATGTCTGCAGAGGTCAGCTATGCATCTAGAGGGTTGAGCCTGGGGTCAAGGTGGGTCCCTTACTGAGGAGCACAACACACCACTGCGTCCAGCTGCATCTCAAGCTCCTCCAGGAGTAGAAAAAGAAAAAAAGCAGTTTAAAGGTACTGTGGTTCCAGACCTTTTGTGTGAGAAGGGCCACTTGAGACTAGTAAAGATTACAGCCAAGCGTATGATATCTGCCAGAGTGTGAAAAGCCTGGAATTAGCGAAGGCAATTACTCACCAAGCAGCACCCGCAGCTCAGGGAAGGGGAGCTGCTCCAGCAGTGTCACACAGTGATGACCTCCAACAGACCTGGTGGGGAAACAAAACACTTGGCACCTCTCCTCAGCATTTGGTGGAAACAGGGCTTCCTTTTCCTGAGTGGGTGCAAGGGGGCACAGATGGGAAGGTCACTCTTTAATTCTCTTACCAGAGATCAGGGATACCTTGACACAGCTTCTATTCCTAGGCTCATTCAAGGAGAGCAAAGAGAAGAGGGGTATAGTTTTCACTCTTTCCTCAGGCTTTTTATTTAGAAGCAGCATTGTGAAAAATAGGACCAGATTTTTAAGCCCTTTATCTGGTACTGGGATACCAAGGTCAAACAGATGAGCCAAATTCATCGAATCATAGAATGGTTTAGGTTGGAAGGGACCTTGCAGATCATCGAGTTCCAACTCCCCTGCCATAGGCAAAGACACCTCCCACTAGACCAGGTTGCTCAATGCCCCATCCAGCCTGGCCCTAAACACCTCCAGGGATGGAGCTTCCACAGCTTCTCTGGGCAACCTCTTCCAGTGCCGTACCACCCTCAAAGTGAAAAATTTCTTCCTAATATCTAATCTAAATCTATCACCTTCCAGTTTGAAGCCATTCCCCCTCATCCTATCACTACATGCCCCTGTAAAAAGTCCTTCCCCACCTTTCCTGTAGGCCCTCTTTAAGTACTAGAAGGCTGCCATAAGGTCTCCCTGGAGCCTTCTCTTCTCCAGGCTGAACAACCCCAACTCTCTCAGCCTGTCCTCATAGGAGAGGTGCTACAGCCCTATGATCATCTTTGTGGCCCTCCTCTGGACTCCAACAGGTCAATGTCTTTTTTATGTTGGGGGCTCCAGAGCTGGATGCAGTACTCCAGGTGGGGTCTTGCCAGAGCAGAGTAGAGGGGCAGAATCACCTCCCTCGCCCTGCTGGCCACACTTCTGATGCAGCCCAGGATGCAGTTGGCTTTCTGGGCTGTGATCACGCATTGCTGGCTTCTTGTCAATGAGCACCCCCCAGTCTTTCTCCTCAGGGCTGCTCTTGATCCATTCCCCGCCCAGCCTGTATTTGTGCTTGGGATTGTCCCGACCCAGATGTAGGACCATGCACTTGGCCTTGTTGAACTGCATGAAGTTGGCTTGGGCTCACCTCTCCAGCCTGTCCAGGTCTCTCTGGATGGCATCCCTCCCCTCCAGCGTGTCTACCTCACCACACAGCCTGGTGTCACTGGCAAACTCTCTGAGGGTGCACTTGATTCCACTGTCCATGTCGCTGACAAAGACGTTGAACAGCACCGGTCCCAGTACCGACCCCTGAGGAACACCACTTTATTGTATCTTTCTTGTGGGAAAACCAGAGGAGACTATTGGAAAAATCAAGCTTGTTATATATAAATATTGTGGGATTTTTCTCATAGGCAGCTCTTGTTGCACTTTTACTATGGTCATTTTTAAATGGAAAGCCTGTAACAAATTGGTGGCCCCTTTTTGTAAAATGTTATGAAGCTTAGAACATGGTTAGGTTTATGGATAGTGCACACAACCTAGTTAGTAGAGGGAAATTAATCTATACTAGATTACAAGCATCCTTCTACTAATCTGCATTGCAGAGGATAGAAATGTACACTTGGCTGGACAGAAATAACAGAGGTACAACCAGTCTGGTGACTTCAACAGGTTACTCCACAAGGTTCACCAGCACAACCCTTTTATTTATTCAGTATTAGTCACTGGGCAAGGGCCATGGCAGCAACAGCACTGTAAAAGCACAACAAGACTGTCCACACTGGAAAGTTTACAACCCAGGGAGGCTGTCATCTCCCTCAGACCTGCATTTCCTTCACTAGATCTCATTGTGTTAAATGTGCTTCCAAGTAGCGAAACACTGACGTCTTACGGAGCCGTAGCCCAGCTATTCCCAACAGTCCTTGTGGGTTGCTGCGACTGGGTCCAGCAGCCAGGGGGTCTGGGCCTGCCTAGGTCTCCACTTGTGGGAGCAGGAATTCGCTGTAACATCCGCAATAGCAATGAACGCTGTTTCTGAAGGATGTTTCTGTCTGGCATACGAATCTTTTGTGGTGAGGTCATTATTATGTGTACAAACATGGCACAGAAAGCAGATCAGCTGCCTCCCAGGCTGCTGTGGGGAGATCTTTAGTTTTACCACCAACCCAGCTTTCCACAGCCTCCATGAATAATGTTTTGGATCTCACTATATCCACAGGTGGAAAGGCAAAAAGGACAGAACAACACTATTTACTTTTGTCCCCTGCCTCCAAACCTGATCACAGAAAACAATTATTTACAGCAAAAAACCAGTAAAGAGCAAGGGATAATCTGGGAAAATAGTTTTGCTTCCAATTCACAATTCAGACCTAACATACGCAGAAGGTATTAACATTTTGCAAACGTTGGGTGGCTGCTATGACTGAGCTAATGCTCTCAGTGTAAACCTTCACTGACAAAACTATTTTTCAGAATAAAACTATATCCAGAACTGGCTATTGAAGATGGGCACTTGCTTCCAGTTCAGGTTAGGCTCTTAGATATCCTAATCATCCAGGACTTTGCGCACATCTCAGAAGATCTTTACAGGCATGGACACCACATTCAGGAGGGACTGGATTTACCGGTAGCTATTCCACTGCTATTGCTTATTGGCATATCCTGCTTCATTGGTAAACATGGGACAGCTTTGTCGCAGTTTCACTTTGGGATAAGCTGCCTCTCAATTATCTCATGGTAAACACAGGCAGTTACCACAATGGCACTGACATGTTACAAATCAATATCTTACTTTATGCAGTGGTATCTTATTCTTGTGCTCATAACCAAAATGATGTTCTTGCCATCTGTTGTGTGTGGCTCTTCCTTTCCCTGGCAAGTGAATTCAGCTTCATTAGAGACACCATTACTTTAATGACATATTCTAAGGATATATTTTGCTTTCATGATGGCAGGTTCTTCTTTTTGTTTGTTTACATGGTGCATGTCCCTCTGGAGTTGAGCTGATTTATACATTGGCGTAGAAGAGGAGGACCAGACCTGTTCTTTCTGTAGCAGAGCCAGCATCAGGGCAGCACTGGTGCTGCTACTCGTGTTAGACTTGTCGTGTGAATACAGATGTCCCATTTCTGATGCTGCCAGTTAGAGACCTTTTATAAGTTCAAAACTCACAGAAATGCCAAAAGGAAAAAAAATAGAGGGTCAGAGCTGGCTGCACCAACAAACCGCTGGAAGCCAAGTGGGCAGGAGACCTGGCTATGGCCACGCTTAGAGACTTGTGGTCATTTGGAGTAGAGGATAGTGGAGGTTTTCCAGCTCCCCAGAATTTAATAATTTCAGATGAATGATGATACAACTCTTGTATGTCTTGAATATACTTTTTTTTCCCCATGGAATACACATCATATTTCATTTAATATACAAATGTGGATATACGTTTTCCCACAAAAAATACCTTTGCACTTGAGTAATATTGGCAATATAAGTTTCTTAAGAACCTTTCTTGGAATACAGTGGGAATTTAGGTCCAGCCATTGGTCAGTCAGAAAACATCGGAGATTGGAAGTGAAAAATCTTAGCTGTAATCCCCTTCTCCCCAAATGATAAACATGTAGCACTATTATTTCAAATTTAAAAGTTTAAAAAAAAAAAGTTTGGGAAATGAAAAAGGGAAGATTGTCAGAGCAGTATGAAGTTAGGTGTGCTGCCTATCCTGTTTATTTTATGAGCAAGTATAAATAGCTTATAGCAAGATATAAACAATAGCCTCCTGTTATAAAACATAAAATAATTTGCAGTGATGAAGTAAAAAAAAATCATAGTAAACTAAACATTTAAAGAGAAAACAATTTTGATACAAGTTTATATAAAGCATACTTCTATATGGTATGTGGTTAAGTGTAGTTGTGGAGGCAATCATGAAGAACAATGAATAGTAAAGCAAAAATTCCAAAAGAGCTTAAAACTTGCGTCTCTCATTCCTTACATTATCTATTCTTTTGAGGCAAGCCAGGAAATGACAGAACTGTCTGAGGAAAGAAAGGTAAACAGAAAGAGAGGAGTAGGAGCATTAAACGGTGAAGCCCTTAGGAGTGATAGAGCTTCACAGAGAGGGAACTGGGGAGCAGTTGCAAGTGCTCTTGGGGAAAGAGTGATGCTGAACTTGGAAACACGAAGCTAATCCATCTGGAGAAAAATTAAGCTGACACACATGGATGCAATGGAAAGGAAAAACCTGTGGTGCAGTAATGCTAAAAGCAAAGAGGATATATGGGTAAGTATTTGCAATGCAATATAGCTTAAAAAGAAAAGGCTGGTAGAACATGCAGCGGGATGGAGGGGAAAGGGGGGATGTGAGGACATATATCAGGTGCTGGGAAGCAGCAGCTCTCTTCCCACATGACTCTGTTGGCTCTGGGCCTTGTTGGTTACACATGGTTAAAATGACTCCAGAGGTAAGAGGGACTGATTTATACAAAAAGTTATTTAAAAAAAAAAAAATCACCTTGACTGAAGAAAGAGCTCATCAGAGGTACCAAATAGCAATTAATTGACAGGTGAAAGCATCAAGGGAAAGAATTGATTATTTTTTTATATTAACCAAGCAAATAATTTGATAGTGACAAGCAGAATGAATATTCTGATAATGTGATGTCTTCAAAGGGAGAATAGTAAACCAATCCTTGTGTGGAACATGGAAAAGGAGAGTGAGAAAGCAAAGTAATAAGAAAGGAACAATACTGAAAGAAACATTGTCTAAAGCTGTGCTTAAATAAGAAACTCTGTGTGAAAGGTGTTGAGTGCTCAGGCTTTAAAGGATAAATCTCTAATCAGTGGCCTAGAGCTCTTCGGTCAGGTACTCGTTGAATCACGATAAATTGTGGGGGGAGCCCAACAGGGATGGCAGCACAGAACCAAGTTCGCCCTCCATTGGTGAAAGAAGTGGCCGCAGGAGAGGCAAGGTAGGTGGCGAGGGTGGCTGTCCCACTGTGGTTCCTGCCTTGTGTTCCTCCTCAGCCAGGCCTTAACTTCATATATGTGTTGTGCAGAGCTGTCATCCCTCTTCTGATGTGCAATCTCACATTTCAGAAACACCCCCTTAGCTTCACCCGGTGGCTGTAACCAGCATCTTGTCTCACAGAGCAGGAGTGCTTGTGGACGGGGATGTGATGTTCAGTGGGGGCCGTGTGCTCAGAGGGCCACTGCACAGCTGCTGCATATGGTTATGGTTCCTGTAGCATCTCCCAGTTTGACAAGCCAAAGCATCCCCTGCTGTGGGACCTCTGTCTTGTTGGAAAAGAAGATGCCTGAGAGACATATAGCTAAGTTGGGAAAACTGATGGGGACGGTACGAATCCTTACTCACTAATAATGACTAGCTTCATAAATGACCTCCTTACCTGCAGATAGGAGGGAGAACAAACACACATTTTTCAAAGGAGTTTAGTGGCTTGTTCTATTTTTATAGTATTTCAGAGTTTCATTTGCGGTCAGGCAATAAGACGCAGCCCACAGGAAATAACTTCATGTCTCTTTTTTTTTTAAAAGGTCCCGTACATCTCCTGGGGATAAAAATGGTGGGAGCAGAATAAGGGGAGAGAGCAGGGGACTGGGGGAACCCGGGCTGCCCCACATGCAGAGCTGAGCAGGGACACGGACGGTGGCTGCCTTCCCTTTGCTCTCAGGTGAATCTGTAGGAGGAAAAGAAGTAGGAGGGTTCCACCTGCCGGACAAACAATTAAGCCAACTGCTTCTGAAAAGGGGATGGGGAAGCTTTCCATCTGCAATTTTATGTTTTTACCTGTTCGAGGCAGAGACAGACTAGCAGCACAGCATTGCTTTGCTATCCGTACCCAGCAACAGCCATAATTGGGTGTAGAGTGCTGTAACGTCTCCTCTTGCAATGATTTTCTCTTGGGGCTAGTAGATTAGTATCAGAGGTTTCCATATTTCCGAATTAGCTACAGACCTAAAAGCAATTAGCTCAGATCTATTTACACGCAAAATAAACCCAAACCCTGTCCTGTCTATTCTACTGCTGGTTGCTGAAATAAGTAATATAACTCTTCAGGAGTCATCTCCCTTGTGACTAATAGGTCCTGAGTTGCAGGGCACGATGTTCATTACCTAATAGGAGGATTTTTTTTTCTTGTGAGTCAGAGCTAACCCGATGCCCCAGCACAGAAAACTGAGACACAGTGTTTATTATTCAAGAGTCACAGAAAACAGAAACTTGTCGCTTTTAGAAGCTGAAATTTGAAACACAGATAATAAATTACTGCTTTTCTGTCTCTCTTCAAGTATTATCCAAAATACCACTACAGCTGGTTGACCTCCTTGCAGATCCTGCCTGATCTGACTCATGACCTTTTCTGTTGACAGAGTTTGGAAATCGGAAGTCCACCATTTTGCCTCTTCATAATTTTATCTCAAGTTGTGTCCTTTGTCTTTAGACATCCTGTGGCATGTGTTGCCTCATATTGGGCATTTGAGCTGTTCAAGCCCTACTACCTCACTGGCAAAACCAGTTAACCAGTTGCAGGAATTTGCCACCATGCTGGGATTCTCCTGGAAGAAAAAGGACCTAAGCATATACATATATAAAACTCTGTCTATATACATATTACATGCACATAATGTATAGTATTGCAGTCAGTAACATTATTTCCACTGATTTTTCACCCAGTTTCTTCACTCCTCTGGGATATTGAATTAGATGTGAGGTAGAAGATATTTGAAAAAGGAGTACAGTCTGCTAGAAAGTCATTGATTTCCTTTTTCTCTCTAAAATGTACATTCTCACAGTACACCCTGCAGCAGAGCAAACCAGTAACACCAATTAGCGAGCACGTTTCTAACAAATCTTGTACATGTCAGGAATGCACAGAGCAGAGACTAACAGTAAAAAAAAAAAGAAAAAGAAAAAGAAAATGAAAAATAGAAATAAAAATAAAAATAAAAAGAAAGATTACTAATGCTGGCAGATGAATCTTCTGCTTCTACTGGTAGAAGAGTACCAGAAGAAAAAAGCAACAGAGATCTGTGGAATGCAAATCTGCAGAAGTCAAGGATGCCTGCAGTTATAGTGTGTAAACAGTATCTAGTTTTGTGGTGGAACTGATTAGAAGCACCACTTGTTCTCAAAAGAGCCAGCTAACATATTTTAAAATCAATCTGTAGCTGAATAAATGTACGATTGAAAAAGCTCATCAAATCTCCAGGCTTAAATGGATTCTTGTTACAGGTTAACCATGATGGAAAGGTAGCATTAGTCTTCCCTCATCACCCTCTTGGGACTCACTTTCTCACCTGCTATATATTAATCACACATTTGATCAGGGAGAGAGATACCACCTTGTGGAACTGGTTAAGTGTTCCCTCTTGGTTTCAAATTTATTGTATTAGAAAAATACTGCACTTCTGTAGGATGTAAAGATAAAACCAACTGCCCTCTGTGTAGGACTGTTGAAATGTGACTGATGGGCATGCTCTTTGGAGTAAACAGCTGGCAACTCGGTGCATGAAGGAAGTCCCACTCCAAAATAGAGATCCGGACCTCCCAGCAGCTGGGGGTTTTGCAAGCTGGCTTCTTATTTTCCTGCTCCAGCAAGAGTATTCACCAAATGCAAGGAGTTGGAGTTTACCTTTGGCTTTGCATTAAGAAAATGATCTGGACCTGGAGATTATGATGAGTGTTTTTAAGTAGTGGTGGGAGAAAGGCAATTACATGTGCTGTTTACCTGTGGGTTACTGGTGGAGGATGGAAAATGTCTCATGTGCTGTATTTGCTGGTCAGATACGAAGCTTTAATTTTGAAGTAACCTTGGCTTTAAACCAGTAGGACTGCAGCAGTCTGGTTTAAGGTGCTGCATGGTCATACACACATACTGTCTGCATTTTAAAGGGAAGACGTATATGAGTTGATAGGACAAGGGGGAATGGCTTCAAACTGGAAGAAGGTAGAATTAGATTAGATATTAGGAAGATTTTTTTCACTTTGAGGGTGGTAAGGCACTGGCACAGTTTGCCCAGAGAAGCTGTGGAAGCTCCATCCCTGGAGGTGTTTAAGGCCAGGTTGGACGGGGCTTTGAGCAGCCTGGTCTAGTGGGAGGTGTCCCTGTCTATGGCAGGGGGGTTGGAACTCGATGATCTTCAAGGTCCCTTCCAACCTATGATTCTATGACTCACCTAATGTGAATTACTATTTTTGAGATGCTGTTGCGCCAGAAGACCGTGTCAGGCGGATGTAAATAATTGCATTGGCTGCTGATCTCTGCACTGCTGCTTTCTATAACACAAAATTAATTGAGATGCAGCCGACAGAGAGACCTGAATCCAAACATCCTCCAAGATACTCTTCAAAGCGGAATAACCGTATCCCATTTACCAGTCAGATTTAATGCAGGCCTGACACCAGCTGCCGAGGTGCTGCCATCGGAACCTATTAATTCATTCATCTCGCTTACATTTTGTTAGCAGGACTAACTCTGGAGCGATTTTTCCCTTTTCGACCGCCCGAGGCTCTTGCCACCACCGGGAAAGGCTCAGCCTCACCCCTCCCGCGGTGCACCGAAAAGAGGAGACCCGCCAAAGCCCTGCGCGCGCTGGGCTTGCGTGCCGCGCGGCTCCTCGTGCTCGGGAGGGAGAGCGCGGCAGGCTGCGCAACGGCGCTTAAAAAAAAAAACCCAAAACCAACCTCAAAACAGGGGATTAATTCCTGAAGACGCAGCGCAGAGCGGAGTGCGGCGGGAGGTGACAGCGGCCGCGCGCCGCTAGGGGGCGCCAGAGGAGCGGCGTTGCGGCTGGCGCGTGGCGGGGCGAAGTTTGATTTTTTTAATTTACTTTTTTTTTTTTTTTTTTTTTTTTTAAGCTGGTTTTAGCCCCTGAGCACGTTTTCCTCTGCGGGGAGGCTTCTTGTTATCCGACCTTGGAAATCCTCCTCTCCCCTCCATCCTTCCCCTTCCCTTTATCCAGCGTCCAGGGTGAGAAGAGACCCAGTGGTGGCCCCGGCAGAAACATTTGGGAGCCACCGCGGCGCGTACTAAAAGGCAGTGCCGACACGCACCGGGTACGCGAACCCGCGTGGGTCAGCTGGCAACGTGCGCGGCGGCGGCGCTGGGATAATTTGTGCCGTATTCCGGCTAGGGAAGGGGTGAGTGGGCGTTTGTACGGCGCTCGTGAAAGGAGAAAGTTTCTCCTCGGGCCTGGCAGGGAGCTGGCGTCTGCAGTTCACCTTTCCTTGTGTTGTTTTGCCAACGCCATCAATCTACACCGCCCTTTATAAGAGCGAAAGGCAACCCGAGAACAGCAGAGCAGCTCCCTTAAATCAAAATAAACCCCCAGTGACAGATGAAGCTCGCCGCACAAACCCCGCTTGTTCCAGCCACGGGGTAACAATCCGCTCTTTAGGCTGCCCTGCCCAAAGGGGTCCGGGCAAAGAAGGGCCCGTGGATTGATGAAGGGGGTTCCTGGTTTCTGAATGACAGCCCTGTTTGGGGAGTGAAAGTGCGGAGGTGTCACCTGCACAGATGGCTGAGACGAGTGTTGATATGGAAAAATACCCACCGTATTCCACCGTCACTGGATGTGGAGGCAACACCGAGCTGGGGGAGGGGGCAGGGGGAAGCAGTAATAGTCTTGGGATGGTACCTGTGGAAAAAGGGTTGGGAGAGGGGAGAGTGAGGAGGAGCAAAAAATGCGGGGGTGCATAGTGCTCTTTGGGGAAGGTGGGAAATGAGGCAATAGAAGTGACCTACAAGGGAAATGAGCAGTCAAGTGTGTCATTGCAGTCAGGAGCAGTGAGAGATTTTCTTTTTTCTTTTTATCTTTTTTTTTTTTTAAATTACAGAACAATCAGTATTTCATTCCATTTCGAAATGGAAAGCCGCTCCTTATTCATTAAAAATGTACATTCCATAAAATATGGATCAGCGGCAGGCCCCTCTGGTGAACAGTGAGTTACAGTCCTCCCAATTTGAACTAAATTATTTGTGTTGGTTTTACGATCTGGAATGCAAAGTCCTGTGCTCTACTTCTTCTTTCCAATGATTTTAAGCAGTTTTATTATAATACTTGCAGCTTTTTAATGTCTGAACAAAGTAATACATTCAGGCGTTGTGAGAGGAAAAAGGGAAAGGAGGCCAGAAAAGCACCACTTATAATGGAAAATAATAATAAAGAAGTTGTAAAGCACTCCTGTGTAGGGGCAGAGGGAAGCGGGATTGAGTAATGGAATCTCAACATATAATCTCTTCAAATTTTTAAGTGCTTCATACTGAATCATTTGACTTGAATCTGAACCTACAGTTGTAATTACAGGTCAGTTCTGGAACATGAAGGACCTTGTTGCCGTGCACAGATACAGACAATTTTGCCTAAGGATCCTCCTTTCAAACCCAGTCTCAGTTCGGCACAGTCTTGTATTGAAACTCAACTAATCTTACATGACATACATCATTAGTTGTGGCCATGAAAGAACACCAGAAGAACATGAAGAAATGGTATGTTTTGTCACTACACAATCAAGCCCAATCTTGCTCTGGTCTCAGATTTGAACTCACAATGCTTTTCCTATAAGTTTGCTCAAAACCAAAACTAATAAAGCTTTTGGGCTGTCCTGAATTGAAAGGAGCTATTACATCTGAATCTTAAATTAGAACCAGGATGCAAAATGTATGCTTCTTTTTCTTTCTAAATAGTTTTGCTATATAGGAGTATGCAAAATCTCTGGTTCTTCTATGTAGGGGTTCTGAGAAAGAAATTTCACTTTTACTCTCTACCTAAAATGTGTAGTTTTTCTTTTCTTTTTCCTGCAAAAGTTTAAAACAGGTTGAAGAGAACTTCTTCTCCTCTGATTAATGAAGGCATAAGCTTGAAATCCATCTGAAGATTAAGGGCACTGTCTTCTCTGTGGAGTCACACTAAATTGAATGTTATTTATAATTTATAGGAATGCTGAGTAGGAGGAGACTCCTGCAATATATAAGCTTTCTTCCATTAATTTAATGACTATAATTATTCCCTAAATCTTGTACATAATTCTTGCCATGTTGAAAGAGTAGTCTATACAGATTTTTCAGAGTATTACCACTAACCCTCCTTAAACTTCTCTCTACTTACTTTATTTGAGATGCACTGAAAATTACCTCATTCTTCTGGGTACCACGTTACGACACACTTTGTAGGCTCCTACCACACACATTCATAAATATTGTAGTGCAAAATGTATATTGTATGGAATTATTCACCAACCAGGTGTAAATGCATTTGCTCCTAAGGCCTGAGCTGTGTCGTGCTGACCACCCTTGTCTAACTGAAAATTGATAAAGTGTCTTTGAACTGTAGATGTAGAACGGTGTCTGATGGAGCTCCCACTGAAGTCAGTGTGGGTGTCTCTACTGATTTCAGGGGGAGCTGGTTTTATTCTTCGAAGTAAATACTGCATCTCCTACAGGCGCTGGGCACCTGTCAGAGCTATTCCAGAGCAACGACACCAGGCTTAGACCCATTGCCATTCCACCACCTTGATTTGACTTTGAGGTATGGTTTTTTTTTCGTATCGTGACGTAAGGATGTAATACATCCTGAAGAGACAGATTCTCAGCTGGTGGAAGTCAGCATAACAGTGTTGTTTCTATTAATGAACCTGTCTCCAAAATTCAGGGCCAAAAGCTGCCTATTTCAATAAGCACAGCATAATTCAAAACCTTTGGCAGATCCCTGAGGATATTAAGGACAGCAAAACTTCTATGAGACTCTTCCCTTTGAATGTCACAGATACGTGAGAACAAACCTGTTTCATAATTTCATTGTAAATTGCAAGTCCAATCATTGCTATGTGCTCTCCAACACACAGTTATAACTTTGTCTTCTAATATTTGAGCCATTGACTCTGGGATCATTAGAGTTTCATAGACATAATAGTGTTAGTATAAACCAGTTTTTATAAACAACTACAGTTTCAACAGGCAAAATTGCTAGTCTGTCAACAAGACTAATTATGGTTTAAACTTTGTTCCATTCACAGGAACCTCAAAGTTCTCTCATTCAGTATAACACCTTTTACATAGTATTCCTAATTTTTACCATGCCGACTTCTGTTGCTGTCTCTTTGAAATGCCTCTCATTTACACATTTAATCTCCTTTTCAAGGTTTTAACACTTGGCTGTGTATACATTCACAGCTGTGACAAGTTTTACCTCTAAGTATTAGAGCTTTTTTTTTCCCACCAACATTTCACAGAAATCTATATTGTTGTCCTTAATTTGAAGGAGTGCAGCAGAAGCAACTTATGAAATCCAGGTATTTCTCCTCGTTTTTGCAATCTACAACAGACACCTAGGTGATTACAGTTGGGACCTATTCCAAGAGGAGGCACAGAGACAGAAATTTCAGTGACGCACTGAAATTTACTGGGGCTGAACTGGTTTGGTACTTCTGAAGGTGGCGAAGGGAACTTTCTACCATTTTCTCTACTTTTCCCACTGGGGAAAAAGAGCCGCTGCACATCGGCAGCCTGTGCCATGACCAGCTGCTGAACAGGGTGTTGGGAAAGGGCAGAGCCTGTGAATCCCTTCCTTACGATGACTGAGAAGGTACGTAAGCGGTACCTCACTGGGACGGAAAATACTCCTTACTCCTCATAAGCATTTATGAGAGGTAGGAAGCCCAGTAAGAGCGACCACAGGCTTTTTGCTAACTCTGCCTTATGCTGCCAGGCCCCTCTCCTGTCCTGCTAGGCTCGTTATCCGCTCGCTGTGGGAGTTTGCTGTGCGGACCGGAGTTTGGCACCAGGCATCCCTGGGTCTGACGCGTGGTGTAAGTGTGGGATAACAGCGAAGGACTTGAAAGTTGGGGCACAGATGGGAAACGGAGGTCACACAGCTATAAACAGCTCTGTGATGGACAATTACTGGCTGTTGGAGAAGAGCAGCCTTGAGAGCCGAGAAGAAATTGCTGTATATCAAAGCATATAAGTATATAACAAAGAGGAGAAGCAATGGCAAAGCATGGAAGCAGCCCAGCTGATCAGCTGGGTGTCATCCCTGCCGCAGCCTGGGAAAATAACACCCTCCGGTATCACACAGTGCTTTGCCCAGGGTGGAGGCCAAAGGCTCTGAACCATCCAAAAAATGCAAACATCTTGCAAAAGCTCCAGGTCCTGAATTTGGGGAGAGGAGTGGGATCACTGCCTGCTCCCCCTGTACGTCTCTGAACTCAGCAGGAGCGGTATGCTACAGAGCACACAGGTGGAGATGTTTGTGGGTCTGCCCAAACTACACATAAAGGATTAACATGAAATTATTACAGATCCAGAGGTAGGCTTAGGATTTTGCTGCTAAACACTGCTGCTTAAGCACTTCTATGAGACTAACTGGTAGGTGGATGACAATGTATTCAAATGGGATTTCCTATTTATAATACCTATATAATTGTCCTGTCAAGATTTTAACGGTAGAAAATTGAGACTGAGGTATGAGCAAACAGGAAAAAAGTGAAGTTTATGACTGAAAAGAGACTGGATTAAAAAAATGGGGGAAAGAACAGCTGTGATCAAGAGATCGAAACAGATTTTTTGACAGACAACTGAATCCAGTAAGCATAACTATTCTATGTATGTTGACTATATTTAAAACCCCTCCAAGCTATAAACAGTTGCAAGAATGGATGTGGCTATTCTATGGAGAAAGTAACTGTAAGGCTGGGCACCCAAGGCATGCAAAGCAGATCCAGGCTAAATTGTCTGAAACGCAGACGGTGGACGGTCAGGTCCCAGCACATCCCTCCCATAGACTTGGCTCAGGACTTCACACCTTTCATTGTTTGCTGCTTGAGGAAGGAAATCGGGCTGGGATGTTCTGGGGAGAGGGATCCTGTGATCTGCTTAACACCAGAACAGAGCAGCTGTGCCCTTTGGTTCGGAGCCTGCCCAGCCTAAATCCTAAGGGAGAGCTAGACTTACTCAGCTACATACATGGTTACACGCTCAGGTTGTTGGGGCTAATAGTTTCAATCTGCTTGTCTAAAAAGGTGAGAACCCAGAGAAGCCAGGACCATACTATGGTTCGGAGTTAAACCAGACTCTGGAGCCCTTTCCTGGACATTCCTCATCTGCCTCCTGTTTTTGGTGATTAATTTTACCAAACATTTGACTTGTCCTGCCACCAACACATACACAGCACTGACATCCTCCAGTAATCGAACCATACCTGTCTTGGTGAAGTAAAGCATCAGGACTGTTGATATAAGAAAGATAGTAAAAAATTGTCCCTACTCTGAAACCTGGAACAGGCATCTGCAACAGCAGGTACCGTGACAGTGTGACTACCTTAAGAAGTGAAGATGCTTGGAAAAACAAAGCCGCACTAGCAAAAATGCACAGCAGCATCTTTAGCAAATGCGCTTGTGCTGAAGTCAGTGGGAGCAGCAGGAGAGCAGCACCTCTAGAAAAAAAAAAAAAAAAAATATTGCTCCATATGTTTTGAATTGGAGGCCAGTACATAAAAGAGTGGAATGTGAATCTTCCTAATGCTTAAAGAATACAGAAAGAGTGGTGCTTACTAATTATCTTTGAAATTGGCTAATATGTCACCTGATGAGTATGCGCCTCTGCTGGGCCATCTGGGAGTTTAGTAGCTGCATGAGGCATTAGGTTACATTACAAAACACGTAGGAATTCATTATCTGGGGCAATTCTCTTTCAGCCATCAAGCTGCTCCCCCTACTTGGAGCCAATGAGTTTACTTTCCCATGAAACGTACTCTGTATTCACTCCCTAAAATAAGTACTAATTAGCTAAAGATAACAGTCAAATAAACCTCTTTAATTGGGAAACAGAAATTGGCAGTTAAACATAAAAGTGTGTATGTAAATATGCTGATTATCTTCAGAGTTTGGTAAATCATCTGTTTTCTCTGCAGAATGCAGGTATTTCTTCCCAAACCATGAGAACGCTGCTATCATCTCAGTGCCTTAATTCTATAAATTAAAAAGAAGTCCAAAATAATTAAATTGACACCTTTTTGCCTGTCTAGGAGATGCTGGTCTGTCTTTTGCCCTGGTAATACACTCCTTTAAGTAACTCTAGTTAAAAAATGAAAAATATTCTACCTTTCATTCCTTCCTCGTGTTCGGAGTGTAAAGTAAAAAATTTTCACACAGAAAATTAAAAAGTGTGAGAAACATTGACATGACTTTATTGAAAGTTCCCATTCTTAGTTTCTTGCTTTGAACTTTATACCGTACCTTATGCATTTCAAGACCTGATGCACCAGTTCAAACAGAGCTTTGTGATCACATTAGCCTGTGAGTTGCAGAATTATTCAAACAACATCAACAATTTTGTGTCAAAATCTTCGGGACAATATATATGTTCTTGTGCAATGTCCCAGTTCTGGGATCATTCTCTAATGGAAAAACATTCTACCAGAACATTTTCAACCACCTCTACTCTCCAATCTTACAAGGTCATTTGCCCTGAAGCAGCAAGGTCATAGAGTAATTATCCTCTCTAGACACCTTGGTTTTATTAGCATGAGTGTAGTTATTACTGAGATGCTCTTCTCCATTCTGTGACAGAATTAACATATGTAAATATGACAGTATGTTACATCTACTTGGACTGAGCTTAATCTGATGGGGGGGCCCGATTTTTGAGGTCCTTGAGCATACATTAAATTTTAAATAGCACAGAATTCTCACAGCTGAGTAGGTTTGGAGGACTGATTAACAAAGCTAGTGGGGCTGCATTTTTTGTGAAACCAGCATGGGATCAGCATGGAGCCTCTAAGTTTCCTGATGGGGAAAAAAGGTTACCTCAAATTGTATTGTTCAAAATATGAATTTTGTTTAACTTTTTATTTTGAAAGGGGAAATCCAAAGCAGATACTGAGACAAATGATGTAAATTCATCACAGAGTGTTATCTTAAACTATGCCTGTGATCTTAGGGTCAGATGACTGTCAAGGCTATTTTAAATTGAGTGAACGGCTGCCCTGCAATAACCTGGAAGACCGTAGAAATCTCTTAGGACCTCTATGTCCCCTATTTGCGATAGACTTTGGCCTGTTCAAGAACTTTGTTGGAAGTCCCATAGAATATGGCCTTGGAGAGAAGAGAGATCCAGGAGAGATGGTTGATTTTCAAGGATCACCTCCTCAATCTCAAGCATGGTCCATCCTGACATGAAGGAAGTCAAGTAAAGGTGGCAGGAGGCCTGCTAGATGAACAAAGAGATCTTGACGGAACTTAGACTTAAAACCAAATTGTACAAGAGATGGAAGCAGGGACAGAAAACCCAGGAGGAATATAGAGGCACTGTCTGAGTGGGATGAGGGCTGCCCTTGGTTACACCAGCTGAGCTGCCCATGAGCCCCTGCAGGCACAATCCCAGGAAGGGGGATGCTCCCAGGGTCCTCACACAGGGATGGGGTTTGGAAATCCAGAACCCACCTGGGGTTGAATCTGGCTGTGAAAGGCAACAAGAAAGGCTCCTACAGGTACATTATGCATCAGGTTATAGCCAGAGATTTTTATTTTTGTATATTCCTAATATAAAGAAATGGTCAGTTGTGAAAAAGGAAAGAAGAAACACTTTCTTGTCCTTCCTGTTCTCTCCCCTTATTCCCTTTCTTTAGCGTCTTCCCTCTTTGTGCTTAACAGCCAAGGCACACACCTGATTTGGGGAAACCTACATTCGTACCTGCTTTCTCCTGTGCAAGGAAGACAGCAGACTTTAACCTAGTCTTCCTCCTTTCTGCGAAATGTTACCTGCCACTGACCCATAGAGACTGTTGTATGGAAGGGCCAGAGGGGAAAAGGGCCTTTTCCTCACTTCTGCATGCAAATGAGTAGGTGACAAGGCCTATTGAACACTAAAAATTGATTGCATGGCCCTTGAAGACCTCTGCAGGTCACTGTAGACTTGGACAGAGGGACAAGTATACGGGCTTTAACTTTTAATTAAAAATCTGTAGATTAACATGAAATTTTCTTCTTCCCTCGCTTAGCGGTGTGCTTACTTCACGCCTGTGGTGTCCTTATTGAATTCATATATGAGCTTTTATTTCCAGATTCCCTATATCTATCTTTATTTGCCTGTTTCTAAAAAATAGCAAGCCCCCTGCTTGTTTAAACAAAGGGCAAGTATGGCAGGAGGAAGACAGCGTAGAAACAACAGCTGGTGCAGGAGATTATGAACTTGTTGAAAGTAATCATAATAGTAAAAGCCATTGTGCCTACCCCAGCTTCCAGAGAAGCTTCAGTCCTTGGGCTGTTCCTTCTCTTAATTGTCCCTAGAAAAATATCCATTAGAAACTGCAAAGCCTCGAATATGAAATGCCTTGAGACATTTTTGCCAGAATACGAGTTGCCTAAGAGGTTAAAAATACTTGGAAAGCTGCATACCCTGCAGTGGGTGTTCTGCGGTGAGGAAGCACTGCTGGAATGAATGTAGCTGTATTTTCAACTGGGTAAACTGTTTTCCATAGACTTGCACCATTATCTGGGGTCTGCATTCCTGCTTCCAATTATGGCTCTTTATTTTTCTCATTCCAGTGAGGGAAATGTGTTCCCAACATCAATGTCACAACTAGAGTTGACTGAAAAGTTCCAAAATCTGGGGTCAATAAAAATAAAGAGGAAAAAAAAAAAAGATGAATAGATTAAAAATGAATCTTCTCTTTTTGAGCCAGCTGGAGAACTGATAAAAACAACAGGGAGATAATTTTTTTAACAGACTTTGTTTTTCAGCTCATTCTACTTTGGACATCATTGACTAAGTAAGGAACAACAGATATCAATTGTTCACAGCCATTAACATATTGACCCCTTTTGATTTCTGGAGTAGGTATGAGGACACATTTGATTGCAGCAGCAGGGTTCCTGCAGTCTGTAGTCCCAATCAAGACAGAGGCCAACAAGATGTTATTGCTAGTACTAATGTGAATGCAAAATTCTTACCGGCAGAATTAATTGGACTTATCAATTGATTTATTAAGTCCATCTGCTACCTGTTCCTCTTTCAAATCGTAAGCACCTCTGCACCAAGAAATCTCCAGCTTTTCTGCAGGCAAAGACACCTGCAACAAGGAGAAGCTCTCCCAAATGTTGGAGGGCTGGATGAGACTGCAAACGCTACTAGCATCCTTGCGCAAAGTGTGGCCAGCTCACACAGCTGAAAACTCTCTCAGAGATAAAAGCCAAGCAGCAGAGTGACTCTGAATCCTAATTGCTGTTGCTACCGAAAGCTCCCCGTGCAACTGTGCCAAAATACATCATCAGCACAATGTGGCAGCACAGGGTGAAGGGGTGCGCATAATTTTCATCATTCAGTAATGGCAAAAATGCTCACTGAAGAAGAGGATTTTTAAGCTCTCCTCAGCCTGCGGATGTGACAACCCGCGTCCCTCGTGAGCGTCCCCAGGCTCTGGAGCAGGCTGCAAGGGCACAGAGAGGAGCACCCCTTCTGCTGGAGATGCCCAGCTGGGCAGCCAGGAACGCCTCCCTTTCTTGACTGAAAAAAAAACCCTCATGGAGAGCTGTCTTTAATAGTTCTCAGCTTTTACTTGTGTCCAGGACCCCTTAGCATCAGGCTTCGTGTATGGGCATAGCACGGAGCCAATTAGTGATCTCCTCAGGGCCACGGGCACAGCGTGAGCATTCACACTTACATTTTCAGAGCAGACAGCCAGAGGTGATCACAAAGTACCGAGCCGGCAGGGTGGACCGACGTGCACCGAGCTGGCAATAAGACATTTTGATTTCTCTTCTCGTATGGTGGGGTGTTTACTTGCTGGGGTTGTTTTTAAAGTTTGCTTTCTCCCCCCCCTTCCCCAGTTAAATGCATTTCCCCTCATGTCTGAATTGATTTTTGGTCCCAGGAAGGTGAAGGCGTCTATTAAGCAGAAGTGTGCTGGCTGCAGGCTGCGGGGCAGCGTGTGCGGGGGAGCTGCCGGCACAGCACGGCAATTCATTTCTTTGCTACTCTCTTGTTTTGCCATGAAAGCAAAGCCTAACTGAAGATAGTTAGTCTTTAATGAATAAAGCTCTCTGTAATTTCCAGCTGTGGCCATGTAATCAGCGTTCATCTGCATGAAAAGGATTTTTTGTGCCCGTATTTCATTTTGATGTGCATCTGTGCCCGTATTTTGCCCTTCTTCTGATCGGGTTGACAGTTTTCATCTTTATTAGTTCTGCCTTTCACTTCTGTCTTCCCGTTTGTGTTAGAAAACAAAAACAGAACCCCAGAAAGCCCCAAATAGATTGCATTATCTAATAGTTTAATAGAGTGCTCCTCTGACCTTGATAATTTAAATTAATTAAATTCTGTTTGGTTTTGCTTACTATTTTCCAAATCACTTTGTTGTAGTACATCAGATCTTTTCTATCCTGTTATTTTTGGTCACTCTGTCTCTCCACAGCACCACTGTGCCACTGCAACACACTTTTTAATTAGTTTCACCACAGTCATCAGCTTTGTGATTATCTCTGCATCTTGAACACCTGGTCTGACTTTAGAAATTACTTGCCATCTGGTCAAATACTGGGTAATTATAACAATTTAATGGCAGGATAAAATAGTGTTGGTTAAGAGACTTGATTGTTCCCTCCATTCCTTCCCCTCACGCAGTTTGGTTGCATTACTTCAAATTAAATTAAAATTCCCATCATCAAGTTATCGCTCTTGGGTGGTTTTTTTTTTTTCCCTTCATTCACAATACTCATAAACATCTCCTGGAGTTAGTTTAGTTTTAGACTCTCCAGACATTATGTCTCTAAGAACTGCGTGAATTACTGCTTTAGATTCACTGATATGATACTTATTCTATAACTTCCATTGCATATCAATAAATGAAGCAGTAAATGGGTCTTGTCTGGCAAGTAAATGCTGAGACAACTGCAGGGGAGCCATTTGTCAGGAACACACAAATGGAATCTCACTAATGTGCTACAAAATGTTTTTTTTTTTTTCTGTACAGTTTAATACTACGATATGCATACTCTTGGCAGCCGATATGCTATGCCATACTATAAATAAGCTGATTCTCGTGAAAAAGTCAGTGGATCGGATAATGAACTTCATGCAGTCTGGTCATTTTATGATTGGCTCATTTTATGACACTTGGGTGCATAAGGGTGTTTTTTTGTCCATTAGGTATTGGCTGAGAAAAGTATTTGTGAAGCAACTTCTCAGGCTTTTTTAGTATACTACTAGCAGCTGGTTTGGAAAAGTGAATAGATGTGGTTCATATAACTTTCTTTTACATTATGCAAAGGAAAAAATGCTATCTAGATTTTTTTTTTTACACTTAAATCCTTTCAGCATTTGCAGTTTGCTGAAGTATATTGCTGTAATTATTCAGATTGCATGATGATAATTACAGCAACAAAAGCAATAATGAAGTATCTTCCCATTGGGAAATGAATGAGAAGAAGAACCCTTTTGTAACTCTTTTTTCAGGTGCTACTGGCAAGAAAAAAGGCCTGTTTAATTTTCTAGGGATTCTTTCTTGTATAAATAACTAAGAGTATTAGATTGATTTTTCATCCAGGTCCCTGGGAAACTAAATACTTTTGTCATGTAATACTTCCTCCTAGCACACACCAAGTTTAGTCTATAAAAGCACCGACTCTGTAAAACAAAGAAAACATTATTGGAGGTGAAGAATAGAAGAGGACATGGAATAAATCTGGAAAGCCAATGATAATCGACAGTATCGTCCACGTATCAAATAAAAATCCACTTATTATATCCAGTACGTATAGGATGTGGCGGGACAGTCTGAAACTTTATCCTCATCCACCGGAGAGGAGACTGCACCACCACTCACTGTGGTCATGGTCTCTGTGTCCAAAGTGAAGGGCTGGAGCCCAGGTTTGGCCTGGACACTGTGCTTCCCAGCGTCTCTGCAGGCTGGGCTGCTTCTTCACCTCTGCTGTCGCGTACCCTCTCTGCCGCGGCGTGGGGACAGCTCGCAGGCGGCCCCGCGGCACTGCTCTCTGCTGCTTCAGCAAAGCAGCCTCTGTGGTGGTGTCCATCCAGAAACTGCTTCAGCTGCTGCTTGCTTGGAAAAAAATGCCTCTTGGCACTGCTTCTTTGTTTGCAGAGGAACCCGTCTGCGGAGAGTTGTTTGAACCCCGAAAGACAAGCTGCCTCCCTCCTGCCCCGTCTCGCTTTGTGCTACCTCCTGTACCTTTCAGCCACAGCGATGACTTCTCATGCTCCGCACGTTTGCTGCCGGTCTTGGGTGGGCACCTCTCCGTGTTTACTTTGCCAGGGTGATATTTTTATCCAAATGCTTAAAACCTAATAGCAGTTAGATCGAAATACCACCAGATAGGAGAGATCCAAATGAGACCTGGTGCATGCAACAGCTGGTGAGAGAACACCAGCCTCTCCGTGAGGCTAATGCACTTTTCCCTGCTTACCCGAAGGTGACAAACTACCCACTCTCCAGAGCTTTTGGGCTTCTGTTTGTAAAAATGAAAGTCCTTGAAAGCCTCAAAGAACTGATTGGAAGACACACACACACACACGCAAAGGGTTTCTTGGTATAAACGTACATCATCAGTACAACCTTGACTTTTCAGGAGAGGAAAATTGTTTTTGCAATAAATTGTATAATCCACCAAACCTTTCTTACTTAATCAGAATACTCAGAGAAACAGGGTGTTTAGCTAAAGTCTCTTCATCAGGACCTTGCCACTGCTATGCACTCTAATGGGTAAATTTAGGTCTTAACTCTGCAATCAGTTCCACTTGGGTAAGCTCTTACACAGAACCGCGCTGGCGTCTCATTGCAGAAGCGGGGTCACGGCAATGCAGCTACACCGTGGCCCTGGGCTCCTCATGGCACAGTCCTGAATGACAAATACCTAAATCTTCATCTGATAATTGACTTACATTATCTAGGAAGTCTGAAGAACAAAATCTCAAGGTTAAAACAAGATAATTATTGTTGGCTTGCATAAAGATGCGGCAGCAAGGTTATTTTTTTTTTTTAATTAGGTAGTCCTTTGATAAATAAAATGCTGCCTGCTGTAAAATAATAAAAGATGGGATCCACTCTGTCTCATTTAAGTGAGACATTTTAGATGTTGCATGCAGCAGCAGTGAGTCCTTCCCACTGCCATTGCATGTTTCCAGGTGGCACGAGGGATGTGCTGCAGAAAGGAGCACTCCTCCCTTCTGCTCACACTCCTCTTGCTCCGCAGTCTCCCAAGCCCACTTCTTTCTCCTCTTCTGTTTCCCCAGCCAGTGTGGTTGTGTTGGTTACAAAGCAAACCGGAGCAGCCAGACAGCTCTGGATCAAAATTCATTGAGCTAGAAAGCCTAGTTATTTTCAACCAGAGTGGATCCCTGTCCTGGTACCCTGCCCTGTACTTGCAGAAGGGAGGGAGAGGGTGAGGGCAGGGAGCAGGGAGGTGGTACCTGGCTGAAGGAGCTCATGGGCATATCAGGTGTCCTGGATGGTCTCAGCAGACACGGCCACTCCAGAGCATTCGAAAGGCAGCTGTTCCTTCATCTTGGCTAAGCGTGCCCCAGCTCTGTGACACTGCTTTCAGCAGGGACCTCTATTGAAGTTCCATGTAGGTGCCTCTCTCAAGCAAATTGTTTCCCTGCTGATCCAAACCCACCAGTATGGGTTTGGTAGACATACATCATGAAAATTGAGACTTCTAGAAACAGAAGCAAAAGCCCCACTGGTTGCAACAGGAGCAGGATGTCACTTGGGAAGAGAATGAAAATACTACACAGAGGTGGATTTAACCCAATATGAAATAAATTCAGGGTATGAAGCAGGTGATCAGATGTGGTCTTAGTGCTGAAGAAAGTAACTGCTGGGATGAACCTTCAGGAAACTCAAGGAATAACTTTTATTCATAACCCTGTTGAAATTTTAGTCTTCTCGATTTGTGTGCATGTGTGAGTAATCTTATTTCCCATATCTTTCATTTTATTTTCTAATAGCTAGACCATACTGTTCCAAACTCACAAATCTGAAACTACTAAATCTGATTTCAATGCCAAAAAATAAGATACAGCTTGAGAGTTTCACAGGGTTGATCACATTGTTTCTAATGAAACATGAGGCATTCCTAGCAGAGGACCCACTAGTTAAGACCCACTAGTTGATCTACAGGTTTATCAACTGAAAGAACTAAGGCAATTTGCAAAACCGCAGGCAGTCCATATAAATTAGGAAAATAAGTCATACTTGAAAACATCAGCATGCAAGCTCAGCTTTGAACCTTGATATTCTTACAGGTGTTATGGTGGCTCTTGACTGAAACTTATAGGAGACATAGAAAACTGAAAACCCAGAGACCTTATTCTGTATTTGCATCCCCATAGGTGCTGCAGCTGTGTCAGCAGGGAGGAATGTCCTTACAATGTTCCCTTTTCATTTTCTGTAACGAAAGGATGATGGGAAAGAGAGAAACAAAAATGTGGGGGAGGGAGTGGAGTCATACATCTTAGCCTTTGGATATGATATTAGGATAGTGGCAGCAAGAAGGGGAGATACATATTCTGCCCTCGGCTGCAGCAAGTCAGTCCCCAGGGAAATTTGTACATGAAGTACTGAAGAAAGCATCGTGTTCATGCTATCCCTTGCATAAGATACCCCTCTTTAAGTGTTACAACTTCAAAGAGTGGAATCAAACTCACTTTCTTCTCTCTCCTCTGCTCCTCTCTTAATACACATTTTTTCTCATGTTGCCAATGTGATGGCAGGTTTGGCTGGGCTGCAAACAGGGGCTGCACCCAGGACCTCAAGGTGAGAGGCTGAGCAAACTGAACTCAATAAATTAATTACTTTGAAAGTAGTAGCAGATTTAAAAGCCCAGGTAAAGTCTAGCCACTCCTGGAAGACAGACAGAGGGACTGTGTTAGCATGCATTGCTCCAGTGTCTCAGGAAAAGAAAGAAAGAAACAAACAAACAAATCTGCCCAATTAGCATTCTTACGGACTAGAGATGACTGTGTGTTGTATAGCTTTAGCTGAGCTACAGGAAAACTCTGTTGAAGTTGACGTTCTCCTGTTGCAGGCTCTGTAACTATAAAAACTAACACAAAGGAAGACCCCCTTGGCAATCAGATGTTACCCTCAAACAAAGCTTTTTCTTGTGCAAGTACATGACTGTTACCACCACAGATTGCATTAGTGATCCATCTACCCTGATATTATTTCTCAGAAAATGCCAAACATTTCCAATAAATGGACAAGAAATTCTTGTTAGTATTTTGTAATAACCTATTCATTCTCCTGATTAGTATTAGCCCTATGCCTGGAAACAGGGTTTATAGTTCTCTAGTGAAATTTCCAACTGCTAAAGCAGTACCACCAGATAATATTGTTGCACAGCCTCTTGTATGTTCTTCTTAATATTTTAGCAAGATTTTAATCTTCCAGAAAACGCTGCAAGGTTATGAATTTTGTGGTGCAATTAGATGCAATAGATGAAGATTTCTGTCTGTCCTGTTTTCCGTATCTGTATCTGCAGGTGACTCTCCAGACAGAACAGCTTCCTGGGGAGCAGGAATTGCTGGCTACTTTGAGACTTCTACAACAGGTTTTCCTTCCCGTGGTTTGTTTTACGGAATTCATGTATGTATACAAACGGAGCAAGATAGACTATACCTTGTACTCCATGCCACTGACTTTTCCTTCTTGCTAAATCAATGGATTGTCCCCAAATTCTGTCATTTTGTAACTGGGTGAAGATCATGTCAGAAGTGGCTGAGAAAATGGTGTCTGAATAAGGGTCAGTGTGAGTATCAGTATTCTTTTATGGGCATCTAAGTCCAGTTGCTCAAGAATGTTGTTCATTGCCTTGAATCAGCAATTAGAATAATAGCATTACTGCTAAAGTGATGCTGGTGAAGTCTCAAAGGTCACACCAGCCGTCTACGCTAGCTAGAATCATTAGAAGCTTTCCCGTGCGGACTTTTGCCCCATCCCTGGAGGTGTTCAAGGCCAGGCTGGATGTGGCCTTGGGCAACCTGGTCTAGTGGGAGGTGTCCCTGCCCATGGCAGGGGGGTTGGAACTCGATGATCTTCAAGGTCCTTTCCAACCTAAACCATTCTATGATTCTATGACTGCAGGGGTGCGGGTGCCCATCCACGCCGCGCACTGTGTCTGAGCAAGGTCTTTGTTTCCCCATTGTTCGTTGCCCTGGCCAGATGCAGTCCATCATTGCTTTGAGAAACCACCAGGCATCGTTCAGGGGATTGCTGAGTAACAGGCTCTTGCTGTTGCAGTCGTCCCACCTACAGCTGGCCAGAGCCGCACCGACTCCGGCAAACGCGTTTCCGCAGAACAATGCTGTCTTTGTTGGGTGTTAAGAGCATTTGAACAGCTGCACTTCCATAGGAATATAGCCCCCAAATAAAGCCTGCCTGTATTTAGGCCCAAACAGAATCCCTCCTTCACACCCAATTTCAAGGGCTAAAGATTGAATGCAGTATTTACATTTCATATACAGGCAAGACGTCTGGAACCCTTATAAAAACATCATTATATTTATATTCTGTATATGCAGAACCATAGGCTCATTATGTCAAAGTGATGCCAAATCAGAGACTAACACCTACACCTGATTATGAAGCAATAATATTTTTTACTAAAAAGTGTTTATGTTATATATGGTATTTCCATCATGTCTACAATAGCACCAGTGATCAATTATAAATCTTGTAAAGCTTACCTGCCTCACTCGTCAAGTGGATTATTGTGAAAAGGTCCCTAAAGACCATCAAGTGACATAAGTTATTCCCCATTAAATGGAAAATTGATCTAGTGGCTGAAGAAGCTAACGTTGTGGTGTTTTCTGTACCAGGAATCTTGAATTTTCAGCTCGCTACAGTTTGAAAAGAAATCTAGTGCACTTCATAATGATACTATGGTATTCTCTAATGATTATTGTTGTAAGAAAAGCTGTTAGCATTCTTTTAAACAGTTTTAATGGACTAACTTTGACTTTACTAATAAACTGCAGAACAGCTAACAATAATTCCTAAATATTGATCCATCTGTCTTCAGTTTGCTTGAAGCGTTCGAAAAAGTCCTGAGAGGTTTTCTTGCTTCTGTAATCTGCTGCAATACTTAACATTTATCTTCAGTAGACTGATGCTTTCTTTCCAACGCAACAGCAGAGCTCCGCGTTGTGTGAAGTACCAACTCGGTGACCTTGTGAAGCAATATTGACAGTGACACCCTATCAGTGTGTCTCAGACTGGATCTCTCGCTAAGCCTCTCTGACATATGGACTGTATTCAAAACTTCAGAGCCAGATCATTTTTTTCCAGATCTTTTTGCTTCCACTTTCAAGAATACACAGATAAGTCTGTTCTGGTAAAGGTCAGGAAAAAAATTACAGACGTTTCAGAAGTTAATGGAGGGAGGGGCATAATGTTGGGTATTTTAGTGGTCATCTAGTGACCATCAGGGTGCAAAGAGGATATTTGAGCATCTGGCTTTTTGGCAGTGATAAAAACTGCAGCTTCTCTGCAAAGGCAGTCTGTCAACGCAGCTGGTAAGAATGAAAATTCTGTTAATATGCTCAGTAACGATCCTATACCATGACCGCTGTATCCTTGATGTCTCATAATAAAAAAATCATTTATAAAACAGGTGTTACAAGGAAATCCAGTGCAGCTCTCCAGAAAGCATGAGGTATTTATTGTATCTTAGTGAAAGAACAGTCACAAACGTTTAAATCTGACTATGGCTTAATATTTGCAGAGCTAGTACATACATACACAGTAGAAAAGAATATCCCATAGTGAAATATGAACTAATAATTACCCTAGCAAGTTAGGGAGAGTCATATATTTTGAAAGAAAATCCCTCTTAGGGTCCAATTAGATACCTGAAATTTCACCTGCTTAAAGATTTGCATACTTAACTCTATAGCATGACTTCTCCCGCCTGCTCCCAAGCCGGAGCTCAAACAGCTCCAGCACAGTGTGAAATGCTCCTTGTTGATGGGGTCAGACTAAGTTCTAAGCAGTTTTAAAAGTGCTTTAGCCTCACTTTGTGTCTGGGTTAATGCATGCTATTAAAATCTGATCATACCCTCGCTAGATATCATATTTATTAGCCACTCTTTTCCTTAGAAGTATTTTTGTAGTTTAGGCAGGTCCTGATGAAATAAAGCACGATTAGCTGATTTACACTGTTGCCCTCCACCACCCCGTCTCAGATGCTGGAAAGAAGGGTGACTGCCTATCTCACCTTTCAGCCAAACGTGTATCTCGTGCCTTGCAAGCTGCATCTCCTTACTTCACGTTGTGCAAGAACTCTCCATTTTATCTTTTTTTTCTCACGTATTTGGAAAACACTTCGATGAGAGGAAGAATATCACATCAAAGACAAAATAAACAAGCAAACAACAGAAAGTACTGCAACCCCCTTTTTCGGCAAATCCACCAAAGTGACATGCTCTGTGATGTGCTCAGTGCTGAATCTGGCGTTTAGATGCTGCGTTTTTCTGGATGCAGATCCCCCTTTCTTACAGAGTCTGGGCAGTACTGTCTTTGCCCTATACAGTTACTGTTATTCATTATTCTACATGTGCATGTGATTCAACTAAAACTGGAGAAAATGTAGCTCAGCAAAATACAAGATAGGAAGATCGAAGAGGAGGCACACAAGTGAAAAGATGTTGGAAGACACTTGAATAAATGTTGTACATGTTTTAGATACCCAAAGCCAGTGGCAACCATTAAATATGCCTTCTTGATTATCCAGCACAGCAGCTGTTTTGGTTGATAACTGGCATCCTCAGCGACGCTGCAGTTACTGGAAAACTGCTTTTCATACAGAGTTGTGACTACTTGTTGCACACTTTTCCACCTTGTCTGAGATTGTTGGTAAGGCAGCAGAGGTGCCGTAGCAGCTTGAACCCGGGCGGGTTCCCACGAGATTCCCATGGGGACCTGCGAAGAGCCTCTACCAGTTCTTCTCAGCACAGCGTGGCCATTTCAGCAATGCAGGGGACTGGTCCAGCCACGCGTCTGCTGGTAAACCAGAGCCACCTTGCCTCCAAACGCATTTTGAAAAGTGGCAGCCCCCTATCACCAGTTTTATCAAAGAAGTGATTCTGATGCTAAAGAGCAAAACAGTAAGAAGGCAGCTACTGGTTTATTGTCAGTTTCTTAAACACTGTTATTATTCTCATTTTTTATCCATTTGCTCATCAGCTGCTTTTGTGTGGGAAGCATTTCACTTCCCAGGAGCACAGCTTTTACCAGCTAAGTAGCAGAGGGCTATTACTGACTCGCTCATTGTTTGCGCATTACCTGCGCTTGCATGTCTATTTTGGAGGCCCTTTTTGCTCTTAATGTTCTCAGCTGGTGAGGGACAAAAGTGCTTATGGGAGTTACACCGTCTAGAGTCGCGCCTGGGCATCCCGATTCGGAGGTCGTGCTGGTTGTAAGCCATTCGAGAAGCAGCAGCGTTCTTGTGAATCTCTGGCACGACTGAGGCAGAAACGTGGTGACACTGTCCTCGCTATGCCGCCACGGAGTTTCTACCTCCTGCTGCTGTCACTGGTGACTGTGCGTCCTCGTGCAAGATGCCTTCATTTTTTTCTGAATCTCTCTCCAGCCTTACTTGAATGGCTTAAAGACTGTTGGAGACAAGTCCTTTGTAAAAATTTTTTTAAAACTGGGGCCAGAACAGATTCAGGGGGGAATCCTGTCGTCTGCAAATTGCGTTCTTTCAGCTTGTTGACTAGCACTGCTGTAGCAATGTCTGTCTAAAAGCATCATTTCTATAGCGACCCATACAAATAGCATCTTTACAATTTTGGCCAGTACGGCACTGCGCCAGATGGCAATGCGTGCTGCTGTCAAGTGAAAAAAAAATGGCCATTATCATTGTCTGCTGCAAAACTGGAAGAAAATGGGGTCTCTTTTCTGCAAAGGCAATAAGGGCACAATAGGGAAAGCAATACTGGAGGGACAGCTCTTTGAAACGTTTGTTGCTGGAGGAATTTGTAAATGAGCTCAGAAGTGATGTCATCTGACAGCTAACTGGACAGAAACTTTTCTGGTATAACAATCGTCTCAGTCTTCTGCGATATCTTAGATAAACTTGTTCTCCTGGATAATCTAGGATATTCAAACAGACAATTGTGCTGTGCTGTGATATTATGTAGTATTTCCGACAGACTTGTGTGACGGCTTCCCTCCTTTGGATGGCTTAGCATTAATCAGGTGGAAGTCCCTGCGCAAATGGTAGACAGATTGTAGACTAACCTGATCCTGACCACATCACAACTGGTCTTTCAACTAATAAATGCAAATAGGCTTGCTTCTTGCCAGTAAATTGACAGTATAAGGCTATGGCTTTGGTATTAAAGTCTTTGCAGAGAGCATTGCAGCCTCAATAACATGGATTCTGTCACTGGTCATATGGAAGATTTAACACCTCCTCTACCACAGTGTAGCAAACTGATGTTAGGTAATATAAACTTCAGAAGATTTGCACAGCCAGTTGGACACCCAGGAAAGTCCTGCCTTTACTAAAATCCCAACATCCATCCATGTATATTCAGGTCTCCAGCAGTTAGTCATGCAACTCTAAAGGATCTGACAAAAATGGATGGGACTTCACAGGCAGAGCTTCTCCTCTGATTGTTATCTATTTATTACTATGCATATACGCATGGATTGAAGTGGGAATTCAGAAGCAATAAGGCATGTTCCCTATTCTGTCTCAATTTCCTTTAGCAAAAAGAGCTTGTATATCCACATTTGATGTGGCAGCATGGCATATCAGTGGGTGCTGGTCCCTTTCAAGCACTGGCAGGGATGTCACAGGGAGGCCTGTGGCACAGTGCACAAACATGGGCAGTTGGTCTAGCTACATAAGTGCTGCTGAGTTCTCTGCATCAGACATACCAGCTGTGACCCTGCACAGCAATCCTGTTGTAGCCAGAGAGGTATCTTCTGAGTGCTGCTTTGGAGCTAGGGATGGTCCCAGACCTCAGTCCTGCAGGCTCATCCCTTAAGATTGCCCTGAACATGTTACTGATGTCCAGTACTTAAAGGGGACCTACGGGAAAAATGGGGATGGACTCTTTATCAGGGAGTGTAGTGATAGGACAAGTGGTAATAGTTTTAAGCTGAAAAAGGGTAGATTTAGATTAGATATTAGGAAGTGTGTGGCTATGAACAGTCATTATGATGACTGAGAAAAAGATCAGCTCATTTTGCTATGGGAAAAATGCATTTGACCATTTCCTCCTGTTGAACCCACCTTTGTTCCCTGATGAAACAGTCACACAACTTCTGTGTGAACATTGGCATGTTCCATCCTCAATGAGTCTGAAACAAGTTGGACAAGTCAGTGAGTCATGTAGAGCATGTTTGGTCCACATGCATCTCAAAGCACNTGAGGGTGGTAAGGCACTGGAAGAGGTTGCCCAGCGAAGTTGTGGGAGCTCCATCCCTGGAGGTGTCTAAGGCCAGCCTGGATGGGGCTTTGAGCAACCTGGTCTAGTGGGAGATGTCCCTGCCCATGGCAGGGGGGTTGGAACTAGATGATCTTTTAAGATCCCTTCCAATCCAAACCATTCGATGATTCTATGTTTCCTCCATTTCCTGCAAAACCTCTGAAGCAATGTGAAGTGACCAGGGGTGGCTAACCACCTTCAACCTCTTTTTCTGGAGGAGGGGACATGACAAGGTCCAGCAGGCAAATATAGAAACTCATAGGAAAGCCCCAGATAGCCCAGAAATCACCACCCACATGTCAGCATAAAGTGTCTGTTGTGCAGTCATTTCTACTTTTGTAAAGTAGATGTAGAAAGAAACTGCAAGTGGTGGAAATGAATGGGGAGGTCTAAGTCAGTGGTATTTCACTCCCACTTAGGACACATGCAGATAACTATACGGAGCTTAGCGAAAAGCAGTGAATAATTAGGGACGGTGAGACTTAGACCTCAGTGTCAAGTGGAGTTGCTCATTTATTTTTCTCTGTATCAGTCTGCCTCCTGGGATATTATACAAACAGGCTAAAGGTTTAGATTCCCAAAGCAGCGAATCCACACTGTGCAAATGTAGCACTTTGTTGTTCTGAGTGCCCTTTTTGCTGGCGTGGTTGCCAAGGGCCGTAGCTGGCCCAGGCAAGCTTTTGCAAAAGGAAAGAAGAATATTCATAGTATATGAATGGCTGGGAAGCCACACTTCTGTCCTCTGCAGCTGTTGCCAAAAAAGCGAGTGGGAAGGTTTCTAGCTCCCTTTCCATGCTAGGAAGTCCATAGCAGATGATTATTTGATAATAGCTATTTTGATATGATAAATGCTTTCTGCCTGAAAAAGTGACACTTTTCCAAAGTGTGTACAGCCATGTATTGTCATGGTAAGTTACTTTTTCGAGTAATTGCTTTCTTTGTAAGAGGTCATTCTGTGTGATTTTAATAGATTTAGCTGAAACTATAAAAAGGCAACTGAGTTGATTTTAAATAATGCAAGTTCTGTGTTTTATGAAGTTTTATTAGTTTCTTTGAAATGCAGATTTGTATTAGCTGAGCATGAAATAAAAGGCCACAGTGGCTGTACATGAGAGATAAGTAGGAGCATTCGCATATTCATGCTTCACCTCTCTTTTTTGGGGGTGGCTTTTGTATTTACATTGCTATGGACGCTGTCTGAGGGGTGAGATTGTCATCTGCATTTTTAGGCGCAGCGAGAGAAACATATTAAAGGATTACTTTATTCCTGCTAATTTGTTTTTAGCTTTGCTTTTCAGGCAAACAGCCTGGAAAGTATCTCTTTTCAAACTACATGCTTTCAAGAGAGAAAATGAGAGGTTTTACAGGACATCGCATCATTTACAACACTTTTGGCTTCCGATTTTGGAAATATCTGTACCAGAGTTCCTTCTAACTCTTCAGCTCAGCCCACTTCCTGCAAGTACTTTACACAAGAGGGCATGCTAATGTTTGAGGTAATATGCATCAAATAAACATACATATACCTGTTGATAGGATCTGAGCACAAAGCATCCTTTGATGCCTGCAACTGCCTCAAATTAATTTATAATTTGTGCACCCAATCAGAATACACATTACAGCAGTGACATTTTACACCCACTTGGTTTAAGAGTAACTAAACACACAATACTCAGGGCAATGAAGAGTGAAAGCCCTAATTTTAACTTCATTCAGAAAGGACTTTACATCCAAGAAATCCATTTACCAGCCTATACAATTAATTTTGTTCTCACACATTAGTAGAACAGAGTAGCATAGGAACGTGTAAATCCAAAAATCTGTTTCCCCTTGAATTTTAAACATATACTCCTCAAATCTTGTCTTTCAAGTTGCATTGATCATAATTACTGAGAAGACCTTGAAAGCAAAGATGCTGATTCTTTAATTTTCTCACATCCAAAAGTCATACTATTTAAATGTCTACTTCCCCTTCCATTTTTTCCTGGAGAAAAATCTTGGAAAAAAAATTTTCTTAAATGAAGCATTATAAAATTTTACTGACCCATTTAGCAGCTTATTTTAATAGCCGTAATAGCATGCTCCTAAATGGAAGTCCATGAAAGCAGGAGCTGTAAACTTAATGTCTTCCATTTAGCTGCTCTCCCTTTTACTTCCATTACAACCGCATTTACAGAAGGGATTGAGTGATACCACACAAAACTTTTTAACTAGGTTCCAACTGAATATCATCCTGAAAACAGATCTGGTCCTAATTTTTAAAAATGCTCCAGAAATCCACCTTATATCCATGACACCATTTTATAACCCATATATCTAAGGGACCCAAACCAGATCCACTTACTGTTCCGAGCACAAACTTATTTAATGTCTTGAGGTCTATAAACCAGAGGATACACCTAAATGACAACTGAAGCAACCCAAAGTAGTTTTGCTCTTGGGCTTATACAAGGTTTGGCTTTCTGGCAACAGAAGTAGGCAAGGCTCTAACCTTCTCTACCTTCCCTCCCCATGTCTACCTAATGACCTCCCATGCCAAGGCATTGCTTGGGCCATGAGATGCTGTTTTGGTCAGGTGGTTCTGTGACAGCTCCACTCACGCTGTATGACAATTTTGCCTCACATTTGCCAAAGGGGTGTCAGAGAGCTAGCAGCAGCTCTTGTACCAAAAAGTCTTATTCCAGTAAAACCTTTATTGTAAGAGCTTATTTCTCTGTGGAACTGTCATTTCTTAGCTATTATTTCTTTTATGCTTCACCATAGCTTTACAGTAAAGAAAAAGGTATTTTAAACAACATTTAAAGAAAAAAAAAACCAAAACAACAAACACACACAACCACTCTGCCTATTTTGCAACCAGAAGTGAGAAAGCTACACATTAGCTGGGAATTTTCTGCCATTTCTTAGATACAACTGAGTATTGAAATAGGATGTTACTTGTGTAAATACTGAAGTGGACTTACACAGTATGAAAGTGCAGTGTTTCTTCCATAAAATCATCTGACATGCACCTGTAAAACAGTGAATATTGGCATTAGACATATGAGATACTTTTCTGAGGTTAGGTTCAAGAGCATGACAAACTGTGACTGAATCCCAGTGAGTCCAAATGTGCTTTCCAAATTGTCTGGGAAGATAAAGATTTGGCTACTCACAGATAAAGCCTTTGTGGCAGGGAAGATATGAAGCAATGCGGGCCAGACTTACTACAAGGCTGTATGGGGAGGAGGAAAGTTCATTAAAAGTTTGAGGGTGAATAAGTGAGACAGGTAAGGGGATGTGTAAATATGAGATAGACATGAATATTCCTCTAAAGAATGAATTTTTAGGAAGGGAGCAAGCTGGAACACCTGCTATCTTTTCAAAATATCATTTCAAAACCTATAAACAAAATAACCTGTTTAAGTCTTTTTTTGTCATTCAGCTCTGCAGAGAAGATCAGAAGTCTCATATTTGCACACTTATTTCACATAGCTGAAACAGTAAAATTTAATGAAAATGCATTATTAAAAATGCATCACATGGCAAACTATCAAATTAAGAATGTATTGTATTTATTTCACTTGTAGCATACTGAGACTAAACTATCTAACAGCAGCTTCTTGTGAGATAAGCATATTTCAGGAACCTGAAGTTTTATTTGTAATGACTTGCATGCAGAATGGTTCTCCTCTAATGAAAATAGGAAATATGATGAGCATGAACAAATACATTGCTACCAGTCTGGGAATAAAAAGCCATTTTACTTTTGTTGGAATGTATGTCTAATAGGTTCAAATAATGACTATGTTATTTTTCCAGTATCACATGTGCTTCTTTAAGTACTCCCCTTTCTCTTGTTCCACCATTTATACACAAAGTGCTGCCAATATCTATTCTTCCATCTCATGTCTGTGAAACAACTCTCCCCCCTCTCCCAAGCAGGCTTCTTGTTACTGTTATCCTGAAGCTTTAACTGACAGCTCACTGCTATTCAATATCTGGATACGCTGAAAAACCAATATTCTACCAGTTCCAGAAATGACTTGCTCAAACACCTGACATTTCCTGTGCTGATTTATCGAAACCACATTAGCAGAAATGTCTGGCAGTGTGTGGCTATGAACAGTCATTATGTTGACTGAGAAAAAGATCAGCTCATTTTGCCATGGGAAAAATGCATTTGACCATTTCCTCCTGTTGAAACCCACCTTTGTTCCCTGATGAAACAGTCACACAACTTTTGTGTGAACATTGGCATGTTCCATCCTCAATGAGTCTGAAACAAGTTGGGCAAGTCAGTGAGTCAAGTACAGCATGTTTGGTCCACATGCATCTCAAAGCACCGAAAAACAGAGCTATATAAAATCACATGGCAAAATATGACAGGCTGAGAGAGTTGGGGTTGTTCAGCCTGGAGAAGAGAAGGCTCCGGGGAGATGTTATTGCGGCCTTCCAGTACGTAAAGGGGGCCTACAGGAGTGCTGGGGAGGGACTTTTTAGAAAGGCATGTAGTGATAGGATGAGGGCGAATGGCTTTAAGCTGAAAGGATTTAGATTAGATATTAGGAAGAAATTTTTCACTTTGAGGGTGGTAAGGCACTGGAAGAGGTTGCCCAGCAAAGTTGTGAGAGCTCCATCCCTGGAGGTGTTCAGAGTCAGCCTGGATGGAGCTTCGAGCAACCTGGTCTAGTGGGAGATGTCCCTGCCCATGGCAGGGGGGTTGGAACTCGATGATCTTCAAGGTCCCTTCCAACCTAAACCATTCTATGATTCTATGACTCTATGATATGTGCTAGAAATGCCCAAGACTATGAAAGCAGTGAGGCAACATTCTGTAATTGAAGTTCAGTACCAGACAAGCTGAGCTGAAGCAATACAGTATTATGAAATTCACCCCAAATTTGTATGCATGTGAGAAGGTAATAGCTTTTTATCACAGTGCTGTGAAAGAATATGATGGAATTATTTGAAATGAATACTCGAGGTTCCAGTGAAGATGCTGTATAGTGACCTCTGTAATAGCTTATGTCACTACAGGTTGTTAAATGTAATAATTAAAGATGCAACTTTACTGCATAATATCCCTCACCATAACTTATGGGAGCAGACTCTCCCTCATTGCAATAAAGCATTACATTTGTGCTTCACCTAAGGACATATTAGACAGGACAATAGGATGGATCCATTTACTACCAGATTTTGGTGTCCTCAATCGGTACAGAGTTACACGACTGTATATTGTTACACTGGTGGAAAGGTGAAGAAGATGCCTCATGGGGTCAGGAAGCAGGAGATGAGAAAGTAACCCTTCCAGATCCAAAAGATTCTAGAAGATTCCATGCTGGTTTTCTTCTTTTTGAAGGGTCAAATTCACAGCACAGCGCTGAAGTTTGCTGTAGTGCTGGGTCCCCAGGTCCTGCAGCAACTCACCTCACTGGAGGCAACAGAGGAGTATTGCTTCCTTCCAAACCTAAATATATTGCACGTGTCATTCCAGCTGAAGGAAAGAGTAATAGTTGATAAAAAAACCCCATTCCAATCCTTCGCAAGGCATGAGTGTGCACAGCCCACTGCAACCTGCAGTGTCTTCAAGGAGCCGTTGGGAAGCACAGCAAAGTCTGGAACTTGCCAAGATTAGTCAGTCATTGTTTCTAGCTAAACTTTGATGTGCTCAGAGCCTATAGAGCTGCTATTCAATGAATTACAGCTAATGGCATTTATTACCAGCGTTAACAGTAATTTACCCACCGTTAATCAGAGCAGCCAGTTACAGTACTTCTCAATCATTCTGAGTCCTCACTTTGCCAGTTGACTGAAATATTTTATGCTACCATTAGTCACAAAGCCTCAGCAAACAGCCAGTAAATTTAGACAGAGACTGGGTTCCTGAAAAGTTACACCCTGCTTGTGTCTAATTTATCGTCACTGTTTATGTTTGTGCCAAGACTTGGGCTTTCCCACTGATCAAGATTTGAAATACATAGTCATAAAATGTTCTCTAGGAGTGGGCCATTGGATTGGTAGTAGAAAATCATGTTCTGCTTAGTGGAGACGTTAGCGGTACATTCATTACAGGAGAAAGTATATCTTCCTATCTACAAGGCTGGTACATGTTGCTTGGGTCATTTAACTCGTTACCTGTAGGACTTACTGAAATTCTCATTCGTCTCTGTATTCACTGAACTGCAGGACATATTGTATGTATGGTGGTGTAGGAGGCACATTCAGGATGTTTGAACAGGCTGCTGTCAAGAGAGGTGTCTGGTCCCCTCTCCCCGGTGGAAGATCTAGTCCTCTACCTTGAACAGAAATAGTAAAAACGTCCTTCTGTGTCTCAAGCTGTAATATCAGTGATAATCAGTCTACCCTGAAAAACAGGATAGAAAGGAGGGTAACACTGAAAAGCAAAATAATTTCAAGTTAGAAACTCTTTATGTTGTCAGAAAGAGCAGCCTAGCTAGTGATGCATTTGTACTAGGGATGCCCAAAGGGAGGGACAGAGAGGACGAGGGTGCCTTTGTTGACGCACCAACCGATTCACTATTAATTCATCCCAGAAGCAGAGTCTGTGCTCACTCCACAACATTCTTGTAACAAAAAGCGTTTCAAAAGTTAGATGTTTTCTGGAAATCATTTTAAGATGGCCACTCTGCTTAATCAGCATGAAGTTCAGTTCTGCATCACATTACTGAAGCATACCATTACCCCCCAAGGGCTTAAAATTCCTGCAGTTTCATATCAGTCATTTTGCCATGAGCACTGCAATTCCCATAACATGATCCAGGTCTTGGAAATAAAGATAGGAACAGTTAAAGTATCAACATTAGCTTGTCTGACATAGGCTACACTGATAAAATATGTATTTCCAGATGTTTGGCTTCAGAGCATTATTCAAACTGACGTGTTGCAAGTATTTGTCTTTATCCTATATGATACAACCTAGTCAGACACAACAAAAAAAAGGAAAGATTTCTTTTTAAATAGTCTGGAAGATTGTTGAAGCCTACTGGTGGCACTCTCTCCAAATTTGATGATGATTCACCAAAGCCCTGGTTGGACTTGACCAGAAGCGTGCCAGATGCCTTCCAGCTCACCGGCCGGGTTTCCTCTGCCTCAGAGGGGAGATGGGTGCCTGGGCATGGGGCAGCCCTAGCTGCCAGTCCCTACGGCCTGGGGAGGACTCAGAGGAGGCCAGCCAACTGAGATGAGGTTCCCAGAGCTACATGGGGAACAGTAATTTCTTCTCCCAGGTATTCTTTTTTTTTCCTTAAACAGCAATGTTTTTTGTTCAAATTGGAATCAAAACAAAATATGTATTTCCTCCTAAAGATGGAGTTACTCTCTGCTCAAGTATAAACATTCCTGGTCTGTCTGTAGGCAGGTAAGAATTACAGTGTTTCAGTAGCTGTGATGGGCTCAAGATAGGTGCGAGTACAGGTTTGTAGGCAGATGTAATAGCTTTGATTCGATCAATGAACCAGACTGGGCAACACAAATACATTTTGGGCGCACAGTCCCTTCCACAGATATGAAACACAAGACTGTGCCTAATAAACTACTTACAGTTGCCTGTCTAATAAAAAGCTATTTCCTTACAGCCGTGTGTGCTTCCATTAAATATTTGTGGGTGCCTTTGGTAAGAGGAACGGCTATGATCGCTCTTGTGCGTATCCGGGATTGGATCCTGGATAATTTCCCAATGAGATACAGATAGGGAGTGCTCTGTTCTGAATTTGGATGCTCTGACATTAGAGCGTATACTTTCAAGCACTTAAATATTAATTTAAGGAACTGCCAGTAGCACTGAATGTCCCACTTGAGGTTTACAGAGATATTACACACAGCTGGCTTGGTTTTGGCATGTTCTTTAATGCCTCGCTGCATGCTGGAAAGGCCTCTTGGCTTACCCCTGTTAGTGCTTTGTCCCCTCTCCTGACCCCATGAGACCAGGTCATGTCCTGGCTTATGGTTTGGGGGTGGTCCATGACCCACTGGGTAGGCTGGGAAATGTGCTGGGGAGGTGAGGTGTCTGGTTAAGGTGTCCCACTACCCCAGTTTGTAGGTTTGTGCAAGCCCCCGGGGAAGGAATGCTTTGCTGTCAGCCAAAATCGCTCTTAATTCAAGCAAAGTTAAGGCAAAATGGTGGGGGAGAGAGTAGAAAGAATGGATTTACTTAAACAAAACTGACAACACAGCTGCCAATGTTTATAAAAGACATGGGTCAAAAAATGAAAGAAAAGAACATACTTACTCTATTTAATTTAATCCAAGGAGTTCCTCTCACCCCTCTGCTGGCTGATTTGCTGTAGACATTCCTAAAGCTACCTGCTCAGAGATTTTGTCTCTCCACGTTTTTTCTGTCTCAGGTTGCATCCGCCACAGAGAAAAGTACTTCCCGATAGGACATATTTGCTTTCATAGCTAATCCTCTTTTCAGATTCCAGTGATTTAATCTTTTTCTCCAGAATACATCTACTTCTTTCTTTTGCAATAGATATAGTCTTGCTGCTCCCTTTTTAATTAAAATACACAATGTTATAATCACTGTGCTAAACCAGCAATCATTTTCTTTCCTTGACTGTAATTAACCATTGGGTGACAGTGTTGTCAATGCTACTAATGACCAAACCAGAAGTTTCAGATGAAATTTTGAAGGACTTATCAGAGTTAAGTAAGTAGCCATAATAGTGACAAATGCAAGTTGGAGTAGAACATAATTCATAAACTCATATTGAAAGGAAATACTAACATTTTTCCTCAAGTGTTTGTTTCTGTTTGGGTTTTTTTTTGTTGTTTTTGTTTGTTTCTTTTTTTTAAATTTGCCATTGAAATAGAGAAGAAAAAGTATGTCTTTAAATATCAGGTAAGCATTGGCCCCGTGCAGAGAAGCAATATAAAATCATATAATTAGAAGATAGAGCATATATCAGGGTCTGAAGACAGTCCGTGAGCCAGTGCTGTCTCCACATTTTACAGCTTATGCAGCTTTGGTTATCCCTGTTGGTAAGAGGCAAAACCATGGTCCAGACAGAGTAATGAAGTGACTGCTGATGTGAAAGCTTTCTATGGGATGTTAGGATGAGAGTGAAAAAAAAAAAAACATTTTTTTTTTTTCTAAAAAGAGGAGTATTTTAACAGATACTTCTTATTTAAACTTTTTTTTTCCAGCTAGCTACTGTTATGACTAGTCTAGAGAGGAAATGTATAAGGTGATATTAAACTGTCATCTAAAATGAATGGTAAGATATGGGTTGGATGCAGGAGCTGGAAAGGAAAAAGAAATCGATTGGAAAAGGAAACATTTACAAACTAACACTTGAAACCAGAATACATAATTCAGTTCTGTAACCCCATGACAGATATCACTCAAGAAAAGCACCTTGCAGAAGGCCAAAAAGGATTAGACACAGACAGGTGAGCAAGATGAATATCATTCAGTTACACTTGTTAAGATAAAGTTTATAAGGAAACCAAGCCATATGTAGGCAAATAGCTCCCTGAAGTGAAGAAGAAACTTTCCCTTAGTCATACCATAGTGTGATAGTTCATTGCAGGTGGCTTTCACCTTGGCTTAAAGCCCTTGCCCACGGCTGCTGGCAGGCACAGAATATTGATCAGGAATACTTGGTTGCTGAGGGCAGGATGGAGTTGACCTGTTCACATCGCTTTCTTGCCCTTTTTCTTGCATGAACCTTTTTCATCTTTTACCCACGCTTTTCATTTTACGTCCCCACTTTTGCTTTTTTCTGTTTTCTATTTCTCCTCCTACAGCACTTCTCCCTTCAACCTGTTTCTCCCAGTCCCACTCCAGATGGTTTGACCTCTCTTAGCAATTCTTGTCCCTACATCTTTCTCATGCTGTATATTTGTCTTACTCAACACAGAGCAATTTATTTTTCCTTTTTCCTTTTTTTTTTGTTGCCACATTTCATGTACATGCAGGAACAAAGTAGTAACGTGTCCAAGCAAACATATTGCAGCTAGATGTCAGGAACACCCTGAAGCAATGAACCATTAGACTTCCTCTCACCATTGGACTTCTGCTCTTAGAGAAACTTAGTGCATTATGACTCTTCCATTTTCAGTTCATGTGGATCAAATGGATGATCGCACAGCAGCATCCCCAGAGAAAAACAGCTAAAACTCTTCAGATGATCATTTCATTCCCTGTTTCCTGGTGTTTAATGGGTGACTCGGCTGATGGTGACAAACTTTTTTCTTTTTCGGGGCTGCCACTTACTGGCCCAATAGCGTTTCAGAGGTATGTGGCCTTTTTCAAACAGCAGTTCCCTTAACATTCATTTCCTTTCCTTAAAACTCAGCTTGAAAGCAAAATCACATTTTTATTGTCATTTCCTCCCCAAAGGCAAAGCTTATGAAGATCCTCTAGAACAGAGAGATAGTTGAGACAATAGTCTTCTCATTTATTGGTGCCTTAGTACATATCGTGACTGTAGCAACTTGCAGCGTGGAGGAGACGTGGCTATTAGAGATGAGAAGCCTCTCACTGCTGCGTTATCAACTCTCGTCCACATAGTGTGTGTGAATACAGCGGCTGTGGGTCTGTCAGAAGGACAGACTCCAGCCATTAGACTAATGGAGCTGTACGGCTCTGTCCGTGAAGATTAATCTTCACCCGCAGTGTCGTGGAGAGATCGGTCCCGATTCCTGTCTGCAGCTGAGCTGTGCTGGGAGGGCGGGCACTGCCGGCTGAGTGGCTCCGCTGCCATCCTTCTGCGCAGGAGGGTGGAATGGCTGAGAGAGCAGCACTGCCTGAGTGCTGTCCCCAAACAATTTCTTTCACCTGCTGGTTCTAGCACAAGTGACAGGTATGAACGTGGCTGGCATAACGGGAGGGTTTTAAAAGACCACCAGAAATGCAGAATGAAGTACTTAAGGGAACGCAGAAATCTTATTACAGAAATTAACCAGTAATCATTCTTTTGATGTCATGAGTGTGTGTGTGTGTGTGTTTGCCCACAGGCTATTTTTTCCTGGGTGGTTTTNTTGAAAACAAGTGGAAGGAAAGGAAAGATACAGGCAAAATAAATTCTCTCCGACTTCAAAGCAGAAATGTTTCTCCTTTGGAAATTCATGCAATTACCAGACAGCGTTGAAGTATAGTAATGCCGAGATGCATGGATAGCATCGTAGGCAGCACATTCCACACTGTGCGTGCCAGCAAACACTCCTAAACAACAAGCAGACAGAGGCACGCTGCCGCTTTACCGTTTTGTTTCAATGAGCCAATTTACAAGAAGGGGGCTTCTTCATCCAGAAGGTCCAAGACCTCAAATTATCTGCATAGATTCACTTTGTCCAGACTTGACAGGTTTTAGAGATTAAATTAAATCCAGGCAGTTTCCAGACAGATAAGAAGGTAGAGTCCTCACCACAGAAGTTACAATCAAAGGGTGGACAGATGGACAAAAAGCTCGGGAGGGGAAGGTGGGAGACATATAGCTCAGCATAAATTCAGAAGGTGAATTAAGGAATTGCTTTTAACCCAGTCATCTCCCAAACATCTAAGAGTGACGTTCGTTGTTTTGGCAGCTTTTTTTCCTGTCTCTCCTTTTTTCCTTGATTTTTTTTGGCATCTGTTTCCTTTTCTTTATCTGGTGCATAGCTAATCCAGTGTGTGTACAAGTGTAGGTGCTTAAGGCAATTGCTCAACCTTGAAAGGAATTCCTACCTGCAATCAGTGACTGCCTAAGAAGGATTTTGCTCCTGCCCAATAATTGTCGTTCACCTATGACCCCCTTTTGGTAAACTCATAGCTGTCTCATTATTACTTAAAAAAAAGGTGCTCGGAATAAGAATGTGTTCCATTAAACAGGCAAGTCTAAGCGAGTGTCTAACACCAGTGCCCACGAAGTTCATCAGAGGAATGCTGATTGATTTTCTTTAAATAGACCAGACGAAGGGTAAAGTATTAGGCTTGTCTAAACAATATGCAAGTCGGCATGGGGCTATGCATTTTCAAGGAGAGCAAAAATGGATTGGTTCCAACAGCACCGTATAGCGCTGAGAATAGCCTAACTGTAGGAATTTAGGCTCAAACTTTTAAAGACATATTTTCCATTGTCTTAAAGAGGAAATATTTCTATTCTTCATGAGCAGATACTCATACTTTTAAAATTGTAGCGTTTGCACCTAAGTACAGTTTATCTTACAGACCTTCTGCTTTGTTGGTGTACCTGAGGGTTTTAAAATAGCTGCCAAATGTTTACTCATAAAGGAATGTGAAGGGGAGCTGAACTGAGTGAAAGTCAGTTTGGTCCCTAGAACTAGAGCCTTAATGTATTTTATTGCTCAAAGACACATTAAACACCTAGCACAATTTTCAGGAAAAGTGTCTTATGTAGCAGACTTCGAGTGCTTGTCTCCTAAGACAGAAGGCAGAACCCTCAATCCCTGTGCTCCAGAAAGTCCTGCCCTCCCCCGCCCCCCACCCCCCGGCAAGAAATGTTACATCAGAACAGCATCTAGCAAAATGGAATTTCCTATTGCTTGGGAAGAGATCCATGATTTGTCTCAGTACATCAAAATGCTACACCCTGTCAAAACAATCCTAACCATAATTGACAAGATTCCCTGATCTGCTTGGGTTTTCCAGCTGTCTGGCTGCAGAGCTGCGAAGCAGCTCGGCATCTGGAAGCCTTTACCTGCCTTGATTTTCTTCCCAGGTTGCTGGGGGCTTTGAAGTTGCCAGGCTTCCTGCTGCAGAGTTGGGCCCCAACTCTCAGGATCACCTGGCAGGGAACCAGTCGGGAAACACTCAGGAAAAGTCCCTATTCATTGACGAGCAAATTAAGGTTTTCTTTTTCTCATTTGACCTGCCCGGACAGGGCGGGAAAACCTGAACGGTCGGCTTTGGGGAAAGAACAGCAACCGCTCTGATCAGGATATACGTTAGCTTAAGCTTCTGCTCAAGGATATGGGCTGGAAACAGGCGTTGCGTTTATAAGAACGGCACTGACTCTCGCATTTGGGTTACGGTTCAGGACAGGTAGCGTTAGTAAATCTTGAAAAGATGTTTTCATTGGCAGGAAGGTAAAGGCCTGCATTCCCCTCTCCTTCACCAGCACCCGAACACTGCTGGTAGCTGCCACTCCTGTCAATGGAGAAAACCCAATCCAAAGCTGCACAGATAAATCACCTTCTTTGCCTTAAATAATAGTGAGCCCCAGCTCTCATTTTGTCGCAATGGAGAAGCACACTCAATTTATTCTGGGGCTTTTGGGGATGAATTGGCTTACATATATTTTCAATCAGTTATTCAGCTTCTGTGCTGTCCTTGGCATAACTCACAGAACTAATATTTCATGAGCGCAGGTAAGAACGATCGCCCTCCTTCAGCTTTCTGCCTGCCTTATTAACATGGACTACGCTTGGAATTGCATCAGTTGTAAATAGAGGGCCAGATCCCCCGCTGGTACAAATTGCCTAAGCTTTCTTGAGCTGCTTGGAGGTAAGTCAACGTGTCTGGGCTTCGGCAAGCCCCCCACTGCGAGTACCCAGCGGCACAGAGAGTGGGGAGTCCCCCTCCAGCCACAGAGAAAGGAAGGAAGAGCAGCTCCAGCCTCATAGCAGCCTCAGCACCTTTATTTACTGCTCAGCCTGACAGCAGGAGGCCGGGAGGGAAGGCTTGATTGAGGGTTTCCATCTGATCTGCAGCCCCTTGCAGGACAGGAGGGGTAAGAAGGGAGCAGCAGAGACATAACTGATACCTCCTGGGAGCTCTTTGCTCTCTAACTGCGGGGTATTTGTGGATTCCCGCTGACACCGCGCAGCCCCTCCTGGTGTTGCTGCACGCCTGCGTTGTGACTATCTGCTTCGAGACGTTTTTAAGTGCAGTGATGAGAAGTTCTCCAGGCAGCTGTTTAACCCAGGCCAGAGATGTGCCTGTTATCTTATCTTTTGGTATTAGTCAAGTCAGCCACATGTCTCATTCTTGGCACAGACTAAACACCCCGTAGAAGTCTAAAGAATAAAAGATATGGGCTCAGTGTGCACTGTAGACTTTCAAATGCGTGCTGACTCATTTCAAGTAAATCACCTTCCGTGCTATGACAGAAGCTAATTTAGAGTCTGTATCTGTAGATTACATGCGCTATCATTTCAGTGTAAAGATGAGGCGTAGATCAGAAACAGGTGCTAAATGCAGGATGAAGGTTTAAATAAAGCCTGATTTTCAGAAGTGAGGCTCATCCCTGGCTCTTCAGCTGGTTTCCAGAATACTTGTGACTTTTGGAAAGTGTGTTCTGGTTGCACAAATACTCAAAACAAGGACTACCTTGGTTATCTAGCTAGTACAGCCCATGCAAATTAATTACCTTTGACACTGAGTATATTTTCAGGTGTTTAATCAGCTCATGATTCTGGGGGCCGTTTTGAGAAGACAAAGTAGCATCTTTCATATATATCCCTTTGGTGCTGTGGAAGCCTCAAAGACTGAGTGGTAGAGAGAAGAAAGAGATGTGTGTTAAAAGCAGCTTTACAGATAGTTTATAAAAAAACCCAAACCATCACGGCTCAGATTCGGTCTTCAAACAGGACATAAACGTCGGCTGTGGGGAGAGTGCCACAGCTGATTTGCTTGGGCACCATCATCACAGAAGGGGAACGGAGTTGGACCGTCGCAGCCCAGTGCTGCAGCTGCCCCTCTGCACGGGGCTCTGATGGAGGGGTGCCTCCTGCTCCGCTTGCCCCTAGGAGTTTCACAAGCAAAATTTTTGGGTGACTTCCTCTTTGGAGTAGCTTGCCAACTGCCAGGGTGAACTGCCGCGTTAGGGAAAGTCTATTGATTTTCCTGTGGATGATGTGTAAGTCCTAAAGGTGGTAATTTGCTCAGTGTTTGTAGTTACAACAATTAGAAAATGAAAAGTACACAGCTGGAGGATCCTTTTCCATCTTTTACATTTGACAAATTCACTTTTCTATATTTCTCTTATCACAGTCAGTAGCATCGAAATTGAAAATAATACATAGTAGTCTGAAGGTGCAGAAAAAGACACACTTAGATACCCACAGAGGGGGGTAGAAATGATTATAAAGAATGAGCTTTTTCTGCCTTTGGATTTTATCTATTCTGAAATGTAATACTACAAGAACAGAGTTCAGTCTATAATATCACACAATTTAGGAAATTCTCCACAGGCATTTTTCTTTTCTTCTTTCTTTTTTCAGAAGTTTTTTTTTTTTAACTGAGATTTCATCTTTGTTCCTGTGTTTTCATGCACTGGTTTATTATCTGTCACCAGCTGCTCAAGAAAAAACATGGATTCCTTGATTCAGGACTTCACAGGTACAAGAGGAAGAAATGTGCCTTAAGGCTCTTCTGTCTTTACCCATAATTTATTTGTAGTTCTAAAGACTATCAGCCAGATCAACAGTTTCACTGGTACTCCACTGATTACTACTGCCCAAAGATCCTGCTCTACATAGCTGTGTTATTTGTGATTTGGGATATTCAAGAATGAATTAAAGACTGCAGTCCTGTTTTGTTACTTTTAAAATTCTTTGCCAGTCTTTCAGTTTTTGTGCTTTTTTTTTTTTTTTTTTTTNTTCTGGGAGTAGTAATTTTTACTTTCACATGCAAGGAATGAATTCAGGCTGCATAAGTCAAATCCCAAAATAATCCTCATAAATTCTCTAAGATTTATAAGTTACGCCCTTTTGTATTTAGGAATCATAACAGGACAAGTAATGAAGCAGAAGACACTGGCAAACCTCTGAGCTCAATGAAGATTCTGTGGGAGCAGCTGGATAGATGAGATCATTCAAAATTTGGAGAAATGGCATCTTAGAATACTACCCATCAGTCCATATAAAGTAATTCTTAAAAACTTGGTCATCTCTTAGCTCACATAACTGTCATATAAGAACACACATTTCAGGTAGCTGTTCCTTAACCTCTGTCTTCTTTCAAAGCATTCACAGGTTTCACTGAAAAATCTCAGGGTCTACCAAAATATGTTCCAGTATTTTTCACTTACCTGTCAGATTTGGAGACTCTTTGGGCTGGGACATTTTAAAATTGAAACTCAGTTCTAAAAAGATATAAAATAAAAAAAAGAAATGTAAAGCAAACCATCATCCTAAGCCCTTGAAGTTTTCAAGCATAAGTCTGCTTTAATTTGTCGGATCTCAGTTTCTCTGCTGAAACTTCTCCGGTGCTGAAAAGGCCGGGATGGCAACTACATGCAAAACTCCGAAATAACGTAGAGAAGCATGCTGCTAGAGCGTCACCAAAGAGTACACATCTGCCTGCGCTCACAATACAACTGACTGACGAAGCAGTGACTCCCATTACCTCCTGAGAAGCTATATTTATGGGTTTCACTGTGGCTTTGTCTCTGTGAAGTATGCCATGGACCTCTGCTCCTTCAGCAGGGTTTCTCCAGAGTCTCAGCGTGAGAAAAATTTGAGACTGTCAGTGAAACATCAGCGTTTATTGTTTTTCACAGGGCATCTCCCCTTCATCCTATTAGAGGTCCTAGAGGACTTCAAGGCTTCTGTGTTTTAGTCCAGATTTTCCCAAAGTCTGGTAGCTGCTATAAGTTGAATATCTGTCACCTGTCTACTCGGCATCTGTATTCTGGATATGATTACAGCACGGAGCGAAGCTGGAGCTAATGTGTGTATGTACTGTATTGTGCAGACACAAAGTCCAGTACTTTCGGGAAACTAGCTGCCCTGTACAGTCATTGTCCTCAAAGACAGCAGATTTGGACAGATTAGGAGAGAATTAATAGGCAGCAGATTTGGACAGATTAGGAGAGAATTAATGGACCTACTGAGTATGGGCTGTGTGCACGCTGCCTCTAAGGTGTTTTGAAAGCACCCAAAGGGCAGCTGGACAGGGAGTTCACACGGGGTCTGGTGATTCCCCAAAGGGCTGGATTGACTGGTCATGATCTTCTTCCTAAGCAAATGCTAGTTGCTCTTTCAGAAGACCACGCCTCTGGGCCTTCTTCTCAGGCACAGGGTACTTGCAAACAGGCTGAAGTGCGATGGAGGAGGCAGGTGCCTGGCTTTTATGGGAACACAAGTGGCAGAAGTGATGCAGTAATGCAGTGCTCCTGGTGTACCTTGAAAGGGAGCCAGCCTTTGCAAGGTCTTCATGGGAAAATATCGGGTATGTGACATCGGTTATTGAAAGATATGAACTCAGTGAGATAAATATCCAAAATGAGTGTAAGCATTATATATTTTGTGGAAGAATGCTTTTTTGGCATGAGCCCTGTCAAAACTGGCTGCTCCTGCCCAAGCGCTGAATAGATGCTCTGGCAGAAGTATCCTCAAAACATGCACACTCTCTAATGGATAGGGTTACATGATTTTAATCCAAACCTATAAATACTGAAAGGGATGGCAATAAACCTGGCTTGACTTTAGAAAATAAGATTTGTTTTTAAATACAGCATTAGAAGTGTGCAGCATCCATGACAGTGAAAAAAAAAGGCTGGATTTGGGGTGTAAGTGTTTGCCACTGTAATTCAGACATATAATATCTCAGGCTTATTATCATCCCTTTGAGGGCATCAGGGATGGCAATGACCAGAGTCCCAGGGCCAGACCCAGCTCTGTGGGAAACCAGAAAAACACAACCGCTAGGAAAACTGGTGTGTGAAGGAACAAATGTAAAGACGCTTGAAAACAATTTCACAAAATATGCTACTATCCAATAAACTGAAAGTGTGTGGAAGTGTTTGTTGCTGGGTTGCTGCATACATATGAAACCTGAATTTGTCAGCTTATATAAACTTTTCTAATGAGCAAAAGGAAAAAAACCCACTGTATATGCAATCTTTATTTATAATGCTATTTGACATTCTACTACTCTTTGATCCAGACTGTACAAATTTATCCAATCTGTGTGTGTTTCATGAGTGCTGTTAACTGACTGTTGCTGGAATCAGTGTTATGACACAGGCACTGCGTTGGACCACCACAAATAAAAGGAAGAAAATCTGAGGCAATAAATAATTTAGCATTGCCATTCATTGTGCTAGATTCTCTTTAAGATGACTTCTTCAGGAAAAGTTAATCTATATTGTTCTGCCCCAAAGCAGAGTATTATGATCTTTATTTGCATTGGAGAGCCGAAAGTACGTGAACCGGTAATAGATGAGGAAAAGTGCTAGACAGAGTAAACTGTCAAATGTAAAGACATTTGATCAGTTTATGAAAAAGTCAGAAAGAGCACAAAAGACGGAGGCCAACTCCTCAGTATTGTGTTTAAGCTTGTTTCCTAGTGGATTTGATGAAATTCAAGCCACTCTGGACTCTAGGTTATGTTATGTTTTCTTTTTTACACGTAGTATGCACGGTTTTCCTTTCTCCAGAGGACAAGTGAGCTGTCAGTTAGCAGAGGGTATGACCTCTGCTTGCACAACAATATTTTAGCAGAGGTTAGAGCAGCTAGAATAAAACAAAGGATCTGGAAGCAATTTTTATGCTAAAAAAAGTTTCCATGGCTTTTCATTTTGAAGTTTAATATTTCTGCCCTTGGTGTGGTGTTTTTATGGATTTTTTTCCCCCGTTAGACTATCAGGGACCTTTGATTTGGTATTTTTGCCTTCTGTGATGTGGCGCATAGTCCACTTCCTAGGATCAGCGGGTAATTTTGACTCCATAATTGTCTCTATACTTCTTAATTGTAAGTCCTCTCTTCCTGCAGGCAGTGATTTTGTGAAATTCCAGTCATCGTACTAAGGGGCTGAAGACTTTTTTATGGAATCAGGGAGGGTTTGATGTCTTTTGGTTTGGGGACACCTGGATCATGCTGATCCAGGGGGTCCCTTACTGTTATATGACAGAGCAAAGCAAACTTAGCGAACAGAATTGGTGGAACATTTTAAGAATCATCCGCTTTTGGATGCTGCTCACCTGAAAGAATTGGGCTTCGCATGCTATATTTAACTACTTATACATATTTGTTTAAAATATAGGCTTTACTACTGACAACTATGATTTTCTGTCTTCGTTGATCACCTAAAGTGCTTAATTCAAAAGCCTGAACTAAAAAGCAATTGATCTACCATTTTCTCAGTAGGGTTATCGCGGCCATGCTTCATAGTCTGGACTGGTCTCCTGCACATTTTTGGAAGGACTGTCATATGTTTAGACTAACAATATGAGGTCGGTGAGATTACTCATGTGTTCAAACTAGACACATTGCTGGATTCAGGCTTCCTGCACGAAAGAATTCGAGATTTGCTTATCTGACACACAGCCAATTTTGTTTTATGGAGATATTTATGCTGTTGGTCTCCTGGCTAAAAAAGAGGGAGCTGGTTTCAGGACAATGCTTATGAAAGTCCTGGCTCTAAACTCACTTTCAGCATTAGTCCAAAAAAAGCAGTATTTTTAGACCTTAAAGCCATGTTGAAAGGTGGGTCTTTATTTCTACTCAGAGGAGTATGAAAAGTCGCAAAATATTAGCAGAAGATATTTTCATCCAAATGATTTGAAGTTCAGAACTGGATCTGGCTGGATTAATCTTTCTTTGTTTCTATTAAGTGTGCATTTTATATGTTTTCTATGTAGAAATTATATATATATAAAATATAAATATATTTATAAATATACACACACTTACACACACAGATATCATCCACCTATTTAACAGAACAGGCTTTATAGTAAGTCTAAATAGGCCTAAAGAAACAATTAGGGAAAGCACGGTTCAAAATTGCCTGAAATGTTGAACTGATGAATCAAGCATCATGTTTACCTCTTCATTAATCCAAAATACTGAGGATAATATAGAATAATGTTAGCCAGTCAGGCTGCACATGTAAATAATGCCTTCTGATTCACCGAGACTGCTGGAAATAGCAGTCATCACTGATGAACGCATCCAATAAACATATGCACATTTTCTTCCTGACTAGTTTTGAGTGATGAACAATAGTTTTACCCCTGCCCCTCCTGCCAAAGCACTAATTCAATTTCTCAGTTTTAAAGAGCACTCCTACACACAACTCCCCCGTAGTTCAAATGAAGAGACTTCAGTACCTTCTGATGAAAATATTCAACACCCCGTTCCCCTGTGCTTTGTGTAGACAACTCTGCGTGTGTTCAACCAGAGCTCTGTATGGAGAATCACCACAGGACATGGCCCTGAGAACGTGTGAAATATATATGGGTGTTTACTCGGGTTCCCTCTTATAAGAACGGAGGTGTATACTGGAGAAAGACTGGAAAAGGGCAGGGAGCATGTTAATTATACTAGCCCTATCCAGCATGCACTGGATTAAGATAGCCAGAGATGCAAGGAGGCCAGATACATTTTTTATGCACCTTTTTCCGTGTTCACAGCCTCTGTCTTGGGTGTAAAGGACACTAAAGCAGCTCTCTGGTGGTTCTGCACCTGCTGGGAGTTTGTCTGTACAGGTGGAATCCCAGGGGTCTTGTTAAGGCAGCTTTTAATTTGCTTCACGGTTTTGGGAGAGGCTCAGAATCTGTGCTTCTGGCTTTAAGAAACATGAAATTTGTGATTCCTCAGCTGGGGTTTGGCCAATGCTTGTCTTCTGGATTAATAATTTTCAGTATTCACCTCCTAAAGCAAATGTTTTACTTCCTTGAGCAAGGCAAATAAATATGCACACCAAGAAAAACTCCGTGTGACCCTTTTCTTCAATTTGTGTAGCAAAAGAAGTCTATATGAGAACTGCAGCTTTAATGTATGCTTATAAAATCTTTCATTTATTATTTATATAATTATTTGCAGAATGCTGTTGCCAAGGCAACTTTTACACACAGTGAGATAAATCCTTACATAGACAGTAGTCACGACTCCAAACACTATCACATGAAGATAAGTCTGCATGGACATTTCAGGGTTTGCCAAGTTTTTCTACAGTAGTTATTGACATTAAAATAACTCCCTTCTGCTAAATTAGAGAAAAGAGCCTGTTTTTAGCCTAATTTCCTTAAGAAACTAGGCTTAGGCAATCATTTTCTCCATCCATCTGTCTGCTTATCCCCTCCTAATATCTTTCAAATCTGCTGGCATAATTTCAATTACCTTTCACTAAGATGTCTCAAAGATGGTTAAATCTGACACGCTTCATGGAAAGTGGTTGTATGAAGGAGTGAGGGTCCTAAAATAATGCGTCACAGAGGGAAACGTTCCACCATGAGCTTGAAAGCGGTGAGCTCCTTTTGCCCTGCTGTCCAGACTGCGTCAAACTGATCATGACATGTGCTATTTCTTTTACAGTTAAAGGGGAAACAAGGCAGAAAAGATGGGGCAGTGAGAGGATGGAGGGGTGAGGACTTCTGGTGGAGGCTGGAGATGTTGCAGGCAGGATGTGGGGAACCTCCTTGCTGTAGTGATGGGGCTGCGGGCTTGCAGAGCACGAGTTAATAAAAAACAAGAGCTTCATTGATTCCACTGCTCAAGGGCAATGGTTTCCAAATTCTGCAGCCTACAACAACCTCCAGCTTGGGGAGCTAGGGCTTTCCGTTTTCTGAGGCAGTCTAGGCTGCTTGACTCCTGCAGTCTCGCTCTTTGGAGGAGACACTTCCAAGCATAATGAACTACATGCACTACATGGGCAGGGGTTAGCAACCCTGCATGTCAGACGGTCCAGACAGCCAACTGGCACCACAGCCTGGCCCTTTGGTAACCATAACACAAGGGAGACTCTGTCCTGGGACAACCTGGGCTGAAATGGATTTTGACCCATGGACTGAAGGTGATGGAGCTCTTGTAAGTTTCACAGCTTCTCACCATTCAACAGTGATACCAAAAGCCACCAGAATCTCACCAGGCTTCTCAGCAGCTATCAGATTATGGGGATCATGTTTCATATTTGGAAATACAACACAGCTTTGTTTGGAAATGCAATATTGTGACAGATATAAGAATGTTAGACAGTTTTGTTGACTGAGAAATTTTATATATGTGCATGCATGCACGCACAACATTAGTTGGTCCAAAGTGGCAGGATGGAGGGAAAGAGACATATTTTTTGAATGCTTAAATCTGGCCAATTCCAATCAGAACATTCCAAAGCAAATAAAAAATAAGGTCGGTATTTTGCACTGCAGTGCCTAAAAATATCCAGTGTTTTCTGTATACTTACACTTAACCGAATTCTTTACTGAAGATTTTGATCTCCGTTTTATCAATGACATAGGTTCAGCGTCTTTAAAAAGTCATTCCAGCTTTAGGTGCCTGAAGATAAGAGTCTGATACCCGTGCTCAAACATTTTGTTTTAACTTGATTATTGTTCACTATAGAACAGGTCAAAAGCCTTAGAGTGAGAGGACTGGCAAAAAAATGTAGAACAATATTTTTCTTTTTAGACAGAAGATTTAATATGGTTGTTTTTTTTAATTATCTAAGAAACGTGAAGTCATTCTTTCTACTCTGAATCTGAATACAACTATTTGTTCATACTGCACATGAAGAGATTACAAAGAGATAAAATACTAATAAGAAGAATGAAGTATTTTAATATTTTCAAGGAAAATGGTTATCAGAATCTCTTCTACAGATTGCATGGGAAGTGCTTTGTGCTGTCAGAAGATATGGTAAAAGACAGGCCTTACCTTAGTGACTGAATTCAGTGATCCTTTTTTTCTGAATGTGTGGATTAGACCAAGATGGAAAAAAAGACATAGAGAAATAAGCCCAAAATCCCATATTGGATGATGATGGAGAAGGACAGGGGTTTTTTTTTTGCATCTTAATCTACCCTTTCTACTCCTTAAATTCTGCCTTAAAGCACCTCACATTCATGCTTTAACACTCTTTCCCTCCACTCTACAGGAAACTTGGCAGTCAAGGATGAGAGATTCATGCCCTGCATGTGTTTCTTTTTTCAACAAAATTAAAGTCCAGAAAAAAATTTCTCAAAATTCAAATAGAATTAAATAAAACATTTTCCAAGAGCACAAAGTAAACCAAACACCCAAACAACAGTGTGAGAGATTTGTAGGCAATGCAGAAATAGCCAATGAAACCAGCCAGTCAAGGCTGCCAAGAAGCCAGATGCTGTGAGAGGAAGAGCATTTTTCATAGCTTTCAGTCAGTGCCATGTGATTTCCAGCTGAGGAAAGAAAGAAGGTACTCTGATGGCATTTGTTTGTTAAGATCAGTGGCACTGTAAGTGTTTAGTTTCCTAATAATTTTCTTTAAAGTTTGATAGGAATTTAACAATCATTAAAAACCCTTCCGAAGTCTGGGTCTGATTTTGGTGGCCTCATCCTAATCCTTATTCATTTGTGTTACCAGATCACCATAAATGTGATCATAATTCATTAACTAGGCACTCTTTGATCAAGAGAGAGACAGGACTGAAATAGAAAGGGTTTTGGAAATCGGGCTAGTAGGCACTGAAACAAGGTTTCCCCTATAGCTTGCTGGCGCTATGCCTGGCTAGAGCTAGTATTGACAATACTTCATTTTCATAAGCACCACCTTCACTTACAGTTTTGCCCAAAATAAAACAATGCATGTAATCAGGAAGTGGAACGTATCTTATCTGTGAACTTTTTCATTCCTCTCTATACGCAGTTCATGGGCTTTCAGGAATGGCCAAATAGAATTAATATTTTGGCATGAGATTTGTGCAAAATGTTTGCAACAGTATACAAGAACAGGTGATTTTAATCTGTTTTTTGAAATAGCTATAATTATAATCAAGATATCTTTGCTTTTATGTACCTGTATTGCTTGTGACACTGAGAAAGTCACAGAACAGAAAAAAAAAAAAGAGGAAAGAAATTGGAACTACTTGCCTATTCTCACAAACACGACACCTCATAAAATCTGGTTGCCGCATAAGGGGCCGGCCTCCTTAGAAGTATTTCTGAGGGTAATGCTGGGGATTCTAGCACAGAGAACACCACATTGATGGAAAGTCAGTCAGCTGAAAAGCAGCACTGCCTCAGGAAAGGGTAACAGTCTTCTAGATCAGTGGTCTTTCTGAAAGTGTCCACAAATAAGGCAACAAAGGTTGGCATATTTCCTGGACACTTTTGGCTCAGGCATCAATTTCCTTTTTTTCTCTGCACACAACTTTATATATAAACTTTGGAAAGCTCCCAAGAGGATTTGGATTTAGACTTGTCTTTCCCAAATGGAAATAGATTCTCCTACCTGCAACACTCATGTTAGTATAATGAGGGCCACTTTTACTGCTGGCAGGCTTTTAGGAATTAGTCACTGAACAAACCACCTGTAACCCTCAATTAAGTTCAGTGCTGCTCCTGTATTCTGAATGAGAAAAATCTTATTACAGACATGGAGAATGCTGAAGGAAGAAGAGAGCATGCCTACTGAGCCAGAGACAGTGAAGCAATATAATAAAGAAATATATTCCCCCTAATCTTAGTGGAGCTGGACTTGCACCACCACAATTAAACGCACGACGTTACTAGCAGCTGAGGAAAGGGTGGTGTGGAAAAAAAAAAAAGGAAGTATGTTGCAAAAGAACAACATAAACTTCTTACATACATCTTCTGAAGAAGAAAAGAATATTCCTACCTGTCAGTTCAAGGGCACTTCTCTTCTCAAGAGCCTTTCAGCTGTAAGACTGACAGTCTTGCTTTGCTATTTGACTTCCCTACCTCAAACTGCAGCAAAGAAATGCATCTCCTTTCAAAGGAAAGCATCTTCCTTCAAAGATGATGAATGTGGATGTATAAGTTAGTCAGGGGCCTATTCCAAGCACAGAAAGTGGTAGAAATCAGTTAATTTGTATTAGCTAGCTAAACTTAGTGATGGAAAACAGAAGGATATATCCCTTCACCCCAACCTCACAGTCATGGAAATAACAAGTATGGGGAAATGGCTTTTGTTTTCTTTCTCATCTTTCTACCACCCACAGCATTCCCAGCAGCAGAAAGCTTTCACTTCTCTCTCCCAGAGAAACCCAAACGCAACAACGTGCCCCAAATTCATCACATTGGCATGCTACTGCAAAATGTTAATCTCAATTACTATGTTGTATCAGTTAAATCAACAGATCAACAGCTGATCTGGGTAACAAATTTGGAAAGCTCTTCTCCCTGAAGAGCATAAAGTCACGATAGTGTTTTCTGCTCTTTTGTATACCTATTGCTGTAGCAGTTCACCCTTCCCTTGGGAACAGCAGAAGAAATCAAGCTACTCAAGCTGTTCTTGAACTACATTGACACCTCTGCAGACATAAGAGGCTGTGATGAGCTCTCTTTTGCTATGATTCTCAGCTCATTCCTGAAAGTTTATGTTGTCAGAGCAACCCACCATCTTTCACAAGAATGACACAATCTCTCAGTTGGAAAGACTTCTTTAAACAAGACTGCACTCCTATTCACCTCCCAAAACAGTCTCTCAATAACTTTCAGAAACTGAATGCTTCCAAGACCAGCACCAGTAGCAGAGTGTGTGTCCTTGCATTGCAGTAGACTGTGTGTTGTTGTCCACCTTTCTGCTAGAACAAATCATCTCCCTCAGCATTCATTGATGCCATTGTGGGATACTGGTAAATTCAAAAGTAAATGGTTTAACCTTTGGACCTTGCAGGAATAAAAAAAACAAAAGCCCATCTACTAGCAGCTTAGGCTGAAAAACGTGATTTTCAAAGTGATGCATGACATAGACCAAGCTGGGTGAGAACTCACTCTCTGATGGTGTTGTCTGGTTTTGAATGGAGAAGGCAATTTCATTGAATTATGTCACTTAGGACACATCACATCACATCTGTGTAAGAAGAAATGAAAGAGGTGGGGGCTGCATAAGATGAGTCCAAACTTCCCCCTGTTGAAGCAAACCTCTCCGTCCCCAAGCCCTCAGCCCTCAGTGAGCCAGCCTGCTTCTCCTAATTCACCAGCTGTCCTGTTCGTGGCCACACATCACATCTTTGCTTTCTGCCCCAAAACTTCCCTCAGTGGATTTCCATCATGGGGATGGCACTTCTAGGCAATCAGGGACCTGTCTCAGAATGCCACCACCACACAGGACACTAACTGCTGCCAGGCACCAAGAAGCTCAGATGGGTTCAGTTCAGTGCTGAACAAAGTCACGTGTCCGGAAGAGACTTTGCTGGCTCAGCTAGTGCAATCCCTCTGCCATAAGGCACGTCAGTGATACTTACTGGCAGATGTTCATCTATGTTCTTAAAAGACCTCAAGCTTCCCCAAACAACTCAGTTCTTTTTTAACCCATTCCTAAAATGAGACAGATTCCCATGACATTACTTCAATCTTCCTGCCATTTTAGTCCATTACTTCTTGTCTTCCCTACTATGGTCGCGGAGCACCAGTTTTTCTTCACCCTTTCAGTAACCTTTTCCATCTTTGAAGATTGTTATCACATCGTCCCTCAGGCTCCTCTTTGTAAGCTAAAATGCCTCAAGTTCAAATTTTTGTTCTAAGTCATGAATCATTCCTAGTTGGCTTGACAAAAGTGAAAAAGAGCATTTGATGCAGCACCTCTGAGAAATTTCATTTGAAACAAAGGATCATTTCAGTATTTTCAAAGTAAAGTTTTGGGTTTTTTTTTGTTAATGTCATGAGTAATTTATGACTTCATATCCCCATATGGGATGAAAACAAATGTAGGAATATCTGAATTTCACATGGAAATTAAATTCTAGCATCCAGTTGACACTAGTCAGTGATTTGCCTCCCTGTGGGTGGAGGTCAGAGGATGATGTACATGTACATGCAGGTTGTTAGGCTAAAACTGAAAGATGGAACAAATGACTGAAATGCAAAACATCTGTTCTGTTGATTGATACTCTAACAGGCAGGTTATTACAGATTAAGTGCAAAATCTGTTTTAGAGCGTTATTCTCAATGGGTGAATCATGCACACCCGTACCTTCACTGTGCATAATTTGGCAGCACAATCTGGAGGCCTTGTCTTGCAGATCCCTGGGGTTCAGACTGCTTTTGTATCTGGGCCAGGGCCTTGACCTGGGTCAACCGTTCATTTCAATGATTATAGTCCTAAACTTGAGCTCTGGCTATTCTGACACTAATGTTGTTTTGGTTTTTTTCGTGATTGGAGTCTAAATCTGTGTTGCTGCTGACAGGGCTGTTCTCACCCCAGTAGATCCGAGTTTTGAACCTATGGTGACCTCACCTTGCCTTTTTCTTAGCATTTAACACTAACAGTAGGGGGAGAAATGTTGCAAGCCTTCTGGTATCTTCCAAGCCAATGTCCCCCAGGATGCTGGGCTGGCTGGAAATGAATTGTTTGCTGATGTTGTTGGGTTAGTCTTTAGCCCTGCAGCATATAATTCATGTTCACATAGGTGAAGTGCTGGGAATGTATGACTGGAAATGCGATCGGGAAGAAACATCATCTTGGGTGGAATTTCAGAGTTTGACTCAGGTTATTGTGTGACTTCCATTTATTTACTATTAGCTCTACAATTTCTCCTCTTGCACAGTTGCTTCTGGTCCTGTCTGGACCTTTACAGAGCCATTCACATGCTAATCCAGCAGAAAACCATCTCAAAAAATTAAATTAGCTTGCTGAAGCGGCTCAGCAGAGTGTTGGGGAGTACTGGAACAGTACGAAGAGGGGGTTGGATAGCAGCACAAGAGTCAACTTTCCATGTGTGAACCTTCAGCTGTAGATTAAGGATGAAGTGAAACCCAGCACTTCAAAACCCTCTCCTACCTTAGGGCTAGCAATATCAAGATGAGAGCTTCTTTAGGTCCCCTGTATGCAGTATGCTTATGCTGGTATAAGGATGATCACTTTGAAATGTGCCTATTCTCTGTTGTTACGTGCTGCTTTTGTTCTGAATTATCTCCACTTTCCAGCTTTCCATTTATAAACAATACTTCCCATTCCTTCATTTCTTACATGCTCCTGGACAACATTTACTTCTCAGCTTCATCAGTACTTGTCTGCTACCTCACGTGATGTTAAATGACTGCTCTTGTAATAATGGAAAGAACTCTCTGTAGAGTTCTAAATTAAATAGTAGCAGGTAGCTGAAAATTAGCAGTAATGGGCTTAACCAGGGATGTGCAAAAGAGAATGTGACTTAACACTTGGCTTATTGCTAAAAAAGAGCGGCTAAAAGATTTACTACAGTGATTTTGCTACATGCTTATAATTTATTTTTAGATGCAACAGATCTATACAGTAGTTTTGGGATTCATCTGATCAAAAGCAGACTTCTACATCAGAGCTAGTCACTATAGACCTCCTTTACAGCTAATGCAGAGAAATTACCCTTACCAGAGGGCAATTGACAACATCCTTGTGAAAACTAGGTCATCTGAACTGCATCCTTAAATTATATTGCCTGTAAAAGCTACAAGTTTAGATATATTAATACTTTGTTGTGGTGGTACGAAGGCAGAGAAAGTCAGGGTAAGATTTTTTCTCGATGAGGTAGTGTGTGTCATTAGGCCAGCTAAGTACTGTTGGAAAGATCACACCAGCTTTTGGGCATGTGAGACCTTTTTCAGGTATGAAATAAAGGAAGCAGATTTTAGAGGAAATTACAAATTGAGAGCAATTTCTCTGCATTTACTTACACAGGTTGAAGAGATGCAAAATTAATAGCCCCTAGCCCAGGTTCTTGCTCTGCCATTAGGTTCCAGTGTCATGTGTAACAGTGGTGAAGACACAAGGTGATCCTATGGGACAGAGAAGATAGGAGCCCGCAGACTGAGGACAAGCTTGTCACTAGCCTCAGAGAAGCAAGAGCAGGGGAAGGGGAGCTCACAGGCCAACGATTATTGCCTTTGTCCACACAAATGGCAATGGCAATTTAAATAATGGTTTCAGGAAGCGATTTGAATATCCGCTCTCTCTCTTTCCTAGTAGCTACAGAGATCTTTTATTTCAGAAGGCCTGGTTCTGGCTCCTTGGGTTGTTATGTCCTGTGTATTAGGCAGGATATTGGATAAGACCTAGAAATAACTCTTGGAAAAAGAAGAAAAGTTTGCCCTTTGCCAGTGGCGCACCTTATTCAGTAGGCTACAAGGCTCTCTGTAGAACCTTTCTGGTGATTCTCATGTCTTGTCGCTTCTTCCTACCCCAGACAAGTGTGGAAATGTGAATTGGTGCCTCATGCTGGGCTCTGCAGGCAATTCCTCCTCCTTCCTCAGTCTGGAAATATCTGCCCCTGACATCTGGCTCTCTGGGGATAGGAGACAACCCAAGGAATGAACTCCAGAAGAAACAGGGACAATCTTTGAGACTGTGACAGCTTGATATGGTGCTGAGTGACAGGCCTCAGCCTGGAAAGCAAAGGACCCTGCTGAGGGGACCCATGGAGATGCTTTTTTGACTTACTGACATGAAGGGCTTTGCGATCTTGTGCCCACAGGGAGCTGAGGCATGTGTTGGGGTGGCTCTTTGGAGCTGCAGCTGGCCAGCCAGAAGCTGCTCCAGGCAGCTTGGAGAGGTGAAGCTTCTCTCCAAAATGCCTTTGCACTCCCCAGCTGCTTGTTAGACAGCAAACGTTCCAAGCCATCAAAATAAAACTACTTTTTTTTGAGTCCGTAATCCAAGTTACAATATAATTTGCATTTAATAAATGTTTGTCAATTCTTAATGAGGTAACAGTTGGTAAATATGAATTATTTAAGGCCTGACAAATATGATTTGATGGCTACTTGGCCAAATTTTCAAGGGAACAATTACACAGCTAGTGAATCAGAGCAAGCTGCATGCTTTTGTCCATAGAAGCTGGCTAATCAGAGGGCTAACTAAACAATCTGTAGGTGCAAATTTGACCACACATACTTTTGGCTATGTATGGCTCCATGAGCAAATTTAAAGCCTGCATGTGAAGGCATATTCCCCTATGATTTAACAAATAATTTTTAATCTCTATAATTAAATAATCTCACTTTAGCAATTTTTCACTTCAGCATACTATATTTTGTTATATGTATTTTTCTTTTTTATAATTCTGGAAGAAATATGTTCTCAGTTTTAAAGTATTTCTTTTATATGAATTAAATATCTTAATCTAAATTAAATGTACTTAAAGCATTTAAGTGCTACTAAAACAAACAGGCAAATAAAATCTGCATGCAAAGGTATAATCCCAAATCAAGTTTATTTTGAGCACAGTTTTGTTTAGATTTTTATCACCATTTTTGCATACTAATGTTTTTAATGGGTTTCAAGAGCATGCCATATACTCAGTTGAGGAGCTGAGTATCTAGTACAATGAATCTTTTACATCTGCTAGCTCTGTGATTCCACTACTTGCTATTGAATAATGTATTAAGCTTTTCCAGGCTCCTTCTGTTTGCCAGATGAGAGCTGCGATGGTTTCTTCATGTTCATTTATTCTCTGCGTTTGAGTAATGTCATATTACAGCCACAATGCTGCCATTGTTAGACAACAGAAATATAATAATAAATAAATCAGAACCAGCCTAGATTTACCTTTCCAAATAAAGCAAGGAAAAAGCATCTGGTACCTGTCAGTTATCTGTGTACATCTAATGTATGTCTACATGGATATGAAAATACTAGCTACGATGTATGGAGAGCTACTGCCTTATGTTCCCATAAGAAGTGTTAGTTCCTGAAGCAGAGGTGTCAGATCTTCTTAGCAATGACACTTGTTGATTTGTGCTCATGCCCACTATTCTGACTTTGCTGTAATTTTCAAGTAAGCTTGCACCACATCCTGTGGTTTGGTCATGTTAAGTATTGTAATGGAAATCAATTACAGTTGGAAAAGGTCCTTTTCTATTAATATTATGTTTTTCATTCTGATTTAGAGTGGCAAGGAAGACACATGGATATCCCATTACTCCAGTGCTTGCAACAGAGATTGTAGAGGAAACATGAGTAAAGCTAATGGGAATTAGAAGGTGGTAGGTAAGGTACGGCAGAGTAGTCACTTTGACACTTTGTATATCCACTTGAACAACTCGAGGATAAAGGGCTACCAGAAATTAAGTGTTGCAAAGGAAGAGTGTGGCTGACATGCTTGTGAGTAGGGGAAGTGGATGTGATTTTTAGCCAACAGGTTAGGAAATAAGTCTCAGATCTACTAAGTGCTGTAGAGGAGCAAACATCTGGGGTTGGAAGTGGTCTAAATAGCTAGGAAGAGTGAGAGTAGGGAGACCTACAGGATATGGAAGGTGGGACAGGTCAAGCAGGTTAGAACAGACCTATGAGTCATCAGAACATAAACATCTTAATAACACATTGTGAGAACTACTTTAGTACTGGGCCCAAACCAGAACACACTTCTAAGAGGAAAAAGGACCTTCCTCCTGCTGGTTAATAATGTCTATGACAATGTGTAAAGGACTTCATCTATTGTGTGAACCCAGCTCAAAGGTTTAATGTAATCCTAGTGACATAAAATTGATTAGCATTCAATGATCAAGAAAAGAGAAACATACACATGCACTCAGTATGTTCATCCATATCATGAACATGTTGAAAGATAAAGCAGAATAGAGGACAGTTTGTATTTGCTTTTGAAAGCCTAGTTTTATCAGGGACTAGTCTCACAAGTTTTGTTTCCATTCAGAATCCAGCATTATGAAAGAACAATATTTTTCAAATTATAATCTGAGCAAAGTGGACACTGGTACATGTAGTTATTGCACTGCAATGCATTAGCGCAGCTAATCAGTACTGATGGCCTCTCTTCAAGGAGACAGAAAGACCACAATAAACTAGGGTAAAATGTGCTCTTGGGTCTGAAGAAATTTTACAGCTCCAGAAACATTCATCACTGGTATCTCAAGGCTAATAGCTGTGAAATTTCTAAAGGGAATATTTTGCTTCAACATTCAAATGACCTGAGGTTTAACAATGTTTCACTGCAGCTGAATTAAATGTTTTGATATCTGGAGAAGTGGTGTAAAACCTTCTCTTAACTCATGCTGTGCCCCTTCTGTAGATATGTGTTAATTCTGTTAGTTTAATGAGAGAGACTGGTGGATCTGTAGATTTGCTCAAAAAGGAAAAAAAAAACAACAAAACCCCAACCAAATTCATCAACAACCCATCCATAGTCCTATGTTTTTGTTGTTTTTTTAATGAAAAATATCCCCAAGCTTAAAAAAAAATCTCTCCAAGGAAACAGTCAGACGTAGGTCACTCTATAGTCCTGGGAACACATTTTCTAATTTTGCCAAGTTAAAGAAAAGTTATATGAAGCCATTCGGCTAATGTGTACGTTTTGGGGATGATAATAATCTTCAGAGTGATTCTTCAGTGAGTTAAATTCAAAGGGACTGTTTCCAGGAAGATGAAATGAAGCTAAATGGTTGTCGTTTGCCACAATAGCTCATCAGACTCAAGGGTACTATTACCAGAGGTATAACTAAGGGCAGTTATTAATGATGAGCATTTTGGGGGAAATTTACACATCCAAGACCCACTTGACATAGGTTTATATTTATCATTGCCTGTCTTTTCTATGCTTCATTAAATTAGCATAAATACTTTACCAAGAGATTAAGTATAATACTGAAATGAAACAGTTGGCAGCACCTTAGATGTTCTATTGAAGCCTCCAGCAAGCAAAGTACGAGACAAAATGAAAATCAGCTACCATGACTCATACAAGTGTCACAAGTCAATTCCTGCTTGTTTGTTTGGGGCTTTAATCAGACCTTGCTGATAAACTCTACTGCTCTTCTATCAGTTCCCTTCCACTCCTGAAGTTTTCCCAGAGAAATCTGTAAGGCCGAATAGAGACTACGATGCAACCCTGTCTGTGCAAACACAACAAAATCTGACCTTAAGAAAAATATCCATCCTGGCCCTTCTGCCTTTTGTACTTAAGAAGCAAGTACCAGCCCAGTAGACCTTTTTCACCAAAATTTGGGATCTTTCTTGGAGGCACCAAAGTAGGATTTAAATTTGGACAGTTGGAAAGACAAGTGTTTTTTTTTGTCTGTGGTGTTTTCCATAGCTATTGCGTTCACTTTTTTCATTGCCCATAACTTTGCAATATCAAATACTGCATTTCATGTTTCTTAATGAGGACTTTGCATTAAGGCTGAAGTGCTTTGAACTCTGTATGCTTCCTTTCAGCACAGCATGGATTCTTGGTGGCTAGTCTACTGATCACTAGGAAGACCGGGACGAAAGAACATTAGGGCAAATTAGGGCATTCTGGTGGAAGCTGAGTTTTTTCTTCTGCCACCAGTGAAGACTATATTTTATTTGCTGAATACATCAAGCTGTGCTGCTAAAGTAATGTAATTGTGGATCTGCATGCAGTTCCTTTTTCTACAAGCTCCATCTCATTTACAGAAGCTGTATGGAGTAACATAATCCGGGAGGCCAAGGGCTCTAAGCAGCATGCATGAAAATGGGGAGAAGAGGAGAAAGGTTGTTTGCCCAAGCTCAGAGCAAAGTAGCAGCCAACAGCTTCTAAAGTTTGGGGATATTTTGCTAAAGACTTCTGTTTGCCTCGTAGCATGTGGTCTTTTATAAATGGTCCAGCAGCTTCAGACCTTCATGCAGATGAGGTTTCTTGAAAGAGCAATCATCATACAATAAAAGATGAGACAGAAATCAAAGAAAAGCAGTAGTAGAAAAGACACTAATGTGAAAGCACAATAAGAAGAAAGCATGAGTACAGAACAACCCTGCATGAACATTACAGGGGAGTTTTTCTTGAAATAATTGCAGTCTAATTCATGTGAGATGCTGTCCTGAGAGGTTTTTCCACTGCCCTGGCTTCTCCGCAGCACTATGCCAAACAGTGACCGTGTTAACCCATTCCATTTACCTTTCAGTGTCCCAAGGAACTGAACTGAGAGCACTCTCATGGCCTAGGGATTTAATTATCCTAATTAGCTTAATTAAGTGGTCCTTTTACATCTAGAGCACAGGAAAGGGGAAATCTTTGTATCTATTTTTAACCAGAAAATGTTGCTCATTTAAAAACTCTGTAGTAATACACCACTGGCACAATACTTTTCACTGCCACTGGTCAGTCCTCAGAGACATCTTTATGACTCCCATGCATCACACAAAGGGAGCTCAGTTGACTATCCCAGCTTTAAAAAAACCCAGTGAAACCCCAGCCATTTTAATAAACCAGAGAGGAGCACTTTCTGTTCCTGTAATCTACAGAAACATATGCTTCTGCAGGATGAAGATTCAAATGGGATAATGAATGATATCTTTCTATCGACAATGTGACTGGTATTTTAAACTTCTTCCCTTTAGGGTGGTCATCTGCAGCTCTCTTATGTTAAGCCACATCCAGGGAATCTTGCCCAGCCATTTCCAAGTGAGCCCCTGAGCAAGGATGGAAGGATTTTATTATTTGGCTCCCCAATGGGGAACTTTGTGCCCAGAATGAGCTGAAAAACAATAAAAGAAGTTTTTATTGTCACTGATGGAAAAAATGATAAAACAGACGAACTGTTGTTACCCTCATAGAACAACAATGAGAGAATATGGTTTCTTTTTACTGTATGGGCAATATTTTCAGTTTCTGAGAACTTTTGACAACCAGAAAACTGGGATAGATGGAATTTTAGGTCAGGTTTGAGTATTTAACCATGCATTTAACAGGGCATACAAACTCAACCTACATCTCAGGCTTACCACATGGTAGAGTTATACTTTGGGTTTTCTTTTGCATTCAGATGCACTTTAGCAAGAATCATTTTGTTTCACCTTCTCCTTGATTCCTGATGGGTGTTACATTTTTTTCACAGTCTCAGTGTCTCAGCAGATCAGCCTTTTCTTCAAACTCATTGACTAAATATTACCAAAACTAATGGTCTGTCAGAAAGTTTGAAGTAGCAATAGAAATCAAGCTGTCTGCAAATTCATATTTACATTAGATTTTACTCAGTTTAAATTAACTTCTCTTTTAACTGCAACTGGCAGTGGACCTTTACAAAAGGTATCGCTGTCATTTACCATCAGTAGCTATCAGGTTGTATTGTCTAGGGAAAAGGGTAAACCACAATTCATTATGCTCTGAGATAAAGAATAGTAAGATATTGAATAGAGGAATTTGAGACCAACCCAAAACAGATGTTGGAGATGTAGGCATAAAGTAAGAGGAGCCTTAAACCCCAAAAATGCGCTGACTAATATAGTCAAGGAAGGATAAAAACCTGAACCAAAACAAAAACCCAAATATGAAACACACATATGCCAATAGAAAGAGAAACCTGGAAAAGGTCCTGAAATGGCAGAAGCTGTTAAGTGACCTAATCTTGGCTCTGTTTTAAGGATTCTGGTTTCAGGAGACAGCCTGTCAAATTCTTGCAATGTATGCTAAAATGAACTGGGCAGGTTAAATGGAAAGCCTCTTTTTTTACCATTGCATCAGCAGTGGGTTACAAATGAATGCAGCATGGATGCAAATCAGAATTTGAAACAGTTTACTTTTATTGCATTTAAGTGGAAATGACTGTTAAAGGTGTAAAACAATTTATAAAAACATTCAAACCCAAAGCAGTAGCTTCCTTTCTTCCTGCCAGAAGACACAGGCACTTTGAAATGCAAAGGTATTACAAAGGTAATAAAAAGGTGGTTTATAATATCTGCTTATTTACCTGCCTGTTTTTAAGAGAAGACAGAGAAACAAAAGCAATTGACTGCCCAAAGTATTCTGAAGATGCTTCTTTCTCAGCTTTATGCATGGACTGTCCTGCTTAGATGTGAGAGTGCCACATGGGAGTGACAGGTGCTCAGAAAATATGCTTTTTCTGGGAACATAACAGGCTTAAAGAGCTCTATCTGTTTAGCTTATCAAAAAGAAGTCTGAGAGGTGATTTGATTACAGTATATAAGTACCCTCATGGGGAGAAAATATGAAAGGTGTCTTTTGTATAGCAGAGAAAAGGGTAAGCAAGAACCAGTGTTGGGAGTGAAAAGCAGACAGATTCACATCAGAAATAAGACACCATTTCTTGATAGCAAGGGTACCTGGGCAATGGAACAAAGTCCTAACCAGAGAATGGAACTGAAGTCTCATTCTTCAAGTAGGAGGGCAGGTTTCTGTGCAATGTATGCTTTAGCTGGTGGGCAGAAATTAAAGGGAAATATGGGGTGCAGCATAAGAGCCATGGTACACAGGAAATTACTGCGAGATTTAAAGGCGGTGTATACAGCAGACCTAAATTCTGCTTAAAAATTACAATTTTAACATTCTCTGTCTCTGAGCCCGAGCAGATTGTCCATGATCATCCCTGCTCTTACATGCTATTGAGGAGCCTCAGATCAGTCCGTACCTCCCTGCTGGTCCAGTTGGTACATTGGCTTGTTCTGATGTACATACTGTGGACAACCTGACTCATATGCTCTGAAATACCTTGCTTTGGGGATGAGGCACTTGTCTCAGGGTCAGTTTAGCAGCTACCTATAGTACAGGGGTCTGGAGCACGCGCCCAGGAGGTGGGACATCCCCATTCTGAGCCCAAGAAAATGAGGACTGTGCTCACGTCTTCCGAGTGTGTCATCGTCTTCACAAAAGCAGGACTGGACCATTGTCAGGGGCCTCACAGCCTGAGGAAGACATATTCTGACTCTTTAGCCTGCAGGTTGCGGGAGGAGTTGCAATTCCTTTTCCCAGTATGCTTTTGGCACTTGGGCCTCTTAATTTTGAATACAGAAATGTGAAAGCATTTCTTGGAGCAGCATCTTAGCATACCCCTCTGTCCCAGGCAGACTCATTCAAATACCTACATGAGGCATGAAAAATCCCTGTAGAATCCCTGGGAGGGTGCCCGTTTGTTGGAAGTTATGCATAAGTTACTTTTGCAGTGCAAAGCATTCCGTGTTGTGCTGGAGCATGATAGTCACATCTTACACATTGCCCTACGCAGTAGCGCACAGTGCTTAATGGGGAGGAAAAAATTCTTCCCAGTCCTGCATTAGGTTTTATATGAGGGGGCTTTTTTCTGGTCTAACTTAGAGGGAGAGAAGGTAATTGGCAAAATTATATCTAAGATCACTACTGTTTTCTGGGACTGAAATAATAGCAGATTGTCAGACGCTGGGCATATGTGGGCTTCATGTTCTTTTCTATTCAGTTAATCAAGAAAAATAACTATGAGAACAATTTCCATGTCAAAGAGAGATTGTGTTGCCTTTTCTTACTGAAATAGATCAGGTGTGAGGGGTTGGCAGTAGAAAGCAGTAACTCTAAGATATGGAAAGACGGAAGTGGATGTGTTCAGTCTTGGGTAAACTGACAAGAAAAAAGAAGGAAATGAGAAGAATGAATCAAAACTGACTCAGCTACCTCAACTGTTTTTAAATCAGGCATGCCTCATCCTGTGCTGAAAAAGATGTTGACCAAGCCTCCCCCACCACTAAATCCCACTATATCTACTGATATATATGTTTCACTTGTTACCCCAAAATCGTGTACCCTCTCAGGGATATTCTGGCTAAAGGAATTCATATTTCTTAGGTTAATCAGCCTCACAGTGGCCAGACTGGCGTTTCATCTCTCTGTGTCTCAGTCACGGCCAAAAATTTGGGTGAAAAGTTCAGGCTAGGAAGCTGCATCTTTATAAATGCAATTGGTTGGGCAAGATGTGTCTTTGCAATGGTTCAAACATATGCACCAGGTCTATATTAGGACAACGGGCCGCACTAACACTGGTGGTGGTGGGGAGCAGTTGCATTAGTGTGACGTTTTGCAGCCTAGCTGAAAGGGACAGCATGGAGGAAAAGTACAACAAGGGATCGGTGAGAGGAGAACAGTTTGAGTGTATTGAGGTTGTCAGTAGGAAAGACAAGCAATGGACTCCTACTTGTTCGTTTATGAGTTTGACGGATGTAATGGGAAAGAAATGGATATAATCCGTTTAGTTGCATGAGTGTGCCTGGGGATCTCTCTGTGTTGTGATAGATAGGATCCAAATTCAGCAGAAGGGCATGTTTTAGGTTTAATAAGCCAAGAAGCATGTCAAATCTCAGAAAATAACTGGAAGTTTTCATCCAAAAAATAATGTGTATGTAAGAAAGTGATTACAAAAGGGAAATTCACAGAAGTTTAGTCTGCTTCATTTGAAGCAGATTCATTATGTAAGGGCTTGATGAAAATAAGAAGCAGTTTTATATCAGTTCATTACTTTTTCCAGGACAGACATGCTCTCCACAAGAGGATCTGCTGTAGAAACTTATCAGAGTCTTAATCCTTTGGCATTCATCACTCTTCGCCATGGATGCTTACAATAGGTGCATTGAAGTCTGAGACAGGTGACTAGATTTTGTGCCTTCTCAACAGAGAGAAATAAACACTTACAGGACACAAGCCATCTCCTCCTAAGTGGATAGCTGGAAAAGATCAGATGAATCATAAGCCAAAAGTGCCTATTTCTCTTTATTGACTATAAAGGGAACTGACAGTGATACAGGTTCATCCATATGCTGTTATCTATGTTGTTTTCTGAAAACTGCTCAAACAATTTATTAATCACCCTCAAATTATCAGTACCAGAATGAAGCAGAATAAGGTTTTGGAGCACTCAGGTGCTCAGATAGTGGTTTTCATTCTAACTTGGAACTCAAGACCAAAATGTCTGAAGTTGACTGTAAAAGAGAATGAAGACTCATAGAGTCCTAAGGTTATGTATACCTAAGGGTATGTATACCAAGGAGACTTCCAGGTGGGCTGCTGAAAGTTTGAGGGTATAGGTTGCCAAGAAATTAGTCTGATGATGCCCATGTTCTGATAAGAAACGATCACAATAGAAAACTTCCCCTTTTGATGTTTTGGCTTGTTTTACAGCATTGTCCTCACTTCATGGCTAAGCAAAAAAAAACCCCTTTTTTAGTTTGGTGATGCACCTGAATTGACTTTTTTACACCAAAAACTATAACCTTCCCTCTCTGGAGGACTGAAAGACAGAGGGACTGGCAGGAGCTACAGATATATCATCTGGGAGGCAAACTATTAATTTAGTAATGACAGGCTGATTATACTTTGATTTACTTCAGCCTATCCTCTCTTGAGAAGTGATTTTGGGGTCCTATCATACCCAATGGTAGGACCACATTGTCTTCCAGATCCAAGACAGCTGTGAACATGTACAAAACTTTGAGATGAAGTTGGTCCATGTACCAGAAAGCCAGTGACATTCCTACAGTAGGATTATACCTCCTGTAGGGCTCCCACCTTGGAGCCCTAGAATGTAGCCATTGTTTTCAGTTCCCTGGACATACCTGGCTCACACCTCACTGAGAAGTCAGTGTGGGATGGGGGAAACTGGCAGCTAGGGTAGGAAAGAAAGAGTCACGTGAAGCTCCCTGACACAGCTGTCTCTGCTGTCAATGATATAATTTGCTGATAGCTGAGCTTCTTTAGGAGTTTATAACAGTGAACACAGAGGGACACCACTCCATAATTCTGCAGGCCCTTATAAAGCATGTGGGAACCTATGAGGCACCGTGACTGGCTGCACTGGGAGAACTGATCTGCTTGGGTGTTGTTGTCCTGTCTGCAAATGGAGATGGTACAACTCACTTTCTGCTGATTGGTGCATGCATCCCACCTGCCTAGGTCACTCCTAGGCTACCAATCCACTTCAGTGTTTTATCGCGCTCTGGTTAGGGGGCAGCTGAATGGATCACCACCAGTCTGACCTCGCAAACACCACTTGAGTTACTGAAACCTGCTATAGTCTCCATGGCTTGAGGCTGCAGAAAAGTCATTACAGTCAATGTACAGCAGAGTCCTAGAGGCCTTCAGAGCCCAGCAAGGCTGTGAGCCCTCATGGAGAAGCAGGGAGATCATCTGAACCTACAAAGGCAAAGAGACACCACCTACCTCACAGTCCTAAGAAGTTTGTACTTCCACTCCCTCCCTCCCAAACTTTCCTTTGCAAATGACAGTCTAAGTAGAAGCTGAGTATGTGAATACCATTGTCTGATGCCAGCGTACCTACTAGACCTTCACTAGTCCAGACATGGACTATTCAAGAAGACAGTACCTAGGCTTATGATGATCCATATGTCTAGCTGTCCCTACATTTGGAGGGCCTGCTTTACCATTCAAAGGTGTCCCATATGCTGTCTATGGTACTTCCCTGCTGTGGATTCTTCACTTGGGTGTTTTTCTCCAGTAGAGCCTGCTTGTTGATTCAGGTGGGGAGGATTAGAAGGAAAATGGACACATTTTCTCCCCAGGAACTCCACTGTCAAGTCTCATAGTAGAGTCTGAACCCATAGGCTATATGTATGATTATGGCACCAGCAGTCAGATGCAAAGTCAAGAGTCTATTAACATGAATAAGTTATTCGTCTGCATGGCAGTACAACTGCACTCACAGAGCCTCAGCAAAGCATTACATACTGCTGCGAGTAACTCTGACTGAATTTTTCTCCAAATCACCATTTGAAAGCTGAGATTAGAATTCAGTAATGCCGAGCTTTAATTCCCCATGATTGAACTACTTACTATACCTGAGGAGGGAATAGAAAACAAAATGGATAGCAGTTGAAAATATTAGGCAAAAAAAAAAAAGGTGAGAAGTGTGGCAAGACTGCAGTAAAAGCCAGGAAGAAGTGGTCTTAGCAGATGTGTTTCTGATGTAATTTCAAATCCCTGGAAAAATCCAAGTCCGCCCCCCCTTCCCCTCCTCCCCAATGGAGTCTTTCCCCAGAAGTGGCTCTGTTCCCAGAAGTAGGATGCCCTTTGGTCAAGCTTCTCATCTGTGTATCCAAACACCAACTCAGGCAACCATTACAGTTCAGTGAACGCAGCTCGTAACGCACCTTGCACATCGCTGGAGTAGACAAACATGGGTGGGAGGAGAAGACACAAACTGACAAAGGGGCAAATCTCATGTCTGGGTAATTCTCAGGACCATCTGGCTGGTACTGAGAGGTCCTATATTTTAGGAAGCGTACATACTCAGCACCGACAGAATATGATACAGCAGACATTTCTTCACAGGGTTCAAAGAGAGGCACTAAACTTGGCATGCCTCTAGGCCAAATATCAAATGATGGACAATGATAGAAAAGAGGAAAACATTGTAGCCTAGAGTGGATACAACAGGACAAAGACTTTAGGGAAATTACCTCCCCTACTCTGACTTTTTGTCTAGGTGAAATACGTAACTGATAAAATTGTCTGTGTTTTTCCTACAAGTGAAGATGTTAGTGTAAAATTTCTTAACTAATGGCAAGGATTTTTTGTATGCTTGAATTCAAAGGAAGAAGTCTAACCACACCATTATTTACTGAAATTCCATTAAAAGAAAAAAAAAATCCAATCTAGGGTCTCTTTTGTTAAGGTTCTCAGCTAAAGTAGCTTCTGCCTCAGAACTCAGCAAGACTTTGGGCCCTCAGTGAACTGAAAACAGAGGCAATATATATATATACCTCAGTATTCCTAAAAGACTTTAAAAACTTTTCACAATTGAACTTTCTATTCCTGCTGCTAGTCTTGATCAATTTTCATTTGAGCAGGTACTTGCAAAACTCTCTTGAGACTCAAAACCTACAGTAATTATATTACAATAATCTTCATTACTTGAATTCGAACAGAATGGAAACTCCCTAGTCAAAGAATAATAATGCAGTTTTTTCCCTTGCTTTTTTGTGTAAGTACATTGATCGCCCTAATTACAATCTACAGGGGAAGTAAATAGAAATAAAGGGTTTTCATTCCCACTGAAAAAAAAAAAAAAACCCACAAACCAAAAAATGAGTTCTCAGTACACCAGGCAGACTGAAAGCACAGGATGCAATTTGTTCTTTTGTGTCTCAGCATCAATGGACTTGTATTGACAGGGAGCATCAAGATGGAAGATCAGCTCCAAACCATTTAGCACAGCTCAAAAGTCCAAACCAATGGGATACAGGCTGCACGGTAGAAGGCATGGTTGGAAGAAACTCATCCCAGATTGTCCTTCTCTTTCTAGGTGCAGTTTAACAAGTCAGCACAAGCTCAGTGCTGCAGAGCACCAACACCTGTGGTGGCAGTGCTAAATATTTTCTGCAACCATTACCTGAAGGCTAGGCCTAGAGAGGGGGCCTGACTGCAGCTTTGAGTTCCCGTAAATGGGGTTTGGAAAATACTCATGTCTGCACTTGTTCCTGCCATTTCTGAACCTTCCAGATCTTTCCTGGTACCTGTAACAATGTCAGGGTTGGTGAGTTTCCCTCCTGGCAGAGAAAAGTGATGTAGGAGAGGTGTATTACGGGCTCAAGAGAAAGTTAGCAGTACCATATGATGTGCATTGCTGTATTTGTGGGATGGTGACTCCCTAAAATTTTCAGAGGGAGCCTGTGAGACATTTTAAAGCCTGTCTACTGCTTTTGGATGGCCAATATGGGCACAAAGTTCCCCTGAAACCCTTGAACATCTGCACTAAGTCACATAAGATGATAGTCATCACCAACACATGTAAAGAGATGTAACTGAGAACTTATAACCCCTAAAAAAACAAGTACAGCTTTGCAGGAACCACCATTTCAGGTATGAAAGAATTCATTTCAGCCTGTTCTTCAGGTAAACTTTCCCTTTTGTGGCTTTCTTTTAAGATTGGAGTTTGAGCACTATTAAAACAAATACAGGAGAAGCTTAGTCCTGTGAAAAGCAGGAAGTTGGACTCGATTCTTATGGGTCCCTTCTAGCTTGAGATATTCTATGATTCTATGAAAAAAAATCAACACCATTACAACAGGTGGAAATGAAAGGCTCATCAGAACTTATCAGACCAGATTCATAACTCTCCTGACCTCAGGGGAGAAACTGGATTTTTCCTACTAATTATAACTGTTATTTGTGTTTTGATAATATGACACCCTATGGGAGCTGAGCCGCTGAAAACAGGATCTTGCTTCTCCTGAAAATTTTATGAACGTTTCAGTGGACTGCTGTTAAATTTTGCAGGTTTGCAGTGAAAGTTGATATTGGGGAGCAAAGCAGCAAAATGAGTTAATATGTGCCAGAGATATGAAAGCAATACAAGAGCTTTTGGAAGCTTACCAGAGGGAAGAAAGCAGGTCTACTCATAAATAAGGAAGACATGAAATTAATAATGTCTCAAAAGTGACTGAGATAACTTACAGTGGTATCAAGGCTGTCATCAGTAAGAATATACATCAAAAAGGTTGAAATATTAGGAAAAGAGAAAAACTACTCAAATACCTTGGAAAATATGAATGCATACAATCCAGCTGGTCTTGATCATATCTTGGGGCAATCACCTCCCAGAGTTATATAAGCTGTAGGCTTCACCCACACTTGAAAGTTACGGCAATAAAATTGATGATGTGGCCCCATAATTGAGCGTGATTGAATTACTGCAGGTAAGCAAGTTACTGCATGCCAGCTGAGCCATGGTAACTGGCTCTGTGTGCTCTCAACTAAGTAACGTCTATTCACTTTCACTAACACCATAAAACCAATTTGCAGAAACTAAAGCAAAAAAGCGGGTGCTCTTATTCCAGTTTAAGAGCGGCGTATTTCACTTTGACATAAGTAGATTCACAATTTGTCTCAGGTAACTAAAATGTTGATATAAGTTGGGAGGTATAAAAAGCTAAGGTAAAGCTAAGATAAAAGTAATTTACTCAAAAACTGGATAAAAGTAAATACTACAGTGACCTTCAGACCAGGAAGGAATACTCTTTGGAAATACTCTGTGAAAAAGAACTTTTTAAGAATTAAGGGAAGGGAAAAAAATGTCATGTAAGAAGCAGCTCACAGGGCTGGATTCTTCCACTTTTATTTCATGAGTAGAACCCCATTCTCTAATTGATATTCTTGCTTTTCACTCAGCAAATTGTGGAATAAAACATTTTTCAAGGTCAGTGAACGGATCAAAATATGGCATCAGTGATCCCCATACTAGACAGTAGATGAACTGCTGAAGAACAAACACTGACCAAAACCTCATTTTGTTAGAAGCGCTAAAATTAAAATAAGGAATACAGCAGATATTTGTAAACTTACCTTAGTATTAAACATCCCGTTTCACAAGGTATTATCTGGAAAAAAAAGTTTAAATTGACTCTGGATAGATCATACCATCTGGATTGAAAACTTGGAAAGAAGTTTTAAAAGCCAGAATGAGTTTTTGGAGCACTGTATTTGCGCACTACAGGTGTTAGGCAAATTTCTCTTAAAATGAGCACCAAATTAATGAGCAAGTAAACAGCACATTATTGAAAGCCTGCAAGTCATGCTACACAGAGATTTGTACTACTGTAACCAAATCAAGTACTAGCTTAGTACCATCAAGTACTGAGATAGAACAAAAGGGATGTAGAGAGATTTAAAAGACAGATTCAATTAAAGACTCCCACTACTAATCTAGCACAAGTTCAGAATGAAAAGAACAAAAAAACTGAGAGGCAACAGTGCAGAAAGGAACAGAAAGATGACAGAAAACAGCATGCATGCGTTTGAAATGTGAGACTGCAGCCGAAAAGGCCAATACAAATTGATGCTCTATGTGCAAGTGCTTGGTACGCAGCATGGGAGACGGCTGGCTTTGGGCTCCAGTGCAGTGTCTTGGAGGTATCATACCCACCTCGTGCATCCTAAGAGGAGAAGGATGCTGACAAGTTTTAGGAAGCAGAAACACAGGTTATGAGACTGAAGGATGTAGGAATATTTGAGGCATATCATTTAATGAAGCAAAGAAAAACCAGGAAAGAGAGGGAAAGAAGGGTAATAAATGGCAACTGCTTAAAGGCAGTAGAAGCCTAAAGAAGGCAAATGGGGCTAAGAAATGGAAAAAACAGATTAGACAATAGGAATGTAAAATGGTAAATGAGCTTTTTTCTTTTATTTTTATGTTCTGGAATAATGTACAGATAATCAAAGTTCTTTGACTTCTTATTTTCCAGACTGGACGCCAAAGTCATCAGAAAGTCTTTAGTATGAGCCACATATTGGCAGTGAGCAGGTTAATGGGATCTAACAAATCTTCATTTTCCATTAATTTTACATGGGGTTTTTCTCATTCTGTACCAAAGTTTCCTCAGAGCTCCAGTTGTGAGACATATAAAATTTAAAAAAATGCTTGTATTTTTTCTGGATAACCATGGTTCTCTGAATATACATTGCCTGATTTTGTGGGATCATTCCCTTGTGGGAGAGTGATGTTTCCAATTGGTTGCATAAAAAACAGGTCCTTTCCTCCCTTTTTCTTGCTGGCAGGTTTAGAATGAGTAAATGTTCCAAGTCCACATTTCATTAGCTTCTCCTTCTTCAGCAGTTCCTTCAGGATCTCAAGCCACCATTTTTTGTGCCTATTGCAGAGACAGGAGTTTCTCCATAGTAATGTTTGTGTAACTAAGATCGATATTCTCCTTTGCTAGTTTTCCCCAAACTCAACCAATCTGTCCAAAATTTCACACACACATTTTTCTAACAGACTCTACTTTAAAAAAAGTTATAGAAGAAGTCAGCCAGGTTATTTATTAGGAGCTGTAGCTTGAAAAAAAAATCAGGAGGACTGCAGTCTTTGAAAAATATGAATAAAAAAATTTTGAAGGATGAATGTATCTCCAAAATTTCACTGTATGAGCCCAGATCCTGCTTGATTCAGCAAAATCCAAGTAAGATCTGGTGCCTCTGGCTGTGGTTGAGAAGTCATTTTTCAAAATTAAATAGTCCAGATTTTTATGAAGATTTGTCTAGTGAAACAGGTTAGGAATGACATTATTGTGTGATGTGTGTTATGGTCACTCTCATAAAGGGTTTTCAGTTGTGAAGGTAGAGGGCAGGTCATCCAGAGCAGACAAGCCTGAAACCAACAGATTTTTCAGATGCTGAGTTGAATGCAATTTTCAGAATTTTGCACTGCAAAAATGAAAAAAATAAATTTTAACATTTCTCACAGAGTAAAATGACATTTTGAAATTGTTCTGGTTTTGCTTCATTCAGTGTCTTTTACTACTGCCCTTATACTATTCAAGTTGCAGGTTTTTTTGCTTACTTTATAACTATTGAGGAGATCTATGATTAATATCCCTCTTTTTTTTTTTTTTTACTTAGATCTAAAGATCTTATCTGCTCAGTAATGAGTATCTTGATCAAGGTATGGTTTTTACTTCACCAGCTATAGGTGTGGGCATCAGTTCCACATTACAATACCCACAAGTAGGGTTGGCAGTGTCAGTGTGTACACTGCAGAGCTCCAGGCACTGCCCACGCTAAGGTGTCTGGTGCCATTTGAAGTCCCCTGGGGTATCTGACCAATTTTCACGGTGCGGGCAGTGAGGACACAACACCTAGGGGAGAGCTGGGCCCCCCAGGGCCTCCCAAGTGACCACAGATGCTATATTTAGCGGGTGGGATTGCTCTTCAGGCTCTGTTGACTGCATTGAATCCTTTGGAAGCTTGGACATTTGGTGCACATATCAAAACTTAAATTTAGTTGTCTTAATCTGGAAATGAATCCCACCTAAAGTTCAGGATCCTGATGCCTAACTTTAGGCACCTTGTGCCAGGTGAGCTGTTCCAGCATATCTAAGACACCCTCATGGGGCAAGCAGATATTACAAAAGGCACACAGGCAGCTCAGGCCACAGTGGAAGGACAACTGAAGGTCAAGCGGTGTGTCACATGGCACTAGATGTCTAAATTTAGTCAGCTGAATCCCACCCTGGTTGTCTATGATACCTGAATAATTTTTTTTAATCTTCTACTCCAGAAAATATATCAGGCACCTTGGATTCTCTTCAGAAGTCCAATGCTATCTGAGATGACCAGAGTGTTCCACCTGACCTACCACTCCAGTGGGAAACAGATCTCTATATGAATGTCTTAGATATCCTGGCTTACCTCAGATGACAAAGGTTGCCTATATCGTTGACTGAGTGAAGTTCTCCTGGAGTGCGTTTCTTCTCCTAAGGTTGAAGTCTAAAACAAACTAGGTGAATTACACTTCAGGAGTGTTTGGTTTCTCTGACTTAACTATGAGGGGTTTTTTCATCTTCTCTAGCCATCTAACATCTGAGATGAATCCCACTTAGAGTGTAAGACAAAACTTAAGTAGCTGCTGCTCTTAAAGATTAAAACAATGTATTTTTTTTTTCAGTTATGATTTTCTCCAGGTCAGAGTTTGCAATGTGTAATGCAAAATGCAAAATCAATGACACCACAAAATTTATGAGTCAAAACAGCTCTATATCATAACACTAAAAATTAACATTTAGAATTTTGAAATCTGTAAACTTTCCAAAATAAAAATGTCAAGACATTTTCTTTTTTAATTTCTGCACAGTAACTTTGCAAGATTATTATCAAGAAATGTTTTGAAAATGCATCTTTGACAGCTCCGTATTTTGAAGGAAGTATGAGTAAAATAATAAAATGAAAAAGAACTACCAATATGGCATTTCTGTCAGCTCCCCAGTATCATGCTGCATAGCTCTGTCTACAAGCTACAGATTAACTGAGACTCAGCCACCATGATTGGTAGGTGGGCTGATTTCACCAGTTCTCATTTTTCTTTTAATGAACATAAGCAGTAGTTTTGATGTCATGATATATCCCCTGTTTATAGATACATCAGGAAAAACAAAGATTAAAATTACTGTCAGTAGGAAATTTGGAGGAGGCGATCATGATGGAGAAATACAAAATTCGGAATAATAAAGAAGAAAGTACCAGTGAAATTTGTGAAGTTGTTTAATTATTGGCCCAACAATGCTTACACTGGAGTATGTAGTAAATATCCTACTTGTCTCAAGAGCCAGAGTGTTACGTGCTCTGAAAAAACCTCTACCCTATTGGGGAGAGATGGAGAGAGAATGAGAGGCCTAAGTCTGAGGTCATTTGACTTCAGAAGTTGAGGGAATGGGTTTGGTTTTGAAGGCTGTTCCAAGACGTTCCTACACAGGAAACACACAGGTAGAAGAAGATGGAAATTTCTTCTCAGCACTGATATGTCCCTTTGAATTATGGTGGTTTAGATCTGAAGACTCTTCAGCTCAGAACCAATAGTAAAATTAAGGTCCAGTGTTTTGAAATGCCTTGCAATGCGGGAAATGAGCATTTACTGTGTGGCCAATGGACCGCAGAAGATGTGTGTCCCCACAGATACATTGCTCTGGGTTGTTCGGTTAGTGGGCTGGAAAATTCATTGAAGAGGACACTGCAAAGCATTCAGACTTGAACTCCAGCCCCCTCTCTGGCTCCATCTCCCTCCCTCATCCCCAGCGATGCGTCTCTAGGGGACTGGCATTCTGCTTAGATTGATTTCTTTCAAGGTTGTTATGGCAGAAGCTGGTTATGTATCAGTACAACTGGGCTTTTTGTTTCATTTTCTTTGAAGAAGGTCCAAAGATGGCTGCTGACGAGAGAACAAGCTTTATGTTTTGTTGTTTTCTTTCTCTGCAAAGAAAACTTATGCACTCTTACCTCTTGCTGAGACACGATTGTATTCTCAAATTGCCTGCACTGAGGTTTTTCATGCTCCAGTAATGACATCCGGCGTCTCGCTCCTTAACTGCTTTCCAGTGAGACTACCAATAGAGCCGTCCATATTTATCAGTTATTTGTCTTGATTTCTTCCCACTTACTCTAGACAACAATTATTTGTACTGGAAAAAATTGTGGCTTTGGAACGTATTCTAACACAGTAGACAAAATAAGGCCTGGAGTCTTCTAGTTTTGAGGTCAATGGTAAAACTCACCAAGCAGAAGCAGAATGAGACCCTGAAGCCCAAAGATAATAGGACAAGAGCTAGCTAAAGAGAGCAGTGCCCATTAATTACTGATCCTCCATTCCCTCTCTCACCTCAACAGTATTAAAAGACTAGTACAGACATCTAAATTAAAAATAAATAGCCTATAGTTCAAGGCACTCATTTAACCTTGTGACTGAAGACTTTCTCTAGGCATACAGGCTGGGATACATAAATGCAGGCTGATAATTCGGTGAATGTTCAATATAAATTAGAACCATCCTTCTGCATTAGGCAAACACAGACAATGTTCCCAGGACATCATTTCCTCATCTGCAGCACAAGTGACGACATCCCTGTCACCTTTAGGATGTTTACTCAGCCAGACCTGAGCTTGACATCCAACCCTGCCGCTCCGACCAGATGGTGGGGAACGTGACTGTCGCACCTCAGTGGGTGATGGAGTTTCTTGTTTCTGTGTCGCCTCTGTCTTTTGTATAGTGAGTGGGGGTGGAGATGGGAAAAATATTTCATCAGTAAGAATCCCTGTCCAAATGATGTCTAAACATCCTCATCAGAACAGCACTTAGTTTTATGACAGTTGGAGGCAGTTGACAGTGGTAGCAAATCAGTTCAACTGCTAACTAAGAAGAGGAAATAACATTTAAAAATAGAATTGTCAGGTGAGGGCAGAAATATTTCCTTCCTATGTAGGCAGTGGGATTCAAGCATTTTGCATAAATATAGTTAACTCAGCAAGAATTCATACCCTTCTACCTGCTCCCTTAGTTTCTCACTGTTAACAATTGAGACAATCACTACTCTCCATTCCTCTCATTTATCACTGAGAGACTGAGACAATGCCCATATTAAGCACTATTTTAGAAAATTCACAAGAAGCTGTGACTGAGCTGGGAACTGAACCATATCTTAAGCTGTGTATTGGTGCCTACTCCTTTGAACTAAAAGCCTACACAGATTTTGTTAGGCAGCTCTCCCACAGTTAAGTACTCATTTCTCATCTGCATTATAGGACTGTCTTCTACATTTTGCTGTTCTGGAGATACCCTGGGAAAGTCTATCACAGCATATTAACCCAGTAAATATGGCATTCCATTGCCTGGAACAGGGAATAGGATTCCTGTTGACTGACAGCACAGGCCCCATGACTTCTCAGGCTTTGTCCAGATTTTGCTTGGCCTCCCTGGAAATTTATTTTAGCTAGTAACAGCAATTATTTAAAAAACCTACTTTGTTTTGGCTTTTCCTTAGCATGGTACAGCTCTCTGGCATGACACTTAATGCTGTATGTATATTTATAATACCATCTACTAATTGTAAAAACAAATAGTTCTTTCACACAGAATGATATTTGATCCTAGAAAGAAATACAGCTTGGAGGACTACAGGTATGGGATGACAGCAGAGGCCTTGAAAGTATAGGCAAAAGATGTAGTCCCAGGGCTATAAGTAGGTCACCAGTGGTCAATTACTAGTCATCAGAGGAGTGCAACATTGAGACCTGGGTAAAATGGTTTTAGAAGTAACTTCTATCTGATGTCTGTAAATTGTGGGATAGATGGTAAATCCACATGTACCATGGGCTTGCAGACAATGAAGAAAGAAAAGAGGTTAATGGCTGTTGGCAAACATACAAAAATGCCTCAGAATGGAACCAAGGTTGAGGAGGAAGAAATGATCAATGTTGCTCTCCAGCTGGAGAAGGACTAGCTTGCACACCCTCAGAAGCCAGCAACCTCAAGGCCCTTGGGGGCAGTGGGAGGGTGGGTATGAGACAAATGTAGATATTGGAAAGTTTGTGTATATATCATTTAATGCTATGAAATTTAAACTATTAGTGTTAGTATCATCATAACTAGACTGATAATTCTTTGACTAGACTGTTAACACTAATTAGAATAACAATAAATTCTTGGCTTTGCCTACATGATGTGTTCATTTTGCCCATAAAAAGACTTTAAGCATAACAAATTAGTGAGAATTCAAGCAAGGCATTCTGTAACTTGGATGCAACAAGCTGCTAACACCATGTATCCCAGAAGCTCTTGAGCACCTTTTTTAAGGATTTAAGGACCGCAGGCTTCTGCTGCCCTTTTGCTGGTTTCACCATGGCAAGATTTTGTAATTTGTTCAACGTAAAGTTGGCAAGAAAGTAATCAAAAGTCTCAGAAATGTAAGCAAAAAAACAAAGGAAGAGACTGGATGAGTGACTACCTTATCTCAGTTGCCATAGTCCTTAGATGAAGATCTTTTGCAAGGCAGTGCAAATGCAGCAGGGGTAGGAATGATTGGTGAAGGTCTACCGCATCATGCTGATCTTGAATGCACAGTACCGGCAACCCCATCCTAAGCCATGCTGTGCTCCAGCTACATGTTGCTGTGCAGCAAACTGTGAGGCTCTGGAGGAGTAGGGCCACTGCAGTGAACTCGCATTGGCTGTGGAGCAACAATATGTTCATTTCTGGGTTTTTACCTGGTCCAGTATTGAGTGAATAAGCTTCTAAAGAGGCTGGCCAGGCTCGATTCTTTTTAGCAGGTGCCCAGTGGTTTATCTTTGGTGAGTCTGCTGTGTGTGTCATTGTAATGAGGTGCACAACACCATGTGCCATGTCTGCCTGAACATGTTCCACAACACTCTGGACATCATTAGGAAGAGCATCCTGCTCAAGTCTGTTAGGATGTTTGTAGGAGAAGTAGCCTGGCCCTTCTCTCAAGGACAAGGAAGGGGAGTGGAAGGCCAAAGCCTTGCTAAATGTAGTGCAAAATTCAGAAATCTGGGGTCTTCTTCTTATTACAAAATATCACTCTATTCTTGTACACAAGATTGGTGCGGAGGGTGTGATGATACTCTAAGCTCAATGGCAGCATTTATTCCCCATGCAGTAACAGATGGTGTCTGATCCATGGATCCCTGCCAGGAGTTCATCAGCTATGTGTTTGGGTAGCTCAAGTCACTGTGAGATCAGTTCGTTAGCAGAGTGAAGAGCAACATCATCACCGTGGCCTGCTGCACATTTCACAAGCTGCTGGTGACTGATGTGGCTAAAGATAGGCCAGGTGCTCCACTGGCCCCCACCTAGCCTTAGGCAGATTTGAAGGATTGCTTAAGCAACAACAGCCTTTGGGGAAGGAAGGGATATGTGAAATGCACCTGCATGTAAGAGCAATGCAATACACATTCCACAAACACCATGATGTCTCTGCCTTGTCCACAGACTCACCATCTAAAGCCCTTTTCTTAATGCATCTCCCCTTCCCCTGTCCTCTCTGAAGAGAATAAACTCCTCTCTTGATCATCTTGAGGCGAACAGCAAAATGCTTGAGCTAACCAGTTTACAACAGACAGTTTACAATAATCTCTTCCCTTGGCTAAAGTAACTTTTTCTGTAAGAAACATTATCTCAGTGATGAGGATGTCCAGGTAACTCTTATTCCATGCTGGGAACCATCTGTATCTCTCCTTTCCAAACCATAAACACACCAAAGGTTTGTGGCGGAAGAGACACATGTGACACTTACCACCCAGGGCTCCCTGGAATCAGACCTGTCTTGGGACACCTCCTCAGACAGGCATAACTCCTGAATGGGTGAATCTTGCAGCCTGCTTCCGTTGTAAGGGCAACAGGGGCAAGAGTATTCCCATCAAGGAACTGGACTAATAGTGGAGGATAATCTACTTAATTGTGATCCAGTGCAATAGTAATAATATGAAGTATGAGAAAGCTACTGTTCTTTCAAAAAGAAGTAAATTGGCAGAAGGGTACCTCGGTCAGCCAGGCTACAGTTGGCAGCTGGGTTAAACAAGGTGTTTGTCCCACTAGAGGAACAAAAAAGCTCAGAAAAAGGTTTGGTTTGGCTTTTCTTTTTAAATAAAAGCCCACCCCTTTTTTGCAGGAGACTTCTGAGATGATTTCTTTATTTTGGTCCAACTTTGAATAAGGATCATTCTTGTTAGGATTAGCTTGGTCTTTAGGTCCACAGGGATAACTGATTGCCAGACAGGCTATTCTTGATTAGCGAGGGCAGCTCATATTAGTCATAGTCAGCTGGGGCTGCTGCAGCATCATCTAGAATCCACTCAGAACATTCACTCAGAATAGCAACACTTCTGCACACCCGTGCTGGCTCTCTGCAAGGGAAGCAAAGACAGAGCCTCTGTATTTATGAACAAAGACCTGTACTGGAACTGGTAGTGGCACAAAAGACCTCTGTGCCCTAGACTGATGCGTACATGGGGCCAAGGACTAATCAAAACTGGAGGGAGAAACGCATTCCTGAGTATGATATCTGATGCATTTATTCACCAAACAATCACTGGAAGAGCTGAGGCAGTGTTATTTTAGATGTGGTTTTCAAGAGTCATGAGAATGTCATAGAAGGTCATGGAGGATAGTCTTGGATTAAATGACAATAGCTTTTCTAAAGAAAGCAAACTTTGGTAAACTAGAAATACTGATTAGGAAATTCAAATGACCTGAAAAATCAGGGACTTGAATGCTGAAGTCAATTAGGATTTATTCAGATCAAAGTTACTAAGAACTGTCAGGAATGTGCATGACAAGCAAGCTGCAGGCTTCCTTGCATTAGTAATATCCCCCTCCTTCCCAAGAGAGGTATAAGGAAGAAGCAGAGAGCTTGGAAGGAGTGAAAAAAAGCTAGATCAGCACAGGCTATGACTATATTACTTGCCTGGGAGCACTTCCAAGTTCCTTGGTCTGGGTGTATGCTTCTGATATATCCCAAATCCCGTCACTTCTTCTTCCAAACACAGTCTGCTTACTCCGATGAAGCAAGCTTTAAGAAATATTTGATCTGAATCACTGGAGGACCAGGATCCCTGAACAAATTGCAGGTAAGTCTGTGCATCACCAAAGAAAGTTGGAGTAAGTTAGTATATTGATGCAGCAAGAATTTAACATGGTGGAGATGTTAGGTTTAGTTTATAATATTAAAACAAGAAACAGAATATTATTCAGCTATCAGATAGGGAGAACAAGATGAGAAATAGGACAATACTGCAATACAGATACATGGAAAATAGTTAGGGCTGTTCTTGGTTTATCCTTGATAAGGTATGCCACAGTGATGAGTAGGGATGTAAAGTCAATGACGTCTGGAGACAGAGCAGTCAAAACTAGAACAGGAGAATGAAAGTCATCACAAGCAAACTGAAGTCACACTCAGACTACGTGGACAACAGTAGTGCAAATATTTTTGAACCGATATACCAGCTTGGCCAATAAGTAGCCATGCTTTCTGGACAATGAACTCATCTAGAGTTCAGGTAGAGGGAAGTAGAGGCATTGGGAAGAGGTGTGGTGAAAGCACTGCTTCTTTTAAACCCTAGCTGACTGCCAGCACTGGCTCAAAATGCCCTTATGTTGCATTTCCAAGTCAGTGGTGAGGGGAGGTTACTCTCAGTTCGCTCAGAGGTGCTTATTCCAAGGGTAGATGCTGCCTTAAAAATGTGGCCATACTCAGCAGAGACTGTGATATTAGATAATCTCCACTGCTGAAAATGGAAAGGAAGAACATACTACAAACTGAAGCACAACACCTGAACATTTGACATTGAAAGACTCGTGAACAGATGGATATGAATTGACTGTGAATAGGCAGAGGCTGGAGGCTAAAAGATTTTTAGGCATCAAGTTAGAGCAGTTCCAAAGCAACCTTCCAAAATGGTATGGGGGGGCGGAGGGAAGCTAATTTTCAGATGGATTGTGAATGAGTCCATAAGGAAATAACTAGGGAGAGAAAGAAAGGTAATGCATAATTTGCTGGATTTTTTTTCTTCTTTATATGCAGTTTCTTGCAAGATCAGCTTGGATGATATTCCTGCAAAGGAAACAGTTCAGTTTACAATTAGTCCCACTTTGACCTGGGCTGTTCTGCACAGTAGGAACAAGCCAAGAATAGTTCCAGCTTGGGACTGGGAAGCACTCAAGGATGATACAAGAGTCAACTAACAGCCCAAGGAGATTTTCACAGATTTCCCATTCCTTTTGTTTGTATACTTCTTAGATTATTAGAGTTGGAAAAGTACTTGTTTCCTTCCTCATGAGATGTGAGAACTGATGATATGTTTTGAAAAAAAAAAAGCCTTTGTGGGGGTTGTTCTGTTAAAGTTACAAGTGCTACAAATCACACTGGCCTCACTGTGGTAAGTTGTTTGCCTGATGTTGCTTGTATTGGTCTTCACAAGTTTGCTTCCCAGGCAGAGCCGGGCAGAAACAGAGGGCAGGAGGAGATTCAGGAGCCTCTCACAGTCCCCAGTGCTCCCTGGCTTCCTGGACCTGGTCCATGGGCATGGAGAACTAAAGAATGCCTAGGAAAAGAGCAGGAGAGTAGGAATCTGAAGTTTGGTGGCAATTGTGGAGACTGGAGTCAAAGTAGCCCCTTTGCATAAACATTTGATAAGTACACTTGTCTATTTAAAATAATTCCTTTTAGCTACTGCTGTAGCTTATGCTGGAGGGGCTAATGGATTTGCTAAAGAGATGTCAGTAGCAATAAAGCTCTGAACAGTATTGTCATAAGTGATAGCTGTGATCCTTTATTTCACAAGACAGCACGTCTATTGACCATGTTCCTTCATGGATGTGACCTTCAATGCTTCCCAATGTATTATGCATGAAGTAGATGTAAAACCCAAAGTCCCCTTTGCAGACAGGATGGAGAAATTTACTTTCACACTAGAGCCTTGTAATGAACTCTCAGCTCACGTCATGGCCAAGATATTAATATTGGAATTTACTTTCTATTATTACAGGAGGCACTCTCACCTATATGTTAACTAGCATAAGTCCATTTATTTCAGTCATGTCCCACATATTCTAAACTGAATCAAAGTGGTATAGGGCCTGGGAGCACACTATTTTGTAGTCAGAGGCACAGGTTTCCATTTTAGCCAGTCAAAGAACCATTCTTGTTCTCATTTTTACCCTGCTGACGAGAATGAAACAATGTATAATGCAAATTGGAAGGTCACCTGTGAAAGGAGGGTTGTATTTTTTTTTTATAAAGTCATAGAATAATCGATTACATTGACATTGTCAATATAATGCATCTCTGTAGGACAGACAGTAGTGTCGTTCATTCCTGCACTGATTTCTTGCAGCACCACATCAACAGACAGTGAACTTGAGGCTATTTCTTAGTCTGAGCTACAATAGCTTTAGAAAACAATCAAAATGGGAACAGTCTCTGGGAATTCATCTCTGCTTTCCTGCTGGTGTTTGATACACAGCTGTCCTGGTTTGAGAGCATCTGTCGTTCATTTAGTGGCCAGCCCAGCCCAAACCATGACAATAACATATGTAGATATTCTCAAGCAATAGGCTGAGAGCCCCTGACATACTCCTAAGAGGTTAACACAAGTATGAGTCTTCAAGCAGTGATGTTTCCTGCTAATTTTAGTCCATTCTACTCATTTTCTAGAGTCCTAAGACATTTATTAGAGTCATGTTTTAAGAATTTAAGAATTTAACCCATCCTACAGAATACATAACCATATCCTCACTATAATTTTGTGTAAGAAACCTGAAAGAAACCATGCAATGTTAACTGAGTAGATTTCAAAGCAATTTCTATATAACTCTTTAAGGTTTTACATTAAGAAAGTGCTTCTAGACATAAAGAAAAGACTGTGAATTTCAAGAGGCTTTCCATGATAGAAAATGCCACCATTTCCTTATGGCTATTCCACTGATTCCTTTAATTCTTTGGTGTAAATTTAATTAAATATTAGGTCTACTAAGACAAGTTTTTGAGAGATGGATCAAGCCTCATATAGATTGCTGCTACTCAATATCTAGATGTGGCTCGTACAGAAATGAAAAATTATCTCCCAGCCACCGATCCTGCTTTATTCCTTAGAATGATGACGGTCAGTATGCAGAATCGAACTCTTCACAACCTATTGAATTTTACTATCACACCACCGCACTTGAGCTTTGCCTATATTATTAGAGAGACATCTGTGTGTGTTTTTGCTCTATATCATTATGCAAAGCGGTGATACACAAACAGTAATTTCCACATCTGCATCTTTGAAGGCTGCTTTGGCTTCTGTCCATTGGTATTTCATTAACTACACTAGACCAGGGCAGTTCGATACTTGCAGTGAAAGCTTCAGGAAAGCATGGGATGACCAGCTACTCTGTGCTTTAAATCAGAAATCAGAAACGTGTCCAAGAACAGCAGGAGAGAGCTCTCAATTGCCAGAAACGTTGTGATGATATTTGACCCTCACCCCTGCTCGTGAGAAATCCCAGGAAAAAAGTAATATTCCTGCAAGAAAAAAGCTATTATTTTGGAGACTCTGAGTAAATTAAAGCTTTATCATTATAAAGATTGCAAGGAGAGGATGTGTCTTTTACTAGACACTTTGATATAGTTAGAAAAAGGACAGACGCTCTTTCAGGTACACCAATGCTTTTCAGATTTTAAACATAAATCCGAATTCCTATACATTCCTGATATTTCAGTGGCATACAGTATTCTCAGTGTAACAGCAGATAAACCTGGAAAGGACCATAAGGGATTATATTGTTGATGTCACTACCCAAAGGAAGGTCCAACCATATCAGTAGAAAGCAAACTGTTTGGATGTAGTGGCTTCAGCTACCCAGAGCAACTCCTACTTCAGGACTGAGTGAGAAGAGTGGAATCCCTCATTTCATTAAAAAACAAAATATTCTTTTAGAGTCAGTTCTGGATGACAATAAGTAAGGAATGCATCACCAAAGGGATACCACTGGGGTTTGAGCCAAATATAAATGCAAGCTGAAATGCAGCACTTTGGTATAACCTACACACCAAAGACTTTCTTTTTAGGGCAAATTTTAAGACAACTTTAGTATTCTTCTTCAATACCTTCTGCTAAAAGCAAAATTCTTCAAACCACAAAGAGCTGATGTGCTGAATACTTATGAAGTGCGGGTGTATTTTTTTTTTTATTCCCATTGGCAGGAGGAGCACAGGAGAAGAAATGGTAGCAGTTTTCTGCTAAGACAAGGAGTTATGCTGGGCTGATCAAAAATGGATGTTAAGATTGGCACTGTCAATTCAGGTTATCAGGGCCTGATTTGGTGAGACTCTTGAAGTCAGCCAGGGTGAGTGGGCAGCGGGCAGTGGGAGGTGGGCTACCAAGGCAGCTCGGTGGAAGACCAGGTCTTGCTGTAGCAAGTAGGGACAGATTGAATTTTATAATGCACAGCAGTAGCTATGAGACCAGAGCCTGTAGACAGATGAGAACTCACTACTCGTGCTTATTTTATCCCTTTGGATATTTTCTGCAGATGAAATAACATTAAGCAAGCCAACACCTGTAAATCATGCCGTATTTCATATGTGGGGGGATTAAGGCAGATCTTCTGATGGTGAGTTGGTCTTGAAGCTCTGCAGAGGTATTTTTAACCTACCAGATTCTCTTTTGTAACCCCTATTTTCATCTTCCCACCACCTATCCCCAGTAGTCAGGTTGGAATACCTTAAAGTGCAGTAGAGAAAAAATGGATTTCCTTGAGACTTTCCATTTACTTTACTGAATCTGAGGCCTAAAATAACTCATAGAAGGTGCCTTGCAAAGACCCTTTTACTAGGACTATTTAATCTTGCAATTTGGGGAGAGCCATGCATATACATAAGACGTATTTTGAAAAGAGACATTTTAAAAAACCTGCGAGATTCAGTATTCAGTTAGTTCATTCCTTTTGCAGCAAACAGTTACCAAAATTTGGCATAATCACATTTTTAAACTCACAGTTTACGGAAAGAGTGAAAAAAAATTTACAGCTTTCTCTAAGGAGATTTTACAGTTAAAAGATAACCCTGACAGAGATAACAGATTTGAATCGATTACCTAGCTATACCCTTTTTCTCCTCCTTCCCTGCAGCTTTTAGAGAAATCTGTTGCAGGCAGATTTCAGAGGCTCTCAGCCCAGCAAACAAATTACCAAGGCAACCTTGACACTGATGTCTGGAACTCGGTATGGAGAGAAACAATAAGCACCTCATATCAGTGTCCTGAGTCTAAACCCCACTCAGTATTTCACAGTGCACACAGTGAAATTAGCTTTTCAGTCAGTTGCCTGTATTCTTGTATGCTCACTGATTTTTTTAAAACTTTTGCTGCTAGTCTGGAGATCCTAGCCACTTCTTCAACGCTGTACATCCACAGGCTCTTATTATAAATAAAAATCTTGTCCCGTAATCTCTCAGAGACATCTTAATTTAAGGACCCCCCCCCCCAAAAAAAAATCTTTAGCTGCTAATCTGCCAGTGCTAGGATTGCAAATACCTGCATCTGATTGGAAATGTGTCTTCTGAATCAATGGAAAAGGATGGTTAAATTGAATGCATCCAACTCACCTGTGTGAGGAAGTAGATACTTTTAAAAAGTAGTCACAGGACCAACTGAATAGCATTTTGGTTGGTTGTTTCCTCTGCATGAAAGCTACATATTCTGGATGCAAGCATGTTATATTGGAATAAGTTTATTCAAAAGAGCATTTGTCATGCTATTTAAGCGACTGTATCATTGTTTAGACAGACTGAAATAAAAAAAGAGACACAAAATAAAAATAGTCTTATCAATTCACTTTGTCTGCTTGCATTTGATTCTGGATTATGTGTTGGAGTTCCTACATCACATTTGGGATGTTTAAGTCCTTCTCAGGATTGCATGGGGCTCTGCGACCACAATAAGCAGCTTTTTCACCTGTGTTTGTTATTTCCTTTAAATATGAAATCAAAGAGGAACTTGAAGAAATTTGTGACAGTAGTATTTTATGGATACATTTAAATCAAAGCTTAGAGTATATTGGACTTCACTTGAAACAAGAAATTTTGCTTGGGGAGTACCTGTAAGCCACAGAAGGCGCATATCCACCTGAAACCAAGAGAAGAGGCCAATTTGCCTTTCAAAACATGCTCTTTCCTGGATTTCCTAGTGGCTTTAATAATGTTCTGACATGTTATGTGGCCCATACTTTTTAACTAACATTCAAAAGGCTCACTTCAAGAGAGCTGTACAGTTCAAAGCAATCCATTTCATTTTATCCAGTAAAGCTAAGCTTCAGGAGTATAAAACTCATATGGTGCAAACAGCGAGGTATGGGTTTTCTGCTACTGCTTTAAAAACACTACAGGCTCACCCTTACAGCTAAGATGCATTTCTTTCTGCACTCACTACTGTTGATAGGGTATGCATATTTGGTATTTTCTGCTGTCCTGAAACAAATAACAGAGAAATCAAAGTTTTTCTTGATGTGCGGATTGCACCCTTGTATAAAATCCTTTCATATAGCAGGTCATTTAAGAAAGCAGCAGACACCCACTTAAAATCAGCTGATAATTACTTTCTGCTGAGTGACTCACCCTACAAAGCAGTGTGCCTTACTGTTGAGACTTCAGTTTGTTTTGGTTTTTTTTGCTCAGTTGCCCTGAGCATTCAGAGGTGAGCCCAAGAAGTCTGGCTATATACGTTGCGTGTTGTTTGGTGCCATCTGTTTTTATAGGACAATGAATGACTTTTCAGGTGTCACTCTCATTGCTGCTGATGGCAGGAAACAGCTATTTTCTCCTAGTCATCTCTTCTCACTACCTTTTCCATCAGTCCCTCCATTAAGTAGTAATCCAGTTACCTTCAGGAACAGGAAAGTTGACAGCTTGCCAGCACAGGCGTGTTGGGACATGGATTGGCATGTGAGGGCTTGAATATTTCTGTCTCAAGATGCAAGTACATGTGTGTATATATGTGCACGCACATGTGCATGCATATGTATTTGTGTGTGTGTGTGTTTAAAACACATCGCAAGAGGTCCTGCTATGGTGCTCCCACACCGTTCAGGAGGACGCACACATTACAGCAGTGACTGGGACCATTCCCAGGCTACTGGCAGACCACTCAGAGGTCTCCTCTCAGGTGCCAACAGTGGAAGGGGTTTGCTCACTTGTCTCCCTTGACAGATAGAGTCACTTACCTGCTTTCAGCCCAGAAGGTAGCCCTCTTCAAGCTGCCTGTCAGCCAACCCTCTGGCCCCATCATGGAAGCATCTCTCAGAGTTAAGGTTGAAGACCCCCTCTACCTCTTCCCGCCAGCCTGCATCAGGGCAGAGCTTTCCCTCTTTGATCTTCCCTCTTGCAAGGGCAGTGCAGCAGAATGGATTGATCCTCACTCTTTCTTGGGCAGCTGAAAGTATTTGCACCCTGTCACAAGTAGAGCTGAACAAATTTTTACAGACCTATTAAATTAAATCAGAAGGACCAGAAGTGCTGTTCTTTTGTATCGGCAAGGTTCTGGTAGTGGGTGGGCTGCAGGAGTGGTTTATGTGAGAAGACACTAGTTCCAGAATAGCCACTGCCTAAAGTTGAGCCCATCAGTGATGCTGGTAGTGCCCCTGTGATGACACATGTAAGGAAGGGTAAAAACCTCTGTGCAACAACTGTGAGAAGGAAGAGTGAGAAAAACGTGAAAGAAACAAGCCTGCGGACACCAAGGTCAGTAAAGAAGGAGGGAGAGGAGGTGCTCCAGGGACCGGAGCAGAGGTTCCCCTGTAGCCTGTGGAGAAGACCACGGTGAAGCAGTTTGCCTGCCTGCAGCCCATGGAGGACCACGTTGAGCAGATATCTACACTGCAACCATGGAGGACTCCATGCCAGAGCAGGTAGAGATGCCTTAAAGGATGCTGCAGCCTGTGGAGAGCCCGTGCTGAGGCAGGCTCCTGGCACGAGCTGTGGCCTATGGAGAGGAGTCCATGCAGGAGCAGGTTTTCTGGCAGGACCTGTAGCCTGTGGGGGACTCATGCTGGAGCAGTCCATTCCTAAAGGACTCCAACCTGTGGAAAGGACACCTGCTGGAGCAGTTATTGAAGAACTGCAGCCCATGAGAAGGACCCACATCGGAGAAGGTCGCGAAGAACTGTGGGTGGCCCCATGCTGGAGCAGGGGAACAGTATGATGAAGAAGTAGCAGATACAGTGTTATGAACTGACCAAAACCCTCATTCCCCACCCCCTGTGCTGCTCAGGGGGAGGAGGTAGAAGAATCATGAGGGAAGTTGAGGCTGAAAAAAAAGGGACGTAGGGGGAAAAAGGTTTTAGTTTCGTTTTTTATTTCTCTCTATCCTACCGTGTTATTAATTGGCAATACATTAAATTAATTTCCCTAAGTTTTGCACGTGGTGGAAATTGGTGAGTGACATCTCTGTCCTTATCTCAACCCATCATTTTTTTCTGTTTCATTGTATTTTCTCCCCTTGTTCTGAGTGAGACAATGGCTTGGTGGGCAACTGGCGGCCAGCCAACATTAACCTGCCATAGTCCTTTGAGGCATAGAAAGCAATTATTACTTTCTACAATTTTTAGATGTAATTCTCGGGAAAAGGTGGTCTCCTAACAACATCTGACATTTCACCATCCCAACACCCTTTACTCACCATCCCAGGCACCTCCTCCACATTCCCATCATTCTTCTTCAAACAGCCTGATAGAGGGAAGGTTTCTATTCCCCAAATACAGGGCAGCCAATATAAACCAATATAAATCTGTTCCTTCTTACAAAAGTTTTCACTCCACCTCCTCTTCTCTTTAGTTAAACCTCTTATCTGGAGGGCCTTAACTAATCTTCCCTATGGAATTGCTCGGCAGGACTTGAGAGCAAAATAAAGCTTTGCTCCAGCTGACGTATCTTTGCTTTAGTCCATGAATCAACACCTCTCAATTCCTGTACTTACTTGCAAAGTGGACCAGTGCAAGCTCTTGCTCTGCTCTGAACTCTTAGCTAGGCATTTATGGCAGTGTGAAGAAGAAGGCTGTCTTAAGAGCACTGCCCAGACATTAACTCAAGGATTCAGGGCTCCCCTTCTTTCCCTGTGATGCATTCCAGTGCTTGAAGTGCCAGGAGAAATCAATGTGCTTTCCTCAGAGAAGTTCCCAATTGCTGCGACTTTGTCTTAGGCTATACTGCGATAACTTTATTCCCTTCTCACTATCTCCGGGAGACACGATCCCTGCATTCCTCTCAAGATGGCTAATAATGGCTCCTAATCGCAAGGAACAGGAAGAAAAAACTTGAATGGCGGGGCTCTTTATAAACAAAATAAGATGTGCCTTTGTTTCCCTGAGGTATGCATAATAGGAAAGTCACGTGAGAAAGGACTGTCACTGGAACTAGTATCTGGCTGCAAGTGCAGCAGATAGCAATGAATGTCAGCCAGGTATGTACCTGAACAAAGCAGGGACGAGCAATGAGTCATTTCGGAGCAACAGAAGCAGCAGAATCTTAGTTATGCATTTTAATATCAATCCAAGGTGGACTTTCTCCTATTTGAAGGAAGGGTTCAGCATTTTATATTGGATCCTCATTTTGTATACAAGTGGTAACTATTACCTTAAGAGGACTTGAATGAAATATTAGCCAATTTAAAACTGTGTTCCACAGAGAGATGTAGAGTTTATGGATGGCTGCCGTGCCAAGAAAATTTTAATATGTAAAAACCGTCTTGACAGGTTGGGACTGGAACACAGATATGCAAAGTGCTGCTTGAGGGAGGATCAATAGCACTATTCAGCTTTAATTTGGCCTGTGGTACATATTCTGGCCAAAACCCACTCAAACTTTTATATCTTAATGGCTGAGATCTGGAAATACAGGGTTTCGTAGCATGAAGGGATATACCCTGGAATTGCTTCTGCTAGGACTATTTAATCAACATCAGAACAACAGAATTATTCAAATGTGCTTTACATTTACTACTCAGAGACTCCTCGAGTACTGTTCTGCTCAGGGACTTTAGCTCTGAAATCTGTCTATGTTGCAGTCAAAGACATGATGGAAGGTTTTGTAAACACCCAAGCTAGCTTTACCAAAAGCAGTTGAATATTGATATTAGCTTTCCAAGTACTTTCCTCAGGTCCCAAGTTGACTTACAGCCTGCACTAATCCACATATTACTGCAGAAGTCCTCAGCGCATAGCCAATTTTGCTATTATAAGATAAACATGAATATGCTTAGGCTATGCTGAGGTCACATCTTTGGCTGCAGCAGAAACCTGCTGTAAAACAGCAATGACATGTAATCACGAAAGTCCCTATACAGGACACAGAACAGTCCAACTCAGTGGACTCCACCAGTTCTCAGGGTGTTTGGAATGACGTCCAGTGATTGCATGTCTTGATCTTTAAAGCCTGGTTATCATAAGGAAATTTGCACAAGCATAGCTATTCATAATGCTGAGGCAAGGCATGACCTTCATTCTGCAAAATGAGACAGTAAACTGCTTCAGCGCATGTCTGTTCTGCACCAATGCAGTGAATCTACAGTCAGGATTGCCATGGGAGAGCTATTGAGACAAGGCTTTTCTCTACAGTGCTCAAGACCTTAGTTTTGACGCTTAACTAACCAGATCTGAAAGTGTTTTTGAAGCTAAGGCTCTAACTAAAATCTGTTAAATACAGGAGGGGATGGGTTACTGGGTGTAAAGGTGGTTTATTGGTGTGGATGCTCAGAATGATGTCAGAACTGACCTATGGAGAGAAAACCAGAGGGAAGATCAATTTGTTTATGAATATCAGTTTCAGTGTTCACAGAATTAATGAAGCCTGCTTTCCAATGGGTGTATGTCTCATGGTCGATTGACTTTTTAATTAAATTATACCAAGGCTGCAACATGAACTCAACCCTTTTAAGACCCTCGTGAATCTACACGGGGGACACTACCTGACTGGAGTCTCTCGTGCCTAGCAACATAAGAACTAAGACCAAAAGACTCTCCACACTTTTCCTGCATAATTGACCACTAAGTGAATGAATAATCTTCCGTGCTCCAATTCCTTTGGAAAATAAGCTAAAAAAAATGGTAATTAAAACAGGCAAATGCATTTCTGATAAAAGTCTGTTTACTATAGAGATCCCTTGGGTTATGTATTATGTCTGCTTCCATCACCCTTTGCCTCTTTTATTTCACACTGTATAATCTGCAGGAGAAACACTATGTCTTCTGCTGGTCTGAAAAGCAGCCGGAATATTTTGGGTCCTACCACAATAAAAATGATAATAATAATGAATCTGGATGGATGCTAGAGAGCAGGACTTGTAGTTTGAAATCCTAGAACCGATGGATGTCAGGTATAGGCTATTGACCAGAACTGTATTCAATTTACAACCCTATGCATCCACAAGAAAGCCATTACTTTTTTGCAGGAGTACTTCAGGGGGCTTTAAATTTTCACCTGAATTGCTGAAATCAGAATTTGACCCAGGCTGACAGATATTATAGGTTCAGAAAGCAGGAATAAGAGAGCAATAAATCATATACCAGAGAGCAGAAGGGAGTTCAGCCTCTGACTGTTGAATTTAAGAAAATGCACTTTAAAGTAGAGGGTCTCCTTTATATTATTCACCTTTCATTAGATGATTTTCCTCTTAGACCTCCTCCCACTTTCATACTGGCAGGAAAGTTACACCCACTTTCATCTACTACACTTCGAGAGGAGACTGGATCTTTGGCAGAGCTATGCAGAACTGAAGTCCCATACATTTAAGCTGGGAATCTGACAACCTTCTCCTGACATAAATGACTGCATTTTACAGCTTATTGCTCTGTGTAGAAGTGGGGTAAACAGGTGGGTCAGCCCAGATGCTGGCACCTGCACAGGCGTCATTGTGCAGTGCACCCTCACCCTGATTTCCCTTCCTTAAACGACACAGGTACCGTTCACGCCTACTCAAGATGAAGATTTAATTTATTGTCCCCACCTTTCCTCTCTTCCCTGATGCTGTGGAACAGCTGAAAGAACTTTGATTTAAATAAACAAACACATGAAGTCAGCCGGGGAAGGAAGAATCTCCATGCAAACCCCTCAGAGTTGCAGTAACCACCTTCTTCCTTCTGCAGAGCCTGGGGACTGGAGGGCAGGCAAATGAGAACTTGCTCTTTTATTCATGTGTTTACATCTCATTGGCATTTTCAGAGACCATGCTTGATAGTCTTGAATACTGATCATTGGCCCCACTAAGGTGCCTTTTTTTTTGCATCCTTGCCCTTATTCATGTGCGTGCTCTCACTTCAAGGTGAAAAGACAGCAGCCCAGAGGAAGACCTGTGCAAAGAGAATATGAGGTGGAAACAAGGGAGTGATGTTTACTTGATGGGCTTTATATTTATGTACCCTGTTCAATACAGTTTATAAAACACGCAGCAGACAAAAACATTTTAAGCAGAGTAGTAAGAAGCAACTGCCAGTTCTTTTTCTATTCAATATTATAAATACAGGGAAGGGAGAAAAATACATCTTTGCATTTTATCCCTTTAGCTAATTCAGCTGACTAAAAGTGCATAAATCTACTCATTCTCCTTGGCTTCTTTAGTTTTGTAACAGTGACCCATCACTTCACCTTGAACTTTCCTGCAGTGTAATCAAGGAATATTACTAATTGTTCTAGAACATCAGTTGTAGAAAGTGTTTTATGGATCTGCATTGCCTCCTTCATGTTCTCCTGCTACTCATCGTCCAGGCGGAGCTATCTTGTGTGTACTGTAGACAGATCTCTTAGCCTCAACATGCACATCCTCTACAAGAGTGAGAAAATCTGTATGATGAAATTCTGATTATGCAGACATATCTAAGTATCACGGCAACTTTCCCTACTGGCAAAGGAGGCATGATTATTGAAAATACAGAGGTTTATAGGATCCTCAGGAAAAATGCTTAGACTATTTCTGGGACTGGTCGAATCTAAACAAATGGACTAAGATGTCTTACACAAGACTCTCAGGTCAAGCTTCTGAGCTGAGTTGCAAGGTTTCCTGGCCAAAATCTAGGTCAGAAGGTTGCAAATAAAGCACTCCCCAAAGTATTTTGGTGTCTTTCATTCATGGTCTGGACAGCAGAAGACATTCATAAATACAGTCCTTTCTCTCCCTCTTTTATTTCTAAATGGATGGATGTTTTAACTGTTGGGAATCCAGACTCTGCTCCAAACACGTAAGCTGAAATACCTTTAAAAATGAATTTCTCTAACCAGACAAGACTATCCAGCACAGCAACGTACACACACAATTTTTAAATATGCTGAAGTCAGGGAAATATGTATATCACAGTTTGCACAGTACAGTATCATTGTAAGTTTACTGAAGAGTAATTTGCCTTGATAAATGCAATATATCATTATCACACACGTGGCCCTTATACCCAATTCTGAGAGGCACCAAATGCCACCTGGCAAGTGCTGACAGGGTGTTGACAAATACATTCAACCCAAAAGATTGAGGCCTGAGGGCAGACTGACTTTTTCCAAAGGGGGTTTAATCATTGAACTGTCTGAGCTCTTCTTACACGTTGCTTTCTGAAACAATATTTTTCGGCCCCTAAGTGCCTTTAATTAGCCTTTTGCTATCTACAGTGGGGCTCTAAAGAAAAATTGTTTGCAAGGGTGTGTGCATCTGTGTCAGCCAAGACCTCCCTGCAGCTGTTTCCAAACTGAATATTTCTGTGGAAAACTTTAGCCTCATGCCTGAGATATCCATGCAAGAAAAATAAATCAATAGGAGAAGCTGAGTGACTGACTGAGCTATGAAACTGTTCGCATTGAATAGTAGTTTGATCTTATGGCTCTAACCATCTTAACTCATCCCATACCTCTACATCCTAACTCCAGTTGGGCTGGGACCAGGGATCTGGGTACTGTAACTGGACAGATCTGCAAGGGCTTGTGTGCTGTGCCACCAAGAGGGGGTGAACACTGGCAGCTGGCGCAATGAAGGGAGGTGCCCCATTCCTTTCACCAGGGCCTATGCCGTATACACCATGCCACTGCCTCTGGTCCTGCAAACGTAATTGCACTCTTCTTATTGCAGAGTGTGCTAAGCAGCCTCCACGGGTATATGTCCACACTAACCTACGATTCCCTCAAAGACTGACTCTGTGAAGCTTCCTCAGCGATGAACATCCTGCTGTGATTGCATCACCACCCTGCTGCTGCTGGGCACCAGGGTGCCCCAAGGTGTACCTGTGGCATGGCATCTTCATACATGACTGGAGCAGCGGCAGGTGCTCTCATTCCACCCTGACTCATCTGTGTAACCTACATCCTGTGACCACCGCCATGCAGCTCTGTGTAGGAGGCATTGCCAACCGCCTGTTGGCAATGACTTGCATCAAAAAGAGTGTGTAGGCTTACAGAATAAAAATAATTACTTGAGTCAAAGCCAGACCCTGGTCTACCAGCATTTCCCGCTGTTCCCACCAGACTTGCCTCTATCTACTAGGCAGCTCAAGCAGGGCTGGCAAACCTGGACCCACCTGTACAGGCTTGGTCTGCCTGGACTGGCCCCAGAGCATGGGAAGGCCCCCCAGTCCTGCTCTGAAGACCCCTCTGGGGTTTGGCCATGCCAGAGGCTCAAAAAGCACCCTTTAAATGCAGGGGAAGAAAATGTGAGAAGGGGGAATTAGGACCCCTCACTTCATACAGGTGGTGGGAATTCAGGAATTAATGTCCTTCCTGGGGTATAGCAGGAGACAAGATGACGCCGTAGGTACGTACTTGTCTCCCAGAGAGGACCAAAAATGGTGGCTGTTGCCCAGGATAAAGACATCTTTGGTTTTCTTGTGCCACAGGTCATGTGCACAGCCCAGCTGATGTCTTGTCTTTTTGTACTCTGTAGAAGTCAGGTGAAGCCCTGAACCTACCTTGAAAGTGGAGCTCTAATGGGACAGCCAGGCCTACTCCCATGGGAGAATAACAAGAAAGTCCCTATCATCATGGTATTTGGGGGCCTCCTGACAGTAACTCTGTCTTTCTGCCAATAGGATTTGTTTCTAAATGCTGACTGAGGGCTGAGGCACACACACTGGAGGAGCACCACAGAGCACAGGGGTAAGCCAAGGCAGCAGACAAGGTCACTGGGATGCATGCATCATGAGGCACACTGGATATACAGAGACTTTTTGAAATGGTGTGCCAAACATGAGTGGGCACGTGCACTGGAGTGGAAAAAGAGGGGGGGTGGGCTATGCTGTACTGCTGTTTGGGCTGTGTGATGGCTTGTACAAAGTTTTCCAAGCACATAATACTCTAAACATCTTTGTTGAATCACCCTTGAGAAATTTGCAAGGCCCAAATGTTTTTCCTAGCATGTGAACTAGCATATCCCTGAAGGTCCTCCACAGGAAATGCAGGCAATCAACAGGGGCTCTAAAACTCAAAATAAAAACAGTATTAAAATAATCTTATTGGATCTCTTTAAAGTGAAATATGGAAGTCTTCACAGATGCAAGACTTTGCCTATTAAAACTATGTTCATGATGTGATTAGTTGTGTACTTTCAGCTCAGGGCAAATCTTTTGGTTGATCAGTCTGTGCTTAGAAGAAGAAATTTTTGCTAATTTTTCATCCATGGAAATGTAGAAGGGACCAGTAGGGAACACACACACACACAAAAAATCTTTCAAAATCTAGCTGCTTTCAAAAGATTATTTTTTTTTTACTTACTTTGGGGGGAAAAAAAAGCCATAAAGCCTATTTGTTATGTTACCATGGGATGGTTTTTTGAGGAGTTATAGAACCAGACGAGAAATACAACCAGCCTGCAGTAAAATGAAGTGCTGAGGCAGTGTAGCATAGTTAAAAAGCTCTGACAGCATAAAACTAGAGTCAGCATGAAAAGTACAGGCTTTGCCTATTATGAATTTATAATGAACAAAAAATAATTCTGTTGTAGATATCTATTTAATGGATATTCTCAATACACAGCTGTTCAGTGTGCCTTTGAGAAGACGATCTGTTTATCTTCTCATCTGTAACTGCACAAGAGGTCTGCAGCTCTGTGCACGTCAAGCGGGAATGTTCCTTGGTATGCAGAGTATGGGTGAATTAAACTTTTCTTTAAACAAAGAAATAAAACCCCTCCTGATTCATTAAGGGGCTCCATTACTTCCTTAGCCTTAGATCACTTACATGACTTACTCTTTCCTCTGTCTTTTCAATTTTTGCTGCAAAAGGATTCCGCCCTGTCAACAATAAACCCCAAATTTATTGTGGTGGCTCCAGAGGAAACTGCCACAGGAGAATAGTTAGACAGGTGGCCAGCCTATGCTTCCAGTTGGTTTTTTTTTTTTAACATGGTATTTCACCTTTGAGATTAAACCTTCCCATGATTAGATCGTCTTATACTCCTGTTCCTCTATCCATCATTGTCTTGTTTCTGATGTATCATTCGCAAAACTGCTTTGTCTAAAATTGAGTTGAGGGAATTTCTTGTGAGCTTATGATTCATGTGGGTTCAGCTGGAAGACTGGGCTTTGGGTTTGTAAGGCATCTGAGGCAGACTTTGTCTTTCACATCGTTTGCGTGAGTGGTTGCCAGAGTCAGTGGTAAGTAAGTTGTGAGGATGATCCACATTACTCATGCTAATTGCTGTGACCGCCCCAAGCTTGACATAAACATCTGGTGTATTAGAAAGATCCATAACCCAGGTCTGATTTCACATCAGCCAAGAGCCACAGAGTAATATGGCTACTTAATATTTTCCTAGAATATATTTCTAAGCCAAAACACTTGTCACGGTGTGCACTGATATGCAGTGTGTCCTGATACTGTGTGTCACTCCTTTGTTGTAACGGTTGCTAGCAGTGGAAGAGTGCACACAGAGATCTGTAGGGTTTGGCAGCAGGTGACTGAACAGAGAGAAAGTCCTTTACAATCAAATTTGGATCATACGTGCTACACTATATACTGTTGCTCTCTCTCTCTTCAAGCAAACAAAAACCTGCATAAGTCATAACAAGCTTTTGTCAACAGAAGAAGAATGATACAGAGAGTCTCATACAAAATGGTGCCTTTTCTCTGGTAAATTTAATGAGCCAAAAATAGGAACACTATCCTGTCATAAGCAGAGAACGTTACCTAAGAATCAGAAAATCAGCAAGGAAGCAACTGCATCTTTTCTGTGTACTTCATTGTATCACAAGTACCTAATCCAGGTTTTATAATGTGTTGACAGTCTTTCTTCTGCATAAGAACACATAGGTAGTTTAAGTGTTTTTTGATTGATGAATCGCCCTTTCAAAAGCACATTTTCATTGAAAAGCACCCACTTTTCTCAGGAAACCACGTCTTTACTTTGTGTTTTCATTTCTAATAGACCATTCTCTAATGGCTTACCTGTTTCTTCCCAGGGGTTAAAAAGTATGGAGGCATAGGGCCGTGTTTATTGTTTGTGATCCACAAGCCTCTGCACAAGAAACATGAGAAAGAAATCTTGGCTGTAATAAATCTATTTGTTTTTATCTTTTTAAAATTTGTATTCATCGCTATTGGGGATTTTTTTTTTTTCTGTTTTAGGAAAAGAACTTGGCATATGTTCGAAACTGGATAATAGCGGAGTTGTGCAGTCAGATCTCGCAATCTTTTCTAATGTGGTGTAACTGTAGTTCTCCCAAGTCTGGGCTGTGGGATTGTACTCTCCTTTGTCCCTCCTGCTCTTGGATCCCTCTCTCAACAACAGGATGCTACCTTCACCTATGCACTTCTTCTGCTAAAGCTCGATGTGCTAACCCCTTCTGACAACAAAGGTCTGTTACAAAGCAATGATGCCGATCTCTTTATCTTTAATATATGCAACATAAGAAAATAATAATTTTTATTAGGTGATTTTACTTCTTTTTTGATGTTCTAACACCCTGTGGATTTTACCCAACTGGAAAAAAAATATTGACTAAGCTGGAGGATAAACACAATTTTTGTGCGATGAGTCTGGCCTCATCCAGGGCGTGCCTCCAAATGCTACTCCTTGGAGGCTGCTTGTGGAGATGAAAGGGTAGGTAAAGGCTCAGTCAGTTCTTGGCTTCTTCTTTTAGACTGCGTAAGATAGGGTGACTTAGTGAAGCACATACAAACTTTCCCAGAACCATCAGAAAAGATGTGCTAAGGGGATGTTGCTGAGAGAATAATCAGCACATCTCCCGTCCATCCTTTCAACGCCGCCCCTCAGTGCACAGCCCATCCTTTGCGCAGCTCTAGCCAGCTGAGGGTTTGCCAGCAGAGGGGATTTTGCAGCTGCTTTGCACTGCTGAAGTCTCCAGCAGTGCCCCTGGCTGACCTCCTGCCTCAAGGTCCCTCTGGTAATCTATGCCACCAGATGCCAGCCAGGAGACTAGAAAGAGAGGCAGAATTAGAACAGAGAAATTCCATTTTGCCTGGAAAAAAAAAAAGGAAGGGGGGAATTCTTGTCCATTTTCCACAAGTGACTGTTACATGCAGAACACACGCTGACAATAAAATCTTGACTTGCCAGGCCCATCCTATTGCATGGCTCCATCATTTATTTCATTCTAATAAACGATCAGTGTGAGAATAGACTGACGAGTCTCAGACCGTGCTGACAAGCGCGTCTTCTGAAGGGGCTAAACAGCCAGCACAGGCCTTGATGATTTCAGACAATTTTCGATCAGGATTTAAGCTGCTGTGAATAAGAGCTTTAAAATCTGCCTCCAAAATAATGGTTGATGCACTGGGGATATGAAGAAGATTTAATGTCTCAACAAGCATGGGGTGAAGGACATGAGGCTTACCGAGCCATTCACTACATGTTTCCTGCCCGCTGGGATACTTTGATGAACATAAAGCATATTGATGAGGGTATTAACAGAATGAAATGGAGAATGCTGTCTCCATAGAATAAGGAAAGTCTCAGAGATGACATTGTCACATTTAGATTTTTCTGAACAAATGAAATAAACTGGAAGATTCTGTTTTTTAAAATGGATCTACAAGGACACTAAATGCGCAGAGTTATAAACCTAGCCAGATGAATTTGCAGTCCCCACTGATCCTCACTTTGAGATATCACAATACAACCTTTTCCTCTGGGGCAGGATTTTCAGAAGCACTCAGCGTTTGTGTGAACCTTCTCTTAGTGAAGTGGATGAAAAATAGGAGATGCAAATTTGCTCTGAGGGAAGGTGGGAAACGATTAGGAAGGAGGTATATAACCCCATGACCATGTACAGATGCTGGGTGGTGTGTTTTATGCCACCTGGAAAAAGCTGCTTCATCCATGCTGCATCGGCATTCCTGCATGTAGCTGTGAAAGTTGAGCTGGGCCCTATAACAAACCTGTCTGTAAATCCCCAAGTGCATTTGTAACACAGCTGGATAAATACATGTGCAGGCACCTGGTGTAAATAGTCCAAGATTAAAATGAAATGAACTCATAGAAATCTATGGCTGTACAAAATTACCATAGTTCTACTGTATCCTATCTTCTGCAAGTTCACCTGTGAAAATTCAAGGTTCTCTTAAGATGGAGTTTCTCCTTTTGAAGATACTGCATAAGCTGTTACAAGAAAAGGCTCAAAAGGCTTTTGCATCCCTTAAAAATGTGTCTTTTGTCTAAATGGCTATATCTCAGATCTTCTTGTAAAAAGGACCTCACCGGTGATCTTCTATAGTGTAAAATTAAGCTAGTTCATTTTTTTTTTTTCACAATCCAGGCACTTTTGTACTTAATGCTATGCAGTAAGCAAGAATCTTTGCAGAGCTGCAGTGATGAGATGGACATTCAGGATGATAACAGAGGGTGCCTACCATGAACCTTAGGAGATTTTGTCCTTTAAAATAATGTATTAGACTATACCTAGGAACATACTGGAACTATCTCCATGGTCTCATGATACATGAATATTTATTTATAATGCAGCTTTATCTCACCAGTATATTTTCATTAAGACAGAAATGCTTTCTTCAAGGACACCTGCTGTTTGAACAATCCTGTGTTATATACTTTTTTGCTTTGTCCTTGTAGTCAGTACACAATGCAAGAGTATATTGAAAAACCACATAGTATTTCTTAGCTTACGTACCAAAATTTTAAGGGAAGTGGGGGAAAATAAGCACTGGACCACTTAAAAAAAATAAACTGCAGAAAAACAGTACAAACAGCCTTTCAAAAACATGTTATCTCTTCTAGTTTTTTTCAAAGTTACCTTTCATGTTTGTATCTCAGCACCAGCTTCCTAGGAGAAAAAAATCTTGGGCTTCCTGCTGTTACGTTGTACTCATGCCAGTAATAAAGATTTTAAGAGTCTTGTGTAGAATTTGGCCTTGAGCTTCATTTCTCTGGGGAGGTACAAGTGGTTATACCCAGAGCTAGACAGAGGTGACTGTCTCTAAGGGTAGCGTGGAGGGAATCTCACAATGAGAAGGCTTCTAAGATCATGTTGCCCTCGTCTTGTGTCCTCTGGTCACCCTTGTTACACTAGCCAAGGCAAAATAACGTCAACCAACAGCCCTCAAAGTAAAGTCAAGCTATAGAGGTGATAAAGCCAACTGTCTTCCAGTGCACAAAAATGCTACTTCTGTCTATAAAGTGTCATACTGATGAGTCATCTTGTCATCATTCCGTAGAAAATGACTAAGTTTGTTAAATATGCCAGCTAATCTATTGAAGTTTGATTTAATGGCAATCAGTATAATCTATTACACATCACATTAATGCGTTAATAAAAGCAACATCTGCAAGTCAACCGGCTCTGCTTTTTTATCTATATTCAAACAGTGCATTTAAAAAGAGCGCCCAATAAAATGTGACTATTTATCAAGCCATAAGTGTTCTGCTCAGTATTTAAGGAATTGCTCATTAATAGTCTTCCATTGTGTACTTTAATTGAGCACTGAGCAGATGAGTGGCACACCTATGCAGAGTGATTAAACAATACTTTTTCAGCCACAATTTTAACCACATCGCTTAAATGATTGAAAGTTTTCCTTTCATAATGGATACAGGCACCTGTGTAACTTCTGCTGTAGCTGTTAGCTCCAGCTGCAGAGCTCTTGGTTATATGCAAATAAGTCTTAGCCATTTCAGTCAGGTAAACAGCATAATCAAAATGACTGGGCTGTCTCATATGATTAAGTTGAGTAGACACAATCTGTGACTGAAACGGATGAATACGGGGCTACTCCTTCACTGTAAAATGGGAACATATCAGATATGTTTGACTCCAAATGACTAATAAGATGGGCTGAAAAGGTTACGTTCACCTCACCAAACACAGAAACATTTCACCAAACTGAATTTCCTTTAGATGTAACAAGGAAGAATAGGCACTTTCAAGGTATGACTCACCACACTATGGGTGTCTAAAATAGCTCGCATGAGTTGTCCAATAATAGTACCTCTTTCTCTCTTTTGACTACAAACACATGTCATCTGACTAGCTTAGGCATAAACATCTCTGCCGTAGTTGTTTAAAATGAATGGTAAGTGTATGTACGGCCTGAAGGACGGTGCTGGAGAAGCAGTGGGTTTACTGGTGTCCATCTTGGTTCACTGGACAGTGTCACAACTGCAGTGTTGCAACTGCCCTGACTGTAGATATATATGGTATGTGGCCTTTCCTTCCACAGCAGCATTATGATGGCCTGGACTCATTGTCCTGCAAGTTGTCACCTTGGTCACAACACTGGTCTCACCTTGCAGCCAGATGGATTCCTCTCTTTACCATCTCCCCCGCCATCTCTCTTCTCCTGACACTGCTCTGCAGCTTGTGGTGACAGTTTGCTTCCCTCACCCCTCCCGAAAAATGGTGTCTGACACCACGTCTGCCTTTCACCAAGACCCCGACTTCTGACACCACCGGGCTGGAAGCCTTGCTCATGGAGACATGAAAGGGAGCCGTTCCTTTTCTCCCAGAGACCAACAAATACAGTTTCCACACCAGAAAGGTCAGACCGAATGCAGCAGCTCCTCCTTACCCCAAGTATGACTGACAGTTCCCCCATCCCCACTCCTTCAGCAATCTTTTCTAGATTTTCTGGTGCATTGCCAAGATTTTTGCGAACAGAATGAAAAATGTATCCACAGAGTCTCCATCCCTTCTTTTTCACTCTCCTTTCCCCTCCTTTCTTCTTCATATCCATTGCTGAACTGCTTTGCCAACTTTTCTTGTAAGACAATCCAGCAAGACAACTAAGATAATTAAGAACATATATACACATGCAGTTTGCTTCTTAATGAGGAATGTTTGTGGAGAGATAATAATATCCTTTATCAGAACAATTAATGCTGTTAGAAAAAATACAGAAGCTTTTGGGCACATAGTTCTTTTTCAGAGCTGCTGTTCAGGTTACAGATTATTGATGATTTAATAATAAGAGGAAAAAACTGCAGAGGTTTTACCATCATTCTCTGTTCCAGGACTTCCACACCCAATGACTTTAAGAAACAATCAATGATGGCCTGCCCCCAGCTCCCAAGGAGCGTACAGTCAAAGATAATTTATGTTTCACAAAAATAATCTCCTTCTGTTCCTTGTCTTGTTTCCTCCCCCCCAATCTGCTATGATCTGTTAGCACAAGAGAGAATTAATGGTTTAATTTAGGCTTTAAGCCTTCCTTTCATAAATTCTTAATTTAATGTGAATTTCAGGAATGCAAGAAATGCGGAATAATGTTTTTCATCTTTAAGCTTCAGGTAGAAAGATCTCAGGCTGATCTGCAGCTAGTGTAAATTAATACTGTTAAGAACTGAAATCTGTGTGGAGTTATGTAAATTTGCACTAGATATATAGGTTTGTTTTGTTTGGGGTTTGAGGGTTCTTTTATTTGCTCTCCTATTTGTAGGGTACTCTGTACATTTTACAGGTTTTGAATATTGGACTTAGCTGTGAAATTTTGTGGGCAATGACAAACACTCATTTACACAGATAATCCAGTGGGATAACTCAGCCTAAGCACTCACCAGCAAGGGTATGGTTTTATTCTGATACTACAAGAATCCACCAAGTGGGTCTTTCGTGTTGCTTTGGTCCCAGTTTGATGTTTCCCTATAGCACTCTAGCAGTGCTGTGGCTTTTGCTTTTTCATGGTGGGGAAAGCAGGAACAAAGTCAATGTTATGAATGGGGAGGTAGTCAGACATCTATACATGCAAATGACACAGGAGGGGTTTTTTTTGGTTAATGGAAGGGGAAAAGAGGGGAAAGCAGGTGTATTCTGTCACTTTTACATCTTCTTCCTATTCCACACTTCAACAGTGCTCCATTTCCTTCAGTTGCTCTGTTTTCCTTTTGTCTCCCAATGTTTTCCTCTTATGTTCTCTCTTCCTATGTAACCTCAAGGCCAATGTGGAAAGGTAATGCAGACTGACATGTTACCTGCGACCACAATTCATTGTCCCGGTATACTCCGCCCTTCTCCCACACAGGGATGGCTTGCCTGTTTCAAAGCCCTGTCTGTTCCACATGTCCTTTAAGGGTCCGCTCATGGATGTCCTACTTTCAAGACCATAGATTGTGCTAATAAAAATCCACATTTATAAATGAGGAAACAAAGATTAAAGGCTCTTATCTTCACTCACGCAGATCATGACTACCTCCTGCATCTTGTGAATGTTCCCAGTTCGTGGGTTTTGGTGTCTGCTGTAGCCAGGGTTCAGCTCCATGGTGGAACGAGGTCCAGGCACATACAATCTTCTCCGCTTAGTACCCCTCAGTGTAAACAATTGTGCAGGCTTGAAATGAGCCATGATATTCTCAAAAATCCTCTTGGTGTATGCAAGTGGAGTACAAGAACCAAGTTGTAAGGTGTCCCACAGAGTGTATCCATCCCTCAGAATAGTCGTTGCCCCTATGGAGCCTTCTAGATCACAGCTCTGTGCTTCTGCATCTAGTCTGCACTGGCCTGCTGTCAGAGGCCATCAGCAGCCATTTTGCAGATGTGACCTGCAATAGGAACTGGTCAGCTCTATTCCCAGTCAATCCTAGGGATCTGGAGCTGAGTCCAACCGTAGAGGAACCCAGAGCATTTTCTGGCTGTTTGTATTTTGGTGCACTTTGTTTCATGACTTCCGAAAGTCTGCAAATGGCAAAGACATGGAGAAAATACAGATCATTTTAATATCAGGTTCACCTGCTCTAACATCAGTGCCTTTCTTTACTTCCCAAAGTCCTTTACCTTGCTCTCAGCAAACCTCCTAATAGCTGCATTCACTGCACAATTACATATAAATTCCCAGAGTAGCATCTGGTATGTGTGTTGAATAAAGCAGGTGTCTTTGGAAACATGGGATGTTACAGAGCAATTGAGACTGAAGCATAGATACAGAAAATGTAAAAGCAGCATGAAAACCTACATTTGGCATTTGCTGATTTCCAAGTTTTTGATTTGGCAGCTTATACTGAATCATTCTTTCGCTGTGAGGGGTTGGGTTTAGTACAATTCTCCTCGTTGTTTTAATAGGAAGCCCAGCAACACATCAGCATCAGCACTTATTATCATCTGAGCTTGAACTTTCTAAATAAGCTGCTGCCACCTGATAGGAAGACTAACCGAAGGAGGAGCTGTCACCCCAGAGCACCATGCCGGGATGCTGAGCCCCCTGCTCCCAGAGAGCGTGATTCTGTGCTGTTTGGTGTTTGTGTGGTGGTTTGTGGACCCAGAGTCAGACTGAAACATTTATGATCAGCTACTCATTGGCATGAGTTGGGCTCACAATGCAAACAAGAGAATTGGATTATTTTACTTTTTTTTTTTTTTAATTTTAAGTGTCAACTTAACCTGAAAAGTATTTCACAGAGTATTTCCTGAGCCCAGAGGCTTCTTACTTGCTGGTTTTCAAAGGTCTGCCTAATGCTAGCAGTAGGAGTTTCTCCAGAAAATGTCCCGAGAATCCTTTTTAATAGAAAATATTAGACAATTTATTTTTGTGGCTTGTAACCATCTTTTTTAGTAAGAAATTTACTGTAAATAAGTGGAGTTATCCTGGTGTAAAACAGGAGGAACATAGAGGTAAAGAAGCCGTGTCTGTGCTGTTGTTCACCACTGATGTATTAGACTTTTCTCTTTCATAAGAGATATATACTGCAATTGAACCTAAACCAAATCAGTAAAAGTTCCTGTCTCAGTGTGAGACTTAGAGCTATGTTTCCTCCAGCAGCTGCAATTCAAACCCTCTTGTGCATATGAACACTTCCTATTATTGCACATAGTGTTAACATTTGTGCCTTTAATTTTTACTTTTCAGCTATTCAATTTTTAATATATTTACATCTAAGCTTATGACAACAGGCTTATCTGAACACCTGGTTGCACACACTGCAGCTAAAAAGAGGAAGATTATTGCATTGGACTGACAAAAGTCCCCATCAAACATTCCCACAAATCCCAAACACACCCTTCCTAGTGCTGTGACTTACCCAGTCATCCTGCCTAAAGCAAAGGCAGAAAGATAAACCTTCAGTTGTGTTCTGAAGGTCAACATTTATCATTGCTAACATCGAGCTAAAATAGATTTTTCTTCTCTTTTCTTTCCGTTTCACAAAAATTAGGTGATATCTTTTAACTTTGGAGATGGCATTGGATATAATGCCCTACCTCCTGGCCATTAAAGACTGCTATGTTAAAATGTTTGGATTTCTGTACTTGTAATCGCTATATATAAAATACAAGCCTCTACAGGCTCTGTCTTGATGACAGCCTTTTTACAGAAAGCATAGCATAGATAGCTGAGGTAAAGTTCTGACACAGTCCTTCATAGACTTATGAACAACAGCTTGATTTTAAATTCATAGCAACCAAAGCTGTTGATTGGAAAAGCATTGACTTTTAGATGGCTTTTAGAATGGGTAAACAAACTCAATATTCAAAACAAAACAAAACAAAGTAAAAAAACCAACCTCTTGCTGTTTTTTTAGTCTACGCAAGGCTCAGTGGAATACAGCTCTGTGGTGATGCAGAGACCTCCAGACTGCAACTGGAAATAGCAGAGCTATAACACACGAACACAACCAGTTTGCTTTCAGACCTGAGCTGGCATCGCTACTACTGCTGCTGTGAAGCCTGATTTGAAGCTTCCCATTCGGATCAGTGCAGATGTGCACTGATGTGCAGTAGCTGAATTGCTGGGTGTAGATATCTTTATTGGTTCCACTGGTTTCAGATAGTTGTTCATGGGAGTCAAAGTATCATAATGGGCAATGATCCCTGCTCTGATGCACTGACAGAATTGGTTAATAGATAAAGATAAAGAACATTACAGAATGAATAAATAATAGCAAAACACATTAAGCTAGATGCATGGGTGTCAGGTTGAAAAATCCTTTGTAGGGGAAGTAGGCTTTTTAAGGATATTATTTTTGTTTGTTGTGACATGTGTTGCAAACATACAAATGTGTAAGACAATGCTTGTAATACTCATTTTGTTGTTTCTTTGAGGACATAGTGAAAAGTCTGTCAGGGCCTTGAGGGCGCTAATATGGCTTACTGGGCCCTGACCAGCCTCACCTGGGGCTTTCATCCCCACTGCTGCCCATGCATCCAGGACCATAGTTTAGTTCAGCCCTGGGCACCCATTCTCTGCCCGCTATGTTGCAGGAGTGCTGGTATCTAGCTCAACCACAGCCACGGCTCTACCTGGCCGTGTGACCTGCTGATCTGGACCCTGACCCATGGAATGACATCCCAGCTTGATCTTCCGTGTCACTGTGGACCTGCTTGGGAGATGACCAGGCTGTGTCTGACCTTATTTACCCTCATCAGACCCAATCTCAACCTATTGATTGACTTCCTAGCTTGACCATGTACCTGCCTCATCACCACAACTTGCCTGATGACCAAGGATCTCGGTTGCAGCTGGCTGCTGTCTCCAGACCTGCCCTGCTCACCTCCCTTGGGTACTGCAGGAGGCACATGCTAGTTGTGTTGGCAGCCTCAGCTCCTTGGTCCTTAGGGAGCAACCAGCCCTCACTACCCCCTGACAGCATGTTGGTCAAGCTGTGGTATTTTAAAAATGGTAAGTAACAGTAAAATTTCATTTTACAAAATTGGGTGTTTTTTTCCTCATGACAGAAGCTTTTGAAGTTAGGGACTTGAAAGTACATCTTCAATCACAATTACAGTGTCAGTACTGTGAAGTTATAATCACAATAAGAACATTTGTTGCATAAATGCTATTATAGAGGAGCTCATTTGAGCCAATTAATTGAAGAAAACTGTTGAGTTGAAGAACCAGAGCTTCTGTTATGAGGAGCAAACCAATCAAATATTCAGAGTTTCTCTGTTTACTTTCAGCTTGCACAGTAGTTTGGACGCAATATGAGCCTAATAAATCATATGAAATATGCAGATAGCAAAGCTGCTTGGTTGTTACCAAAGTAGGTCAGACTTGAACCAGCCACCTCATCCAGTCTTGCCAGCCATCCATTCCCCAAGGGTATCTTCAGGATGAATATTACCAGTTTTTTAATCCAAGCTAAAACTGAGTCTCAGCACTGCCAGGTTCTCACCATCCAAACATCGTTGCCAAGTCAGCCATGGAGCCCACCACACAGCAGTCACTGCTGACATTTTGCATGAGAGATCTAATTGATTTCACTTATTTTATGCTATGGGAGTTACAAAAAGAGAATGGCAGCCCACTGTTCAATGTTTGCATGCCTCTCCCCAAAAGGCACCTAGATTAATTTTTTTTTTTAGAAGCCAAAGGTACAGTTTTAATAACATCTTGCAGCTAAAGAAACTCCACAGTTAGCTGCAGAGCAATGGCTGTTTATCAGTCCTACTCCCTCTCTCTGCTCTAGCTTTTGGCAAGATCACTATCTTCTTACAGTGATGAAAGAGAATATTAAGTACATACATCAAAATGAAAGACATGATAAGTTGTTTTTTATCTTGCTGTTTATTAAGAGTCTTCATCCCTGATTTATTAAGAGTGGTGCTTTTAATTGATAGTAGTGAAAATTAAAGCTCTGTCATAATAGATTGTATCAATATCTCCTTGTACCCAAGACTGAAACCTAAAAACCAATTATTTACTTCTTGTAAGGAACACTGCACTGCATGTTTTCATATGGGAAGCCAGTCCCTTAGGTTGCACTTGCAAACTTAGAGTGGCAGCTCAGAAATGTGGGGTGATAATTCATATATGCTGGTACAATGGGAAGTCATATAGAAATTTAAGAATTAGGCAGGCTGATGAGAGGATGCTATGAGAGAAAGACTGAGACATAATTGTCAGGCAGATATGCAGAGAGGCAGGTGAAAGCCAGCAGTCTGGCACCACACCACTACAGGAGCAATTCCAGTTCTCTCCCGTAACACTTTTCCTATTCTCCACTCAGATTTTAAGTCTCGAGTCTGTCAGTAAGAATAGTGCAGTGAGAATAGGGGTTGTGGGGGAAAAGTGCTTTGAAAAACATCCAGGGTCTGAGGTACTCGGGTATTCAACAATTTGTTTTGGCATCCAAACTGCAGTCAAACCAAGTTCAAAGCAGTGGACCTGTGTTTCACACGTGCAACCTTCTCACTTTTACAGAAATGGCAGATACTTCCACCCATGCTTTCCTTTAGGATGTGGTAAAATGACCTTGTGGCTTCCAGCCTTGCTTCACTGTGCCTAGAGCTCATGTGGACTCATCTTTTTCAGTGTCCAGCCTTGGATGACACCAACATATTTTTTTGGATAAGACTAAACCTTTTTTGGGTAAGACTAAAGGGCCTACTAAACCCTTGGGCAAAATATTGAAAGTATTACCCATTCCCTGGGAGATCAGAGAACATTGATACCTCCCATTCAAAGAAAGTTAAGTGGTATCACGTAAAACGGCCTTAAATACTCATTCGGTTATTCCCATTTTTATCACTTCCACGCTTCCCTGCCATCGAGGTCAGTCAGCTTCCTGCATGCTGTTGGCTGCTCCCTCAGAGCCTGATATTTGCTTTTACATTCACAGTGAGAAGGAATTTCTTTGTGGGCATTACCACGGGACTTTGCTGGGCACATGAAAACACAGGAATACAGCAAAAGCCCAGGTCCAAAGCAATGGCTGCTCCCCCATGCACTTCAAGAAGCAGCAGTCTGCACTATCCCGAATGACTTTTCTTTCCTCCATTAGATACCAGCAGTTCTTAAGAAAGATTCAACATCTATCCTGAAGCAGGTTTCTGTCCTGTTACTCAGTTCTTAATGAGTGGTAATATCACCATCGGAGGAATGAATGTATGGTTGCCAGTGAAGGTAACCTGTCCACAGGAACAGAGCAAGCAGGACTAGGAGTGAGATCCTCGATCACCAAGTCTGCTGCTTTGCTGTCACAGAAAGCCATGCCATTTCAAGACAGATGTGCGAAAGTGGTTTTACCCATGTCAGTGGCTTAGAAAGCCAGACTGGCTCTGTCATCGAGAAATGGAGTTAAAATATTTGGCACAGCGGCTACTGCTGCAGTATCTTTTTGCAGAAGCAGAGGTTGCACCTTAACCCTTTCCATTTCCCAACAGGGGCAAAGACAGCAAACCAAACTCTCCAGGGCTTTCCTCCCGATGACTTCTTCCTTTCTGGCACACCAAGACCCAGTCCCAGGCCCTCATTCCTTAGCAGCACCAACATCCAAGTTTGCTTACCCTGCAGAGCAAACTCAGCTGGGCAGGTGACATCAGGCACCCTCCGACTGAGCTTTCCATGCTGTAGGTGCATACTTGGTTCCAATACTAGGTACCAACACATGTTCTCTGGTCCTGCTGCTGTTACTGGGTGCCTTTGCAGGCAAAACAGCCTTGCCTTGTGCAATTTTTATTTAATTTAATCTTTTTTACTCAATAATACAAATATTGTGTTTAATTAACACAACTTCTGCAATCCAACATTTAAATAAACAGCTTTTCTTTCCCAGGCTCATCTTCAGCCAAACACTTGTCTCCCATCCTCATGTCGAATTCCCTTATTTTTGCTGCGGTTACACTGAGTCTTTCCCAATTCCTTCTGTGAAGAGGCAGTCAGCGCGGGAGGCTTGGGGTGGCGTGTGTGATGGTTTCTGCCTGCTGCTCCATGCGTATTGGGTTTTTTTTTTCTGTTAATTTCTGCTTCTTACTGGCTTTCCTCTACTTCGTTCTGGGTCACCAATGTCTGCAGTCCCTTGGGGGTGTCCCTGCCCTGGCATCTCTCATACCGGTGTGGGAGCTGACTCCCAGGTAGCTCCCCACCTCTTCCCACACAGGGCACCTGCAGGCCCTGCTGCCAGAACCTGCCGGTTATGCCCAGCAGAGGAGGTTCTTCCAGAGCAGCGAGCTCCTCAGGGGCACATTTTTGCTTCCCCTTTTGTCCTAGGTTTGGTGATATCTAATTCGTTCCTCTACCAACATCGCCCTTCAGCTTTAATGGTTATCACCCTCCCAGGTGTTCAGCTGGGACTGGAACCAAATGAAAGTGAAGGAGATTTCCAGCAAAACCCAAACATTGTTTTTTTGGCAAGGTCTCAGTGTTACAGGCCGCTTTTTCAAGTGTTTATGCACAGTGGTATCCGAGACATTAGCCATTTTCCACGTCCGATATTTAAAGTAGGTATTTATGGTAACTTTATGGTAACAGCTTATTAAGTTTGGCCATTAATGAACTGGTAGGGAGCCCCCAGTGGAGAATACTGCAATAATTAAATGGTTGTAAGAACAAGTACTTATGATAGAGGGATCTCCAATAAGAACAGGCTGTTCACAGAATCCTTGTGGCTTGTTTTAAATTGATTGAAGCATTAGCCAAAATTTGAAAAAGAAAATTCCCAAAAGAGCAGATTACATAAAAACACATCTTTATGAAAATTGTCTGCTGGCAGAAACAACCCATGGAATGCCATGCCATTTCCCCTTTCGTTCTTCCAGCTTTTAAAAGGTATGTATTTATATTGTCTGCCTTTTACGAGTGATTTCTTATACACACTGACAATAAGACACAACTTATGTGTCCCTGTCTGCCTTGTCTTTGCTTTTGTATTTCATTTTGCCATTGTGTTTGAAGTGGAATAATATACACTGGCATAGATTTTGTTTTCTGTTACTTGTGATTACTCACCAAATCATTCTGGAGTGTTCTTTGTTTTTTTTCCTAATTATTGGGTTTGATCTCTGCTTGGGGAATAGGGCATTCTTCGCTGTGCTGTCCTGAAAATAATTGCATTTGCAATGATTGTTTTCTAATAACAGTTCTGTAGAATAAGTGCTTTGGGGCCAAATCCAGCTTTACTTATGAGAACAAAAGAATTTTGCCTGAATAATAATTGAGTAAGGACTTTGTGTGTTGGGTCATTATTTGTGAAATATTTATACAGCCCACGATAGCTACTATGTATCTCCAGTGCAACAAAGAACAGCTATCATGTCAAAACAACAACTATTATAACATTACCATCCAATTTGGGCAGCATAGTGCCTTGGTTTGGACATGAGACTTTCACAGACATTCATGAGAGCTGATGGCTTAGACAGGGGAGAGATATCTAGAATAAATGCCATTGTGTAAGACATGCCTTTTTTTTTGTAGTAATAGCCCTAGTTGATTGAGGGCTAGCTTGTGACACTTTCGTCAGCACTGAAGAACTACTTGCTTTCCCAAAGTAGTCTCATTTGTTTTACACTGGGAAGATTCAGGCTCGTAGAAAGCTAGTGAGAAAGAATGGGAGTATTTGAACTGGGTCCTCAGCAATTATTTGGGTTTTGAATACAACCCAGTGATTATGTGGCTTTCAAGGTGTTGCACAGGTTGCTGCCTAGGTATCTTGCAGTGCTACTCTTCCCGACATTCATTTCCAGCACGGTTCATTGCAGTTTTGCCAAAGGCTTTCCACTGGTATTTGTGGTGGGTCTGAGCAAGTAAATCCTGCATAGGACAAAGACACTATCATCCTCCAGCTTCTTTTTATTCTTATACTACAATTAAGATTCAAAGTAATAGTTTTCGTGGTGTAGTCATTTTTAATTTACACTTTGTGGAATATAGAATTTTGCGAGACATACTTTTTCCAAGTTTTCTCTTCTTAGCTGCATAAATCTAACACACAGGCTCTGTCCTTAATAATTTATATCACTCCAGTGTACCAGTGTAATTCTTCTAATATACCCTGTGGGTTTAATTCTTGCTTTCTGTATTTCAACTGTAAGACTACAGGTTAAGAACTTTAAAAAGTTACTTCAAGAAATAGTTCTTGACTCTGTGAGAAGCCAAGAATTGAGTATTCTGTTCAGTATTATATCTGGAGAATTATCATTCTGGAGAATTATTGTGACATGCTGTAAAATGAATGAAATAAATAAGTAAAGATCAAATATGCTGGGTATGAATACAGGAAATAAACACCATGCAAACAGAGCTGCCAGGGTTCAGTTCTTCAGGTGGTGTCAATTAGTCTGGACAACTACAGTTATTTAATTCTGCACCATGTGGAGACAGAATATCATCACTTTCTTAGGCACCGATTGTCAAATTAGCATGCACACATATACATATACAATAAATAAGTTGCATCCCCACGTTTACATTGCAGTTGGAGTGTAATTGTAATAGCAGTTGAGTGATTCTTAGACACTTCAGTGACAAACCTACTCTGAACGCAATACATTGATCATTGCTCTGACATCTACTAACTGATCTGCCTGCACATTCAAAATTCAGAGATTTTATATTACATGGATTAACGTGTCATCAGCACTGTTTACTAAGGTGCAGTGGCTTGTTTAGGTTATCAGAAACCCAGAAAGAATTATAATTTAGTACATCATTAAGGTGTAATGCTAACCATAGTCTGTGTCTTTTCCTCTCTTTCCCCAATAAATCTGGCCACTCCTTTTATTTTGTTCTGCTGCCTTTACATGTGCTTCTCTCCCTCTTGCTCACATCAAAAATCTGTTTTTTCCTCAGCTGGCAGGGAGTTTTAGTCTGTAATGAGAGAGCTGCTGCTTTTGATCCTTTTTATAAGGTAACTCTGATTAATGTTCATGGGTGTTCTACAAAAAGGAAGAGGACAGAATATATCCCCACTTTTAGGATAAACAATTAAATGCTTAGGTATGCCTTACTCAAGTAAATCTTTCACTGACATAATTTACTGCAAAATAGATCAACCAAACACAGAGGAAGAATATGAGGGCTGGATTCAACGTTATTTGTTTGTCCTGACATCACTTATTACTGCAGCGGTCAGAGCCTTGCTGATGCTCACCTATTGATATTCACCAACCTGCTGGGTTTGGACCCCAAACAGTGTGAAATGTGATTGTAAATTCCCTTAATTGGGGCCAAGGTCTTCTTTGGCTCCTCTGGCATGTTTCCTTTAGTTATGAGTCCTGCATGGAGATGAGATCATAAACTCAGCCTTTTTCACCTCCCAACTCCAGTTGTAACTCCTGGAGATTCCCCAGGATTAAAAGCATCCTTCTTTTACTGCTTCTTCCTCTGGTTTATTACTTATCCTATCAAGAGGGGCTTAAATCATGTAATACAGAGAATTTGTAATGATTTCTAACACGTTTGTTCTTTGATTTACATAAAGCAAGACACGTAAAGGTCAACCACAATAACAAACTTCTGTGTGCCTTTGCCTCAATTTCCTTACTATTTTGGAGCACTTCCTGAGTAATTTGTAGTGTCAGTCTTTTCCCAAAGAGAAGTGCCTGACGAGGGGCATTTCCCTTCTCTTAGGTGGTTATGTTTCTCGTATGTGTCTCCGAGCTTAAAAAAAACACAGTACACGAGTACTTTTGTAGCAGAGTATATGAGGGTACAAACTCCTTCTTCGCTGAAGAGGGCTCTTGTTTGAATAGCATAATATTGAAGTGTAACAATACTTTATTGTCAGCACTGGCTACGTGTAAACATATCTCACCAAATCTCTTGCATCCTGCAAAATACTGTGAGAGGCTTCAGCTTTACACTCAAAATGGTCTCAGGAAACAAAACAGGGTTTGAAATTTGAAGAAATATTGAGAAATACACTAATCCATCTGATGACTTATACTGAAATGTACTGAACAAGTAAACACGCGCTTTTATGTACCTCAACAAAAAGCTAAAATACACTGTTCATCAAATTTTGCCTTTTTTTTTGTTGAATATTGTAATATATTCTGCAAATATATCTGGTAATTTTTGACCATCTCTCTACCTGGTCAATTACTATTCACTGAATAATTTATTCAAAGATTAATGGCAAAACAGATCAAATAAATTATGCTATGAATATTTTTTTCAGTGTAGTCAACTGGCCCTAAAACCTATTACAAGCTTTCATTTATAATACATACAGTTCTCTATATAATAATTTAACAAGCACTGTGAATTACGGAGCTACAATTTTACTGAAGGCTTGTAGGGACATTATAAACCTCAAAAATGAGTCTCAAGCAGTTAGGAGAGACAGAGGTATTCCAAAATGGAGTGATAGCCCCATAACTCAAAGCACACTTGCATTTTAATTAATACTGGGATTTGGTGTAACAGTAAATCTTCCCTCTTTTTCACTACATCCCCTTATCCCTCCTCTTTCTATTTCAGTCCCATTTCTGGGGGATAACCATTTCTGTTCCTCCCAGTCCTGGCATTTCTCCCGCCTTAGCTCCAACTTCACCCTCTCAGCAGCCATCAACGCGCATCAGGGACAGAGTTAAGCTCCATCTAAGAAAAATGCTCAGAATCTTGCTTATAAATCAGGGCGGTTGTCCTGCTGAAGCCAATGAGACAATGGCACACCTGAGCACCAGCAGTGCTCAAGGGACTTGGACACCACCCGGGGGAGGATGCTTGGGTGACCTTATTGTCTTGTCTCTTTCTATATCCCTTTCACATGCTGTGCAGGCATTAGATTCCCAGTGTTATTTACTCATGTCCTATCTTATGACAGAAAAGGGGAATGAACATTTCTACCCCACCCCTTGCACTGGAAATTGTTTTTGAGCAAGTCTGGCTGATTTTACCTTTGGCTAATAAACATCTGATTTAAAAAATTGAAGGTAGCTGGTGTTTTGCTGTTGCTCAAAAAAGATCATTTTCTCCCTTCTCTGAATAATTGTAGGTTTCTGAATATCTGTCATTTTACTCCTAACTGTCCAGGAAACATTGCCAACCTCAGGTTTTGAGTGTTCACATTGTCATTGTGCTCACAGAATTGTAAACAAAGATTGGAAAGGAAATCATGCGCCCTGAAGCATACTAGCTTAAAAAGGGAACTCGGTTCCACCACATAAAGTAAACCTGTCTTGAACACATCAAGAAAAGCACTTTGACATTACTGACTTCTGAAAAATTGCACTATGCCCCTCCTCCCCCATCCCTGTGTGTTTTTCAAAAAATGGATTTAATACAGTTTTGTGGATGGAAAGTCTGAAGCACAAAAATGAGAAGGAATATGCCCAGATTTTAGAAGCTGTGTTTGGCACTCCCTAATTTTCCCCCTCCTGCCCCTTTTCCCTAGTCTTTAAACCCCGTGGTTGCTTCAGCCTCTCTTTTCTTGCAGGCTGAGGCCAAACATGTTGGGGAATCAACATGTGGTCTTTTGACCACAAGAACAGTGTCCCAGGCATAGAAGACATTTCCTCCCAAACTTAAAAAGTCACTTCAATTTGCCTTCAAAAGAGAGGACTATCTAGAGGTCAGAAATGCCAGAACAGTTTAATTCTGTTTAGAAAATGTGTTCTTTGTACACTGAGTTTAACCACTAGCTGGAGTACTGCAGATACTGTGATATGATTGCTTCCCATGTTTTTTTGCGAAGCTCATTTCATAAAAGATTGTACAGAGTTACTGCTGTTACTTTCAGAGGGTGTCAAGTTAGCAAAAATAGCATCTCAGGTTTCTCTCCTTCTTAGCTTTCTAGGTAGGAGAATTCCTGTTCTAATCAGCAGATTTTAGCAGTACTCAAGCTCCTGTCAGAGAGCAGCAGACTCTTAATACGACTCAGCTTCCAGATTAATGAAAGTAATGAAGTTTATCTTCTCTTTTGTTCATCAATATTCCAATTTCACTTGCCGTGTTGAGTGCTTGGGAAGTGGCAGACATTTTGCTCTTGCCTATTCTTAAGGAATTATATATTTCCTTTAAAAAATCTGAGCTCTGTCTAAGCATTGTCGAGTGCAAGTATAAGTAAAGATAAAACAGGTTTGGGTGATGAACCTGTCCGGGTTTGAGAGAGGGCAATGTTCTCATCTAAGCTGGACCTACGTTGAATGGTTTGAAGCAGGTGACCTCTCAAGGTCTTTTCCAAACTGAGCTGCTCTATGAGTCTATAATTCTCTTCCCCACTAAGAAAACTGCTTCCTCTCAATGTCAGCACTCATCTTGAAGCTGGTTCCTGGGACTGTATGAACTCAAGTTTTTTCATTGCAGACGAAGCTCACGGGTGTAGCACCAGTCTGCTTTGGAAATACATAAAAAGCAGATACTCCATTGTTTAAACACTGTGAAAACTGTTCTTTGTACCACCGGTACAAGACAATAAGATTAAGGTTTCTTACGTTAGTGGTATAAAAGAATAAATGAACAGTGCTTCACTTTCTGAAGAACAAGATCCAGTAGCAATACTGACTGAAAGGACCAGAAGATGTATATGTCTGTCACAGGGCTCTGGCACCATTTTATCGGTTCCTCTATCCTGTCTTTTCTCTTTCACAGCAGGAAAGACTTTAGGGACGAAAACTATAGCAAACTGATTTACAAGCTCTAAGTGACAGCAGCGAGTCTTACTACTACAATACACTCCAGGATCACTATTCCCACCTTTAGCATTTTGTGGTGGTTGAAATTTTTAAAAATAGTCAGAAGGAAGGGTGTTGTGCTTTGCAATATCAAAGTTCATCAGCACCAAGCACTGTGAGAGTAGGTTCCAGGTGCTAACGTGTGAACTTTAATTCTTCTGAAGCTATTTTATCTTCTAACAGAGTTTTGTTCCCTCCATGTTCCTTTGTTCAGCTTTTTTTAAAGCCCCTTTCCTGTCATATGAAATGCAATTTCACAAACTGACTGGCAGCAGACGTTGAATCCTAAGGCTCTTCCATCCAGAAAGACAAAAATAAAGTGGAACATTCACCCCCAAAGCCCCTAAACTGCTGTAAAAAGATTTTAACTGTGGCAGCTGTCTCTTATCTATTGTGCTTCTAAAATAGTATGCCGAGTTATTTTCTTAAAAGGGTAAGAAAGCTCTCAGGCATTTTAACCTTCTTGGCAAGGTAATGCCTGTTGCCATTCCCGGATGTTTTGAATGAAATTGTAGGTACCATCCAGCAGTGGATGTGGCACTTGAGAGAAGGCCAGGATTACAGGGCTGGCTGTCCCTGTAAACCTTCGCCATGGCTTCTGGCAAGGCAATGCTGCCTGGCTTGTCTAAACACCGAGAGCTACAGTGCAGGGGTTGAATCATAATCTGTCTCTTGATAAAAATTAGGGGGGGTCCAGTTTTGATGAGAGCCATGAGACATTGCCATGTTACCATTAAATCATGTTAATTACATTGTCAGAAAAAGGGCACACCTTTGCTGGCAAAAACCCTGAACAAAATGAAATCCTCCAAAAATACCCCAAAATACTCAAGCTTTAGCAGCATTTTAGCTGTTGAAGAGTTCAGGAACAGAAAGAGCTATTTTTTTCTAATAAAGCTATATAGTTGCAAATAAGAAAGACTCACTGATAAATTAAGGCTATTGGACATCTGTGTATGGCTAAGCTCCTCAGAGCCCCTTCTCAAGACCAGACTTGCCAGCCATCCACGTTATGAACTCACAAGCCTGTGTTACGAGATTGCCTCAGCTCAAGACCCAGAGAGCTCTTAAGGACCAGAGGTGAAGTTTCTCTCAACTCCTTGGAAAGGGTCTTAACTTTTGCTCACAAGGACAAGAAAATCCAGCCCAGTCAGGTCTGAATGTGTTGTCTGACACAACCAGCAGATTTCTTAAACTGTGCTGTTCCTAAACACGATGCAAACACTTTCAGGCTGAGTGCAGGCACAGGCTGAAAGCACCTGACCATGAGGTCCTCAAGCTCACATTGCTTCTTGGAAGCGTAGTCACAGGTTAAGGATAGACAGCATAGCGCCCTTAAAGGAAAGGGCAGTGTCTTCGGAGCCAGGATGAGAAAGGAGCTATTGGACCATGAATCTACACACACTGAAGAAATGACTCTAAGGGATTATTACTTAGAAGTTCATTGTCACAGGCTGTAACCTGGTCCAACAGCATTAAACTGTGGTCACAGCTGATTCCTCAGATCAGTCTAATGGGAGCAGACAGCAGTAAAGCTATATGACTGTGATGCCCTCTGAGCAAGTATCCAAGTAAGGAGTGAAGAGGAGGAGCAAAAGTGTGACATTTGCATAAACACTAAATTAGAAAAAATGGTAAATATTAAGCTGGATCCATACAAAGGAAGTAAAATAGTAATTTACGAGATTTGTGGTTCAGTTAAGAACTCCGCAAATTACTCTATTAATGTTAAATTGGGGTGAAAATAGATCTCATACATAGTAATGAAGCTGGAGTTTAGCCTGCAGAGTTAAATGGGCAAGCCCGTCGTTTCGCGTTAGCGCTGGCGGAAATCAGGAGGGACAAAGGACGGATAGACAAAATGATAGCGTTGGCAGACAAAAGCTGTGGCAAGCTGTTCACCAGAAATCCAATCTCTGCTGAGCAAACTCATCATCGGCTTGCTCTGAAAAGCTCACAGATTCCCTGCCTTTCACCTTTCGGATGGGATGAAAGACACGCTGGCCAGCCGCCAACTTCTGATTTGAGCGTTTTATCTAGGAGTGCGATAGCGACTCAGGCAGGGAGAGACAAGGAGTTTGTGCGGATCCAGAAGAGACTCTTTATATTTCTCCTGGAGATTTCTCAGTTAACCCTAACTAATCTCTTCTTACTGGATTTGCACCCGTAGGAACCTCTCTTTGAAGAAAATTTGTTCACCAGATGAAGCTGCCCAGACCATCACAGATTTGAGAGACAGTCACTGAAGGGAAAAGAATAATCTTTGCTGACCAATGGAAATTCATGAAAGGTTCTCTAAAGCCTTATAACAACATGTCTTTGTAGTGCAGCAATGCACACAGCATACAGGGCCAAATCTGGCCATCCTCATCAAGGGCTCCCTGGAGAACACAGAGGCTTTTGCTGCACATTTGGCTGGGCTTTGCCTATTCCTCCTCAGCCCCTTCTGCTGCCCAGGGCCAGCATTTCGTTGGGATAAGAAGAGACAGACAATTTTTACCACAGAGAATCATCCCCAAAGGTGTCTCACAACAAAATAGTCCCCAAGTGACAGACTCGGGCCACATCAGTGCTGTGTGGCACTAAGAAGTGCCAGTGATGGATGATCTGTACGGACCAGTAACAAGGACAGAGGGGCCAGAAGAAGGCAAATACTGCCTCTTACTGGTGCCTGAGGACGGAGGGAAGGAGAGAGCTTTAGACCTTCTGAAGAGGACAGGAGGGGCCTGGGATTAAGTGCCTGATATTTGAAAGCACTTCATTTTACTCCATGTTTTTATGGTGGTGGTGGGAGTTGACTTCTGGTTTTGCTTTGAACTTTTTCTCAAACCTCAGTGTGAGCTGGAAATGCTGAAGCTCAAATGTTTTTGCATGAAGAGGAAGACACCCTCCTCCCCTGCCCCAGTTTTACTCATTTTGTACACAAAGCCATTGACTAAATTTCTATAAAGCTGGGACCAGTATCTCTACACATTTCCCAACTCTCACAAATCATCAGTGGAGCAAAACCAAGTGAGCATTCTGCTTCGGAGGCACTATTTTCTGTTGTTCCCCTGACTTTGCAAACAACCATCTGCAAGGGGCTGACTGGAGGCTTTTTCTGGCACGTAAGGAGAAAAGGGGTCCTGATGAAATAGCCACCATTTCTCTACATGATATACTTTGATTTGTCTTGGAGCCAGTTCTTACCTGTTCTCTGCTTTGCGTAGGCAGATACATCTGTACAGAGAGTGTTTAACCACCAACTGGTCAGACTGGGCAGAATTTTGCATCCCTTACACATGGCAGAATTCACACCCCTTGGTACAAAACTCCATCTTTACTCTTCCTCCACCCACCTCTCCTCAGCTACCTGAAGTGCAAGGTCAGATGAAATCATCACACAACACATCAACATAAATCTACCATTCAAGTGGTAAAACAGCCATACTGGGATTTTGCGTTAATTCAGACCATGTCTTATGCTGAGCAATTAATTTGTCTTATCATCCTGATCTGGGTATCTGAATAGGTTATAAAAGTTATTAAATGTTATTTTCCTTCCAAACTTCATACCTCTTTCCTACATGTGTATTTTTCTGACCTTGCACTTAGAAGTGACAAAATACGAATATTAAATTTGTATGACCTTTACCATCCTCAAACACAAATTAGGCTCATGTTCTTTGCACTGGCATTTGAAATGAGTTATTCGGTCTGCACTGACAACTGTGTAGGGGAGCGATAAGGCAACAGTGGGGTATTGACGTAAAAATAAGCATAATAATCTTCTTAAAAAATGTTTCAGATAAAAAGAGCAGATAGCAAATCAGTCTCCTTGAGTTCATGGTTTAGGTTTTTGTCCTCCCTGAAGTGGCGTTTGGGAGCTATAATCTCCTGTCTTTGTTTTCCAATCCAAGAGGGATGTATAATAAGAGAAAATGAGAGGTCAGCTAACAGGAAAGCACCCCCCCAGAAACCTCTAAATACATGTAATTATATGCATGCACACCAGCAGAGCTTTGGATTTGTTTTAAATACCCAAATGCGAACTGTTGGAGGGAATCTCTGTGTGTGTGTGTGTGTGTGTGTATGTTCATGCTGTCCCTCACCAAGGAAATTGTATTGTGATATTATAACTCTGCAGCTTTCAAGTTAGTAGATGTCTCGTGCAGCTTTTCATGATGTTCAAGCAATTCATTGACCTTTCAGCTACTAACCTCAGTTTTTATTCTTGAATTAAATGCGCTGGGTAAAAAATATCACAATGATATTTTTTTTAAAAAAATTCTTCTGCTCATATGATCGTGATGATGATATTTTTACAGCAACTGTAGGCTGCCACATCTCTTGTATTGAGTAAATATGTTTCATATTTCAAAGGTGAGTTTCTGAGTCTGACACTCTTTTTAGTCTGATTTCCTAAGGAAACATGTACATTTTCCTCAGGTACATATGTCAACAACCTTTCTTTCAAATCCATTAGTCCATTTCAACCAAATTTCACAGAGGGGGATAGATGTCTCAGACATGATATTTCCCTGCAAAGCTGATCAAGGTGACGGGCTGCTTAGAGGAGAGACACCTACTACTGCTGTCACTGAGAGAAGGATGGGGACCACTCACCCCTTCTGCAGGCTGCCCAGCTCAGCAGCCCCGACACTGCACACAGGACTGCCTGGGCGCCCACAGCACACACGTAACCCCGGCTGGTGGGCAGCAGAGTTAGGCAAGGGATGTGGAAAATATCTGGCGGTAGCAAAGGGGAAGGTGTAGGAGATGTAGAGCGCTCACTGAAGGAGTTAGAAGGGGTGTGGGAAGCATAGGACATCAGGAGGAAAGGACACTGCTCAGCTCTCCTGGTTTTGCTTCTTACCAAATAACATTTAGATTGGATATTAGGAAAAACTTTTCACTGAAAGGGTTCTTAAACACTGGAATAGGCTGCCCAGGGAGGTGGTGGATTCACTATCCCTGGAGGTGTTTAAAAAAAGGATAGACATGGTACTTGGGGACATGGTTTAGAAATGGTTTTGTCAGGTTAGGTTAATGATTGGACTTGATGATCTTAAAGGTCCCTTCCAACCTCAACAATTCTATGATTCTACGATTCTATGATTCTATGAACATTCCCCCCCTCTTCTTCTCACTACCCTACCACTCCATGATAACTTTCCTACAGCTACTTGAACAGTTGCCCATCTGAGATCTATGATTTATCTCTTCTTCTGACAGAGCCCAGCCATTTCTCCTCACCTGATTTCCTAAGGAGAGGATACCTGTGTTCTCACACTGGCTGCGTGAGCCTATTTGTGTTTGCCTTCATCTCCCCTGTAACTGTTGAACTTCATGGCTGATTTCAGTCAAAGGGTGGAGGAAGAAAAGAAACCTCAAAGATATGAAATTATTTTATCTTTTATGAAATTTAGCTGCAGGGCACAGGAGAGATGTCTTTGAGATGTCCTGACCAAGGAAAGGGACTAGACGACGCATCCTCAGACAGGGGTAAATCTGTAAGTTAATGAACAAGAGTGTATCAGTGGTTTTGCTGCAGAAAAGTTCCCACCAGAACCTCCAGCCCAGCCTGAGAAACCAACCCAGATGAGAGGAGGCTTCTGTGGACCCGGTGCTCAGAGGACAGAGGGTTTCTTCAGAAAAAATCGAGACTGGGGAGATACAGTTTATTACAGAGGAGAACACACAGTGTTCTTTTCTTTCTCAGAGCACTTTTCTTTCTTTCTTATTTTGTTTCCCTTGATTTGAAATGAATCATTCAATCTGTGTCACTTGTCCATGTTAGATTGCACCAGTTTGATTTTGTTTGATGCAGCAAAGAGGGGAAGAAGCGATGGGATGTGACATGTACTTTATCTTGAGTATTATTTGTGTCTACAAGAGTGTGGTGAGATGAAACCTCAGAAAGGCCCGGTGTAAAAGATAGTCATTACTTTGTAAGTGCTTACGCAAATGTGTTGGAAGATTACATCGGGGAAAAAAGCTTTTCAGGCTCCACACATATTTTCTGTTTCAGAGCTGAGTTAGTCAGAGCACACTGACAGATGGGTGGTGTGTTGGTTTTGGCTGGGATAGAGTTAATTTTCTACATAGTAGCTAATATGGGGCTATGTTTTGTATTTGTGCTGAAAACAGTGTTGATAATACAGGGATGTTTTCGTTTTGCTGTTCAATGCTTACACAGAGTCAAGGGCTTTTCTGTTTCTCATGCTGCCCCACCAGCGAGCAGGCTGGGGGTGCACAAGAAGTTGGGGGGGCGCACAGCTGGGACAGCTGAGCCCAACTGACCAAAGGGATATCCCACACCATATGATGTCGTACTCAGCAATAAAAGCAGGTGGAAGAAGAAGGAAGGGAGGGACGTTCAGAGTGATGGTGTTTGTCTTCCCAAGTAGCCGTTACATGTGATGGAGCCCTGCTTTCCTGGAGATGGCTGAACACCTGCCTGCCCATGGGAAGCAGGGAATGAATTCCTTATTTTGCTTTGCTTGAGTGCACAGCTTTTGCTTTACCTGTTGTCCTGGTCTGAGTGACACAGGATTAATTTATCTTCTAGTGCTTGGGAAAACCACACTTGTAGAAGACTCTAGTGTCTGAATTGGTGAAAATATTTACTTTATAGCCAGCTATGGTGTGTGGGTTTCAAGGTCTCAGTGTTTTCGAGCTCGCCAGGTGCAGGGATGAGCAGGAGTGAGACCCGGGCACTTGACCCAAGTGAGCCAGCGGCTGCATGGGGCTGAGCTGACTGCAAGGATTAACCCACAACAGTCCTTTTTGGTGCCTAACGTGGGGCAAAAAACAATTTGAGATAATGACAGATTTGATTGGAATGTCCTAGATCAAATTTATAGCTGTTATTGATGTTCAGCTATTAACCAGTTCCAGTGCTTGCCATGGGGCTTGCTTGCCTTACTGTATATTAGAGTTCAGTGCTCATTAGTGGCTCCTTGGTTTCGCTGCTCGCTGTGCTGCTGTAGTGCTTATCATGTTATTCTGCTGTGACTGGGAACATTCTGATAAAAGCAATGGCCGTGCACCTGGGCTGGCAGATGGCCAGGGCATCGCTGCTCTTTCTGTGCTGCTGTACTGGACAGGCTGGAAGTCCAGTGTGAACTCAAGTCGAAGAGACTGTGACCAGTGGATGATTCCACATGGGACCGGGACACCCTGAAGAGTCTGTAGCTGTGAATAAGTCCACAAGGGACCAGGACACCCCAAAGTGTCTATGGCTATGTCTGTGCCGCAACAGGTATACCTTTGAAGGGATTGTAGCTCAAGGGTAAATCCATGCTGGAGAAGATACACCTTGAGACATCTGTGGCTGTGTATAAGTCCATATAGTAGCAGGTACACCTTGAAGCATCAGTGGCTATGCATGAGGTCATGCTGGAGCATCTCAAAGTGTGTGGTCATTGATAAGCCATGACAGAGCAGGTACCCCCCTGGAGGGACTGCAGCCATGGGTAAGGCTATGTTGGAGCAGGTTTGCTTCTAAAAGGACTGTGGCTGTGGGTAAGGCCACACTGGAGCAGGCGCATCTCTGAAGGCATCGTGGCCCATTGATAAGGCCACTCTGGAACAGGTGCACCTCAAAGCGACTGTGGCTGTGGGTAAGTTTATGCTGCAACAGGTATACCCCTGAAGAGATGGTGGTTCATAAATAAGGCTCTACTTGGAGCAGGTACACTCCTAAGGGACAGCAGTCTGTGGATAAGTCCAAGCCCAAGCAGGGGCAAAAGGAGGAGTTAATTGCAATAAACCACAGGTAAGGACGTTACAAACTTACAAGTTAGAGGTTTGGTGACTGACTGACATAACACATAATACATGAGAATGCACAATACGTGAGAACAGGTTCCCCAAATTTACAATACTTTGGCTAGGTCTAAGAGAATAATTCCAGCTTTATTTACTGGGAAGTCCTCTTGTAGGGTATTTCAGTTCAGTGCTACTTGTGTTATTGAACAAGACAGAAAGTATTTCTTATTTTAAGAGAGTAATGGGTTTATGGGTTTGGGGAGAGAGGGAGGGGACTGCCATTTTCTTGTAAAGTGTCACAATCCCAGGTGGCTGACAGCACTCAATATCTCCATTCTGTAGTGACTGAGAGAAACTGGACGACAGTCTTGGAAAAGCTGGATGACATGTATGAAACCATAAAAACTGACATTCTCTATTTAATCAGAAATATGCAGAAGATGTAAGCATGGTAGGAGGAGGGGAATCTGCAAGAGCAGAATAAGTAGATCTGCACTGTAAGCATTGTCTGAAATTCTCTTGTAGTTGTATTTGCTGTATATTACACCATTTACAATAATTTCTCGAAGCATTAATTTTTTTTCTAGAGACCTGTGAGAGAGTTTCCTTCTGACACTGACTCAAAACTATTAAGATCTTGTTAGCAAGTGTTACATATAACAAACAGCCTTGAGGTTTAATGTTGAATAATTTCTAAAAAGTCCTGAAAGTTAGGAAGGCTGGACAGTGTTTCAACAAAGATCTGTACTAAGGCAGAAATAAAATGGTTAAGCACAGTGGTAAGTTGTTATCTCTATTTTGCATTATACCTACACTTTGTGATTTCAGGCCTTAAAATTTCCTGGTAAGTCTCCATGGAATATTCATTTTTCTCCCTGGGAAAGTTTCATCAGTCTAGCATTTTCTTTGGCGTGCCTCCACTTTGTAAAGGAGGTCTATTTAATCAAACAGTAAAAAAAATTATACCATACGAGAGAGCTGGTATGATCCAACCGGAGAACTCTAAATAACAAACACTCAAAGAAGTACTTGCTACAGTCAGGCTCAGATGTGTTTGGAAAAAGCTCTTCATCAACCAAATAATAAAAGCCGTGATCAGTTCACAGATAATTCTCCAACAGAAAAAGGGTCAAATCTGACAAATGAATTGTTCATGAAGGCCATTTTGATGAGCTATAATTATATGAGCGAAATCCCATCGTCTTTTGTCTCTTGATTGCGTGATAGCCACATAAAAGGACGAGAACAGAAAGGGGATTAAGTTCTCGCAGTCAGTAAGAGATGTTGTATTGATTCTAAGTTGTTGCTAGGTAAATAATTAAACCATGATTTCACTGTTGATTTTATTTGTCTGCTGTGTGTAAAGGCTACTTAGGTGCATCCGTGAAAAATTAATTAATATATTTCTACCACTGCTCAAATAATGGAAATCCATAAAGATGAAATTACTGTAGTGGTTTGAAACCACTCATTAATGATCCATCTCAGCTTCAGAAAATCTTTCCGAAGTCTAATGGTCCTGACAGATCAGACCATCTTTTTTCTTTTGGTTTTTGTTTTTTTTTTTTTAAGTCTTCATTATAATTTCTGCAATAAATAGATATCTATGAATGGAAGATGTAGCTTAATCAGCCAGATTTAATGTGCTGAGTCTCACCAGGGCTATGTCTTCACCTGATCTATTCTTGGTGCCCCCACACCCCGACAGAGCTCCTGCCTGTGTAGATCAAAAGCCGTAGCTGGCCGCGCATGCTGCACCCAGGGAAGGGCAATGCTGAACAAGCTGAGGAGAACACACAATGGTTATCAATGAGATCTCCTGTACCCTTTCCTTTTCCACAACATAACTTAGCTGCAATATGACATGTACCTACAAACTAAACGAAAAAGACAAACGGCAGGGAAGGTCTGAATAATGAAGCCTCTGAGTAATTAGCATGGTAATACCTGAGGCATATTTGTACTCACCACATCCATGCTAATTGCCCATTTACCAGGCTAATTTAACATCAGTTATTTCTGGGTTCATTCCATCATCAGTATATTTCTCTTGTTACTAAGCTACTGTAATTTCAACATCAACTGTGTTTTGACTTACATACACTTGTAACTCTTCAATATCCACAGGGGAGCACAGTTTGCTCTGAGCTTTTCAGTTTAAATGTCTTATATGTAAAAGCTGGGGAATTTGCATTTCGGTCCCCAATATGCCCAATTCAGACCTGCATCTTTTGAAGACACCTGATATAGAAACTCCTGATCACCACGTGGTCGCCCAATGCAGTTTTGACAGTTTTTTTTCTGTTTTCTGCAGATTTCATACTATTTAATTTCCCCCAAAGTTCAATTGTTCACAAAGGTCTCCCAGTCATTAAAGTCATTAGTTTCTTTTGTACGTCTGAATGGTTGTGGTAAATAAGAATTAGAAAGAATAAATTATATTGTAGAGTGTGGAATAGAACTTCATTTGCAAGGAGATTATCTAATTGATCTGGTATGTCCTTTCCATTTTTAATGTGTATGCTTCTGTGATATTTATAGATACTGGTATTTTTCTTCATCATCTACCAATAGGACGACAAAAAAGAATTCTTGTTCTTATTGAAAAGATTTTGTAGGATACTGAGTTTCATTTTTATTTTTCGGGGGAGATAAGTGGTACTCTCCACATTTATGGAAGCAAATGAGAGATTTTAATGCCAAAACATTATGCCTTTATTTCAGATTGTGAATGGAAATCTTAACCATCCAGAAAACCCAGGAACAAGAAGAGGCTGATGAATTTATTGGTAGTTCTCTGAGGGAAAAATGACTTACTGAATGGTGTATAAACTGGGTAGACTCACTGTGCATCATAACTGCTCTGGGGATTTCAGGGCATAAGCAAACATACAGTGCTCCAATGTAGTATAAAGGTGACAGGTTATCTTATTGTTAGCTTTCAGTGTTGGATTCACGCATGATTGTAGCACTTTTTGCTGTAATCAGTGTGATCAGTGAGAAATATCACACATACATGCTCAACATCAACTACCTACTAAGAATCAGGATATGTGTTTCTTACTTGCATAAGACTGAAGAAGAGGTGAAAAGCTCAGAATGGATCAAAAAAATGGATCTAGATAGTTTACTTACATGTCAGGCCACGTACACACTCCCCTAAACACAGAACTTAGAAATACCCTGTTCAGCTGCTGCCTATCCCTGGAGACATCAGAAACTCAGAGTGTTTGAGTGTCTGCTAACAGAAACCTATACAATCTTAACCATCTGCTGAGAAGGGGGTCCCAAGTTGTCTGCCTGGAAAGCACAGGAAAGCAAAGTGCCTGCTGCACCCTAAGGTAACTTTTCTATCCATGAGGACAGGGGATGGTGGAGCTTGTTGTACCTCCCACCAGATATTGGTCAGAGGTGGGTTTTGTCACTGCTTTCCACAAGTCATGTCTAAGACTTGTCAAACCTGCTGGAATTCAAAAGCTACTTACTCCTGCGCTTTCCATATGTAATCAGATGTGAGTTATCCTGTAGGAGTTTAGGGAGCATACCTATCAGACAAGGCCTTAAAACACAGGTGAAGCTGGGACTACAGCCTGGAACCCCTCCAGAGAAGACCCCAGGCTACCATGAATGTTTCACTGGATTATAACAAATGGAGCAATTTTAACAGAAATAATGGAAGGCTCATGCAAAAATGTCCTGTACTTGGCAGTGGAGCACTCTCTTGGCAGCTGGAAGTCACTGCTTGTCAGCTGCACTTTCCAAAGGCAGAGGTGTGTAACCAGTCCCAGGTACATGCAAGAGGAATGCTCTTAACTCCTCAGCTGAGCGATAAAAGAAATGTCACTGTCACATTGCCCAGCTCTGTTTTGTAAAAAACAAGTGGGTTTTGTGTCTAACTCCAGCTTCAAGAGGTGAATCTTGAAGACAAGGAGATGGGCTTTGTCCTGTATACCTATGTTTATCTATGACTTCCTGGGGGTGGCTCCTCATTCAGCGACCTGCTAAGGGTGTTACCTTGAAGTAAGGTATAACAAATCCATCAGTTATTAGGAGGGTGGACAACCCCAACAGAGAGCAAGGTATTTTGCTGGGAATCATCTTAGTCTGTTTGATGGACAGTGGGCAGTAGACTGTGATTTTTTTTTTTGCTTTATGGAAAACAGTGGACGTTACTTTCAAAAAGAGTCAAAACCTAGATTATTCCCTTGTGTCATTTTCTCAAATGTTTGAAATAGAAGAGTAGGATATGGAAGCAATTAATGCCGCAGGCAGACATTTTTGAACCATTGTCTTATCTGCTCATTTAAATCCCTGGCCCAAGTTTTCCATTGTTTTATTAATAGCAGCTTCATTTAAGAAAAGCCAATGTTCAGCTGTAAAACTAAACACTGAATATAGAACAAGCTTCAAACAAACAAACCTGAAAGGACCGGTTGGCGATTACGCCATAAAAAGAGCCTGAAAAGTAGAAACTAGGAAAGTTACAACCTTTTCCTGTGTTAAAATTATCACCAATATAGCACAAAAATAAGAAATGTAAAGCAACTACTGTAGCAGCAAAAAGGCACAAAGGGATGTATCGAAGAGCCTAGAATCTGTCTCTGCATTTGCATACAGCTACCAAAGTGTCTTGAAATTTGCTCTGAGCATATGGAGGACTTGATCAAAACCGGAGCATATATTTTACACAACAAGGGGCTTTATACAGATGCACTAAATTTACAAAGGCAACTGAAGGACGTTTCAGACAGACTTGACAGATTACAGGCTGCTGCTGTTACTGTCACAGTCTCTGTGTAAATCTGGTTTAACAACAAAGAACTGACACCACACAAGGACAAAACTGAAAAACAATTCAGAGGTGCTGTAGAACTTTCCCCATTACAAATACCAAGGTAGCCAAATACAAAGGTCCTTAAATATAGGGGTCACAGATTGAATCAAAAATGGGGAAAAAGGCACACCAGGCAAAAAGTCAGATTTTTCATTATGCTTTTCATGTATAGAAATGACGGATACATGGAAACATACAGCAGCTAAGATTTTTCCCTTCTTTTTAAAGGATCTGTTTGTCAGCTCAGAATCACTTGAGTGATTTCAGCTATTTTGACTGAAATTTTATAGTGGGTGAGAAGATGAAAGATAAAATAACCTGGTAAAAGTATAACCAATATCAAAGAAGTGACAAGAATGTGAGGCTAAATTGGGCAGGGACTTAAATATCCTGTTCTTGTCATTGACTTGGCTTGAAGTATAAAAGCAGATTCAAAAGAGATTACAACTCTAGTTACTGGAGGATTTTATCTGTCAGATTGCATGAAGGCGTGCATGGAGGTGTCTGAAGACCTCAGATTTTGTAAGAACTTTAAAAACAAAAAACCCCACAGTCCTTCTCCTCATCTAGTGAGCTACATCCGCTCCTTTTTACTTTGTCACGGTACTATTTCTGGGAAGCAGCACTATGTGTGCTGTGCAGTTGCTTTCCTTCTGGGAGGTGGCCACCAGTCCTGAAGTCTGTGACTGAACCCTTCTGCCTTCACGTATCTCTTCTTTCCCTGGGAATCCCGGTGCCTTCTCTGAGTGCTCATCTTTCCAAAGCACGGCTTCTTGAACAGTGCGTGGCACCCACGGCCAGCCACAGTTTGGCACAGTCAGAAAGTCAGGGAAATATCTCTGTTTTCCCACCAAAAAGCCTGATTACAAGTCATCAGCAGACAGTGGTGCTGACCAAGAGATTTGAGATGCAGTGCCACTGAAGACCCTCACGTACTCCCTGGGTGAAAAAGGAGATTGGCGGTGTCATTAGAAATAAGATTGGAGAAACCAGAGAAGCAGACTTCTCTGTGGGGGTCACTGGAAGGACTTGAGGCAGCAGTAGAGGCAACGGTGGTGGTGGCAGGGAAGAAGCCGATGGCTAAACTGTGGCTGAGGGTCTGTTTCAGAATGACAAATGTAAGAAATTTCTGAAAACCTTTTATAATACCTCCAACAGCAATCACAGTAAATATGTACCGCGCACAGTGCAAATGCCAGTGGCTCTTCACAGGGTTCATTTCCCAGGAGATTGTTCTGTTTCGCCACTACTGCGCACGGATTAGCACATGCTCTCAGGATGAATTTATCCTGCTCCCTGTTGGGCCAGGTGTTTAGAGGACATCAACATAACTTCACTGCCTTCAGGAGGAGCAGTAACTTTCGTGTAACGATTCCACTTTATAACTGCTAAAGATCATCCAGTAATGTATAGACACACTGTATTTATGGCGTAAGGAAACTTGTAGGTGTTTGTTTTCCTCGCTTCCCCTCACCCCTGCTTCTTCAGTGTGCTTTAGGAAACGGTTGTACTTAGACACATATTGTATGAGTGCAAAGTAAGTAAAGGCTTTTCCATTTATTTATTTATTTATTTAACAATATTTATTTTGAATTCATTACTGGAAAACTAATCTGGAGATAATCTATAAATCTCCTGGTAGGAATTATATTCTTCACAGGTCATTTACACAACAAAAGGCCCTAGTCCTTACAATCTCAGTCCTCTGCCCCAGGCACTTCTTATGGTTGTAGCATTTCACACATTCAATATGGGTAAAACAGCTAAGATTAAATGAAAGTTATTAAAAAATATTAACCCATTTCCAGGCACAGTAGCAATAAAAATGTGCAAAAAAATAATTTGTAGACACCATTGTCTGTTGCTCCTGCAAGATGAAAAGCATACCAAACATCTCCAAGTCTTCTTAGAAGCATTTCATCAGAATAATTTTGCATCATGTTGTTGTTACTCTGTCTGACTCACTAGTATAACACAAAACATCCCATTTAGATCCTAAAACAATGTTTGGCAAGTATTTTCCACAAGTTTTTCATTTTCTGAAAAACTTTTTTGAGTGAGGAAATATGAGTTTTCTAAATGGAGGCTATGAACCTCTCCTGCCAGTTTACCACTTTATAGTACTATGCAAGATTCAGTTTCCCATGGATGTGCATTACACTAATGCTGACATCTTTTGGGCTTCTACAAACATTGTTCCTGTGACAAAACATTATTTGAGTCCAAAATTCACTCTTCTTTAAGCAGTGTCTACTCCCGTAAATTTAGGACAATTTCAGTGTAACATGAAGGCTTAAATTTCACATTGCACAGAGTTTTGTTAGCAAGATATCACCCTGCCAACTGATGAGATCTAGCAAAATAGTAATGTTGTGCTGCGTTGACACTGGAAATGATAGAAAAAAAAAATCAAACAGATCTGCCCTCAGTCCCACTGAGGTAAGTCAAGAAAATGCTTTTAGCCCGCAGAGTAAAACAAGCAAATGATCAGAAGTCAGTCAACGCTTTTCCTTCTGGCACAGCTGTATGTTGGAGTGGATCTTTGTTATTTATTGCCATATTGCTGAAAATTAACACCGCTTCACCATCACTTTCGTTCCCTCACTTTGATCGTAAAAAGTTCTTTGCCAGTTCAGGAGAGAAAATTGAGTTTTCTTGCACATCGTCTCTACCATGTAAGTGCTCAGACACTGCCTACCTTATAAAACAGAGACACAGAGCACCTCACTACAAACCTCTCTTAGACTCTTCCTGTGTTGTTTTCATCTCACTCTGCTTGTCCAGAAAGATATTCTACTAGAAGAGATTTTGCCATGTTCCTATATGGTGCAGTGAAATGCCACAGCAGGTCTGAGGAACCCATCAAAAATCATGAACGTACCATTGGCTTTCTTCAGCCATATCCAAACCCAGCTGACTCAAGGCCAGTGCTTGCATATCCTTAAATGAGACATGGATGTTCAGATTCATTAGATGCATGAACCATGCTGAAAGTTGCAACAAATCTCAGGTTTGGCAGCAGTGATTTCACTGGGACTGACTGTAGTTTCATTAGCTGTGTGATATTGCAGACAAATATGACGATTAATTCTTTCATAGCCTCCTCACTGCTATCACTAATGTGCTTCACCCAACGGTGGCAAGATCCAGGCTGAATGCACAAGAGTGACATTAAGCTTTTATTTCCACAGGTTTTAAAGAGAGCCCAACCTACATCAGTCCTGCTACGAGCTATCACCACAAACAGCTCACCTTCTCAGTTAAACTCAAACTGAAGGGAGGCTTTGTGAAATAGATACAAGTCCGCTGGGAACTAAGGTAAAACTCCTAAACTCATCTGCAAGTGTCAGCAGAATGAGCTTTGTACCACCGGACGCCAGAGGTGAAAAGCCAGAATTTGTCTTATTAGTTATCCAAATTCTATTGATTGCATCCCCTGAAGCAAACAGACTGTTCAAATCAAACAGAATTGCTCTTTTGTTTCCAGTGATGCATCTCTACCACACTCAGTTTCAGCTGTAGCTCAGGAGTCTTCCAGCCTCCTCCCTACAAAGTGGCAGCGTTTATTTTAATAGCATGAGTAGCAAACACTGAAATCATCAGCGTGCATAAAGTTTGTCAGTACAAAGTTTCCCATACACCTCTTGGACATATAGTTGAAGAAAGAGGGAAGCGCGTGGAAGAGAAGGAAGATAAAGTTAGCTGTCTTTTTCTTGTAGAGATCATATGGGATATAGGACAAAGACTGTACTTCCAAACAGTCTGTATTTCCAAAGCAATCCTTCCTCCCTCCTTAACTCTGTAATATTCATTTCTAGATAAATATCTTTAAAGGATGCCTATACTAGAATGCCGTACAGTAACATTTTGGATAGTGGAGACCACAGTAGCTCAGGAACGGGCAGTGATGAGCTGACTGGCAGGGTTTATTAGCCTGGGAACTGCGGTCTCATGCAGCCACCTAGACCACTGTCAGAACCAAGCTAATGTACGATCGTGTTTCTGTGTGCTGCACAGATCCAGCTGCTCTGATCTGTGATAGCTCTCGGCATGATAGTCCATTACACAGGGCAGATATTCTGCTAATGATCCTCGAGCCACATTTCCAGTCACTTTCTTCATCTCCCCCTGTCGTCCCATTTTATTCCACCCATGAAGAGACTTCACAATTGCATGCCTCTTCCCCAGTTTGTGTTTCACATCCTACATTTTAGTATCCCTACTAGCTCTGTTTTTAGGGTCTGGCATTTGGTTGCCAACCATATGAAGGCCGACTGCTTCTCAATATTAGTAATTTACTTCCTTTGGTCTGTCTGAGAGTTATAGAAAAGCTAATGCCTAACTGGGAACTGGGTAGGGCAATAACCTGTTGATGTTCTACATATGACAGAAAGTGACCAAGCAATTCACATGAATGGCAACTTTATAAAAAAATGTAGAAACGTTTCTAGTGTTATTAAGGTTTACAAACCAGGCTTTCAGCTGAGTTGAATTTGGGGTTTAAATCAATTTAGTTCTTAAGGATTTCTGGAGTGCGAAAGCAACTTCTAGCCAGTAATAGAAGATTTCTACAGCTTCCCTTCTTGCTACCTATGATGAGTACATATTTTTTGGTAACTTTTGTTAATGATTGATGGGGCCAATTTCCCAAACATAACTCTTAATTATTTTTGCAATGGTTCAGTTTGCATGCCAATTACCAAACTCTGAAGTGAAGAAGGGCTTGTGTGCTTGAAAACGTCTGTTTTTTTTCCAATGACCTCACTGGTCCAGTAAAAGTTATTACTTCTCTCTGGA